>PVHX01000088.1:0-420000 GCA_004024805.1 Geosciurus inauris | reverse complement strand
TTGTTCTTAAATATATTTCAATTTTAACTTGAACTAACAGAGTGATACATTCCCACATACAAAAAAGGTGGCTTTATTTAGATTTTTGCAAAGATATGAAAATGTGTCCAGGAATTGATTTCTTTTGTGTGTAGGTGTGTGTGGGTTTGTGTGGTTTGCGTGTGTATATCTATGAAGTGTGTGTGTATGCATATGTAAATTTGTTTCGTCTTGTGCAGTTATCTTGTTATTTCCATTTTCCTCACTCACTTGAGGGCAACTTCAAAACTTTCTACTCTGAAACCCAAAGTTAAAGGTAAAATGACCAGCATCCTCCGTGTTTGGAATTTCTGGTCCCCCAGGCCATGAGCACAGCCTGTATATTTAACACTAAGGAATTCACGTAAAATACTGACATGTTTTTATTGTGGATATAGGGCAACTATTCCGAACTTATAAAATTAACTGCTTTCAAATAGTTACAAGGAAAGGAAATACGGTTTAACTTCTTTTGCATTTGCTATCTTCACTGGTGTTTTTGCTCTTAACCAAAGTTTTATGGAATTTACTACTTTGCGATGTTATACTTTAAAATAAAAATCAAAACCCAAACATATTGTTTATATAACAGATTCTCTGATTCTGTCTTTGTCTACCACATTTTAGAGACATGGAATCTGACAGCTAGGAATTTAATTGACATTGCATCTGAAAAGTGGCATACTGGCATTTTGTGCTCTAACTCAGAAATGGGACAAGTTCAATAACTCTTTTAAAGGTACCTACAAAAGATCACCAATATAATCTTGATTTTAAGAGAACTATTTTGGGTAGTAACAGTAAAAAATTAAACACAAAATTAGTGAGTGATATGAGGCTACATCATATATAAAAACACAAATCTTGGTTTCAGATTATGAGTACTTCCAAAGTTGAGGGAGAGGCCAAGGAATGATTTTGGATTAAGCAGCAATGACTTAAAATTTGCTAAGCCTGCTGTAGGAGCATTTTAAAAAGTAGTGCAGTTTCTATTTTTGCTCTCTGTATTCTTATTGTCAGCTTTGCCTTGTTTAACACATAAGCAGAAGTGCTTCCTCGTGTTATACAATGACTGTTTCTTAGCTTTTGCACAAAGAAAACTATTCCATAGCACTTGAACATATTGAAAAATCATGCATATATTAAACATAATGCTTGTTTTATCAAATACTCTCAAAAACAAGAAGCATAAAATTCTCATAATTTTTATCTCACTTTATTAATATAGTTTTAAAACAGTTCTTAACTGATCATTATGCCATTTTCTTTTCAAATTAATGCTATGAAATTGTACTAGCTGAAAATTAACCAAGAATTAAATTCTCAGTCCCTGTTATATTTTCCTCATACATTTGCAAGACATTTTCTGAGACTCTTACCATATATGCTATTAACCATTTTTGACCTTGCCCACATGCACATAACACACTTTATGTTCTCTCAAACTAATTTGGACTGGGGACATAGTTCTGCAGTAGAGTGGTTGCCTAACATGCATGAGGCCCAGGTTTCAATCCTCAGTACCAAAAACAATGTACCTGCCTTCAATATATTGTGTACAACTCTTTCTATTTTCTTGGCCTAGGACTGTGATTTTCAAACTTTCACGTGCATAAGAATTATGTGGAGAGTTCATTAAAGCAGTTTCCTGGGTTTCATCTCCAGAGATTTTGTAAATAGAATAGGATATATATATATACATATATTTCAAATTCACAAATGAAACCAAAGATGCTGATTTGAGGACCATAGGTCTACTGGTAGAAAAATCAGAAATACATAGGGTTAAGTTATTCTGGTTCTTCTCTCAGTGAAGCAAAAGTGATTTAGTTACTACCTAAAAATTAAGAGTAAAGGAAAACAGTATCATAAACATCATTTATATTGTTTTTTTAATCATGGCGAGAAACACCTGTTTAGTTAGCCCTAACCAATTACTTACACAGACAGATTTGGATTCTAACTGCCTCTGCACTGAACACTGTGCAACAAACTCAATTTGAAACAAAGATCTTTACTAAATGTTGCTAAGTGTCATAAAAATGAATAAACATCACTAATGTGATAAAAAGATGATACAAACATCATTTAGAGCCTCTTTCCCTCACCTTTTCTTCAATTTCAGTCTATTTTTAGTGAAAATGTACAAGTAAAAATTTATAACAATATAGCACAATTAATACAGTACCATAATGATAATATTTACTTTCACATAATAATATAGTTAACTTTTTTTATATCACATGATGTTTAGCCAAGTTATTCTGATGATTCTGGGAGAAAAATTTAAAGCTTTTTCTATGTATTAGTTACATTAGGTAAGTATTCCATCAGTTCAATGTAGTAGTTTTTATCTACATAGTTCTGTAAGTAGGAACCAATAAGTCACATCATTCATAGGACAAATATCACGAGTCTTAGAAAATCCTTTCTACCGACTCTGATAAGAAAATCCTTTCTACCGACTCTGATAAGCTAACACTATTATATTTTAATATATGTATATTTTATGTGTGTATATATGTATATGGACTCCTAAGTATCTGCTAGTTAAATAACAGATTTAAAATCGAACTAGGATTAGTAATGACACTATAGTATGCTAGTAAATTTTAAGCCAGTGTTATTGAAGTCAACAGCTAAAATGACAAAATTTTCTTCCCTAATCACTGAAATTGAAATAATATCTAACTTCTTCCTGACAGTGACATTTATATTATCACTTAGTTCTAGTTACTTTCCTGATCATCACTGAACAGTTTTAATTGCTGTTTTGTAAGGTTGGAGGATTTAAATCTGTGTAGCCTTTCTTTTACTTTTAGAAAACATAATTCCTCTCAGATAAACAGGGTTCAATGGTCATGTCAGGCCTCTGAAAGAATCAAACTCAAACAATTAAATAGGAATACTCCTTAAAATATCACATGAGTTACACTATATTGTCTGACATCCCAGTTATATATATATATATATATCATTGATACCAGTTCTGGGAGGTAGATTCATAACGTACCTGCCATTTTATATTTTATTGACTTATCCTGTTGTGTAAAGTTTTGGACTTCAAAGAAGTTGAAGAAGGTGGGAGAAGCAAAGTGAAGTTCAAAAAGAACAGAAGTGAACTAAATGGGCTTTATCATTGAGTAAATGATGTTTTTCTTTTCTTTTTCTTTTTTTGGTACCAGGGATTGAAATGAGAGGTACTTGACCACTGAGCCACATCCCCAGCCCTGCTTTGTGTTTTACGTAGAGTCAAGGTCTCACTGAGTCGCTTAGTGCTGCGCCGTTGCTGAGGCTGGCTTTGAACTCGCCATTCTCCTGTCTCAGCCTCCCAAAGTGCTGGGATTACAGGGTTTACCACCGCCTGGCTTGTTTTGCTTTTCTTGATCATATAATTGGTATATGTTTATTTTCCCAAAATATAACTCATAAAACATATTTAATATCTTCAGAATAACAATTTAATAAAACTGCTTATTTTCACAATAAAAAATATGGGGGGGCATTAGTTTCATCAATGCCCTTTCAAATACTTTGGTAAGTATAGTTATGATGGAGCTCTTCCAAGCTACTCTCTCTTATGTATTGAATGTCAAAGAATTTAGTTGTATGTCAGTTATAGTCAAGCACAATTTTAGGTATTTGGAGTAGTAAATCCAGTAAGTAAGCAAGTGTCTTTGGTTGGTGAATCCAAACTTGTAAAGCTTAATACTATCATTTATAGACATACATCCTCAATGAATGGAAGTCTATTTATCTGTAGGGAAGAAGTCAAATAAAAATTAACAAACCAATAAAAAGAAAAATAAATAAGGAATGCTGTTAGTACCATGCCTCATGATTCTACAGTAAAATCATGATTTAGAATCTAATAAATGATAACTTCTGCTTGAAAATATGGATTATACTACAAAGATACATTAGTAAATGCAGAACTTTACTGTAAAAACATATACACAGGCGTACATGCATGTACACATGTAGAGGATGAGACTATAGCTCAGTAGTAGCTTAGCATGCATATAGTCCTGGGTTTGCTTTCTAGGACCACAGAAACAAAATTTTAAAAGTAATGAATTTAAGTTTACATTATTTAAAAACATGACTTTCTTTTACAATTCAGAGTATTCTTTTTTGTGTGTGGGGGGGGGTGGGTACTGGGAATTGAACTCAGGGACACTTGGCTGTTGATCTACATCCCCAGCCCTATTTTATATTTTATTTAGAGACAAGATCTCATTGAGTTGCTTAGTGCCTCACTTTTGCTGAGGCTGGCTTTGAACTCATGATCCTCTTGGCTTAGCCTCCTGAGCTTCTGGGATTATAGGCATGTGCCACCATGTCCAACTCAAATTATTCTTATTAAGAAAAATATTGAGGCAAAATGTGAGTTCTGTATCATCACAGATATGAATATGAAAAGGTAGATATATAATATGATAGTAATAAGAACAATGATCATTTCTAGACACTTACTAGGGACTTGGAACAATGCTAAGGGCTTTATTTACCTCAGTGAATCTTTTTAACAGCCTGTGATTAGAAATCCATTTTCCAGAGAAGAAAATGGGAGCTCAGTAAATTTAGTAGTGTAACAAAAATGGACAAAATAGTAAAATGGTGAAGTATCAAGTTTTAACTCAGTTCTACTGGCTCTAAGGCTGTCCCCCATGTGCTATATTACCTGATGTCTCAGTTGACTGGACATATGTATCATAGTAATTAAACATAGAGGCTGCTGTTAGGCACTGTTTAAAAGCCATGATAGCTCATCCTTAACAGTTGAGAGTGGCAAAATATAGGAACTTAGGTTGGATTTTAGTTCGCAGACCTAGCGGACTAACACTCCTAGTCAATTTTTTAAATAGTAGTTTGCTTGTTTGTTGATTGTTTATTTATTTTGATAGTCTACATTTACTGGTTATACTATACAGGGTAGATTGTCAAATTTACTTGCAATTGTTTCCTGCCATAGTGCATGAGTTAGCTACATTATTATCTCCATTTCCCAGAAGGTAGCAACCTTTTATAAAGAATGTTCTAAAGATAAATGAACTTTTTACAACTGCTCTGCCGAAATATGCTTTTCAAATTTCACCCTCATCTTCAACTATCACCACACCATCCTTCATCATGAAGTCCCATTAAAGGTTTAAATTGCATTGTAAGGAAATACGACATTTCTGCCTTCAAGAAACTTACTATCTCAGAAGTATCATCTGAAATAGAGATATTCTTTCATTTTCAAACACGCAAAAAAATTTTTTTGTTAAAAGTAAATGAAAGATACTACATTCAGAAATCTGCCTCACGGAATTTGATTCTCTGATTTATTCAACTACATTGAAAGGTCACTTATTTCTGGCTATTGTCATTTTGGCAATGATGGGATTTGAGGAAGCAAAGTTTTTAAAAAAATGTGAATTCCTCTATTAAATGTGTGTTAAAACAGTGCAGTTAAAGCTCACCTCTAAAAAAGAGGAAAAGAAGAAATGCAAAAGGAAAAATGTTGAGTCAATTCATTTGCCCAAGTCCTCAGAGATACAAAGAATGCTACCAGCAATATCTTGTTTCATTTCTACTCAATATAGTAGAATCAGATATGATGTCAGCTGTATATCATCTCTTGGAAACTGTGAAGATATTTTCAAACTTTTCTTGTTCAGAATTTGTGTAATTTTTCTTATTGAGAATTTTAAGAAAAAATAATAAGCAAAAAATACATATTTGGAAAACATTGTTCTGAAGGTAGTTTTTAAGAAAACAATTTATATATTGTTTTTTGAAATAAAAGTGTACTTTAATTCAAAGTTCAAAGAATAGTGATTACTCTGAAAGTCACATCAGGTCAAAAGGATGGTAGGATCTCTTCTGAAGTACAAGTTCATATCCTCTACTCACCTTTTGTCGGTCTCTACAATGTGCTGTTTTATGTTCCTTTGCCATACACTGATTTTTTTGGAAACTATGTCCTACTTCACTTACTTTTAAAGACAAATGTTTGCTTAGTGTCTACAAATGTGTGCTAACTGCAGTCCCTCAGACATTCATTAGTGTTTAGAGTTTGCACTTAAGGAGGACAATGGCATTGTAAATGAAAATGACCAGTAGCCAAAGGGAACATATAATTGTTTGTAATTAAACGAAAGTGTTGCTGAGTTAATCAGATTCACATCTTAATATACTTTAAAGCATTGCTGTCTTTTCAAAATGAAGACTTTAGTTTTCTGTCTCTGGAATTTTTTTTAAAATTGGTAATGAAACCTAAGCAAATTATACCATAAAGATTCTTTAACCCACTTTAGTACAATAAATGAGCTAAGTATGTTTTGACCAAAGTTTTCATTGGAGTGTCTTTCTAACTTTTCGCCTGTTTCATAATTAACAGTTTGCACAGGCATGAGCTTATTTGCAGCATTTACTCGGTAATGCCCTGTGTTTTCGCTCTCATCTTTTCGCATTACAACACAAGCCTACTGAGACATTACATCCTTTCCTTGGTAGTTGAATCATGCACTTGAAACACCATTGGCTTCATATAATTTATATTAGGGAAAGTGTTTTTTTCAAATTTATTTTGTGATTAAAGGCAAGTCCAAATTAAACAAAAGAACTCAATATTGTCTGGCTTGCTAAAATAAAGGGCCTGTCATGATTTGCAGCAAGTCATATTTTTAGAACCTGTAGAACATTATCAGGTTCGAGTGGCCTGTTAGTTTTCTCAAACCTAAAACACTTATCAGGTTTTTCTCTGAAAAGGGGGGAGAAAAAGGCATAGCGATAAGAGAATTTAAAGTTATGTCAAACAAATTACGTTTTAGTTATTAGTGGCTAGTTTGTAAATATCAAAGATCCACTTATTGTAGTGCCAGAAGCTGCATTTGCATGCTGATGAAATGCGAGTGGATGGCTGTGAACTATAGGGTTATCTCTGGTGCAGCAGTGGGGAGCTCCAGAATCAGACAGTTGAGCATCTGACCGACTCAAGAGTCCAAGCTGCAGACCTCTTCTATTCACTTTCTTTACAACAATTAAAATATGCAAAGTGATAATTTTCCTTAAGTAGCCTTAAATGTGCGATCTATTTAAATGTGAAGAAAATTGCCTGAAGCTTCTGGTGTGAGGGACAAAAAAGAATAAATTATGCAAATAGCAGAAAAGGACTCTACCACTTGAACGCCTAATTTTCCTGTAATAAGCATACTGTTTCATTTAATTTTTTGCCTCTTATTAAAAGTGACAGTTCTTTTGCACTGTCTGATGGTTATATCTGACACAAGCTAGGGAAATGACTGCTAGACTAAATGCTAAAGCATTTTGGTAGCTTTTTTAGATGATGGTTACATTCACAAAGTAATTATGCACTGAAGAGTAGAGAAATAAGGTTTAATTACACAGTAATCGCTTCTGATGGACACGGCAGAAGTGTGAACACCGCCAGA
This sequence comes from Geosciurus inauris, assembly GCA_004024805.1. Lineage (NCBI taxonomy): Eukaryota > Metazoa > Chordata > Mammalia > Rodentia > Sciuridae > Geosciurus > Geosciurus inauris. Next base: position 412,540 of record PVHX01000088.1, on the reverse strand, counting down.
CTGCAATCCATCAATGACAAACCCCTGGCCACTTTTAATTCCTCCTCATTTGCATCATAACCTCCGCACCAAGTTGCACAAATGCTGTTAAATGTTAATAGGAGCTGTCTCTCCACTCAAAATGAATGCTTAAGCTGTTTCATTTTTTTTCTCCTCCACCTCAGACCTTCAAAACCAGCTCCTCTCTGAGAGCAGGCATTAAGCACAGAGCATGGTGCGTGGTCACTGTTGTGCTAATTGGGAGCAACACTTAAAGTTTTATCTCTCAAGCGCTAATAATGCACACTGCTGACAAACCAGTGAATAAGTAATGTACTTGGAGGAGAGGGGGGGAAGAAAGGCATGCCTAGAATGAAAAATGCAGTTGGGACTGTTGTTCAGTGACTAGCTATTTGATTAGGCCCTGTAGTCATATTTAATCCAGATCCTTGGGGAACATAGACAAAATTACATCTTCATCTCATCAAACATTCAGCCATATTTAAGCATTCAGCTGATCAAGCTTTTATTGTTTCTCTTACAGCAACATGGAGACAATGTTGTCCTGCATCCTTCTTTCTAGAAGCTGGCAGAGGAAGCCCCTGTGAGCCGTGGGCCTGCTTTACAGGGCCCACTGTGGTTAGGGACTCCCAGTAGCAGTAAAACAAAATCATTTTTAGTCACTGTGCACTAATGTTCGAGTTGATAAAATCTTTAGCCTTCAATTCTATTTGTACAGTTTTTAATACTCAATGTCATTTTCCCATTTTTTTTTTTAATGTTCTTCCCTCTACCTGGTCTTTAAACCCTATTTCCCGGGACAGGTCTACATCATTAAAGTGTAGATGGTGCTTTTTCTATTAAGCAGCAGGTATCATTCTTGTCCTGACAGGAGGAGGCTCCACCTGCTGCCCGCCCACCAATACTTCCAGCTGACTGCTTTGCAGAACAGGAAAGGTAATTTGTAAGCAGTGTGCTAAGTTTAACAGTAGACTCTAAGAAGTGACAAAAGAGCCATTTTCTGCATGAAGATTGAGAATTATCAACACCTTTCGGTACATAATAGTTAAGCCTTTATCACTTGAGGAGCTGCTGATAAGGTTAAGAACACTAGACAAACTGCTCATTAGTGGAAAGGTTTGCCTTTTACATTAAAGACTGCTGGGTACTGAAGTTCCTCTAGTGAGCAATACATCCCTGGCATTTGAAAAGAATGAGCTGATTGGTATACATAAATGAATGTGGAAAGGAGACCTGGAATGTTCTAATAATATTAGTGAGGTTTTCTCACTCAGGAAATGATAAGCCTGTTAAGTGTGTTCAAAAATCTGTGTGTGTGGTAGGTAAAGCCCCTTATTAGAAGTCATAAGACCTGTGTCCTGTATTTCATCACTGACTAGCTGTGTGACCTTGGATAAGTAATTTACATTTGAAAATACTATAACATATGATTCAAATATGGAATATTAGGATCCCTTGGTTTACATCAATTGCAAACATTTCATATACTAATACATTTATAATAAATATAGGACAGAAAAGTTTCATTAGAATCCAATTGCTCATTTTATGCTGGCTAGTTGGATTAGGAATTGTAAATTGGAATTTGTTTCAGTTAGTTTTAGACTCAGTATGTGAACAGAGGAATAAGACTGGTATTACTATGTACCTGCCAAATAGGTTTTATATAAATAAGAAATGATAAATAATAACTTCCTTGGGGATTATTCATCACATGCACTTACAGTTTAAGCTTAATGATCATGTAAGGTAGGTAGTGTTAACTCTAATTTAAAGATGAAGAAACAAGCACAGATTTGAAGTAACTTGATGTAGGGCACATGCAAAAGTGCCATAGTGTGCTGTGAATCTAGGTCTGTAGGATTTTAAAGCCTGTGTTTGTAACTGCACTGTAACATTGAGTTCTGTTTGCACAGAGAACCCAAACTGAATCTGTTTTTATTTCCATTCCTCTCTGGCTGTATGACTTCAGTCCAATCCATCAATCTTTCTTTTGCCTATTTAACATATTTAGAAAAATCCCCACAAGGAAGACCAAGGCTTAACTTCTACCACTTTAGAAACAGTTCAGTCTGTTGTTGATTTTCTGGCCAATTCTGAGGAGCCATCCTTAGAACACTGATTTCCTCTTAATTTGCTGAGATTAAACATAATATTTGTAACCCCGCTCTTGTGCCCATTTGTAAAAATCTAGGATGTGCCATTTGAGATGTTTTCTCCATCTTTCCACAAAATATTGTGCGGGCAGTGCTCTTTACACACGTTTACCCACACAAACCTTGTGCACAACTGTGGTGAAGTGTGCTGGCCTGAGCCAAAACATATTAGTCTCACAACTACATGTTCAGAAACTTCTTTTCTCCTTCAGTAGCCATCCTTACCCACTGAGGAGAAAGTAAGCAGTTTTTTTAAAAAAAGAGTCAATCATTTTCAGCGCCAGTTCCTCATTCATTGCTAGAACACGCTGAAGAAGGAAGAAATGAAATGAAGATTTGGAGAGATTTTCAGAAAGCACTGATGCAGGCAGAGGGGGCAGCAACAGAGCTAGCCTTACTGGCAGGGAGAAAGGGAGGTGAAGATGCATGTATACTGAAAGGAAAATAAAAACAAAACAATTTTTTTCTCCTTCCTCTTCTATCAGCTTTCTTTCAAACATATCAGTTTCCTACATTGTGATGCAAGCCTCCCAGCCAACTTCTTTACAAGCCTATTTCAAACACTCCTCAGATATGGCAAACTACTTTAGTCACAGTCCCAGAACCTAAAGCTTGTCCTGTATGAGTAAACACAGGTCTCCAACTCAGCTAGTCTCTACTCCAAGGATCTCGTGTTTTAGGATCTGTCAACAATAATCAAGCATCAAGGTATTTTCTTTTCTCTTGAACTGCTGCCACAACAGATTTTAAATCCCACTTCTTCCCTCTTAAGTGAAAATTGTGCTGCCAGCCTGTGGATTAGCCATTTATAGATATGTTTCACAGAGATTCTGCATGGTCATGTAATTAACGCGATTATAATTTCATATCCAATGTCTATCTCCACCACCCGACTATAAGCTTCTTTAAGTCAATCCATCTTGTATATACAGCTGTATTCCCAGTGTACAACACAGTACCTTGAGCCCTTCAGGCCACAAAAGCTATGAATAATCTTTCTAAGAAGGTGGTGGTAAGCAAAGAGTAGGGAAATGGTACCGAAGGACTTCCTAGTAAATTCCAGTGATAAAAAGAATGTGAAAGAGAAACCTACATGAAGATGTACTGGAAACCAGGGCTCTAAGGTTTTGAAGAGAGATCAGTGATGGAGAAAAATCTGTGGGCAACTGAGACTGAAGTTCCTTGTCTGTATAATCATAGTGAATCTTGCTGCAGCCAAGTGAGTGTTGAGAACTGAACTCTACATAGTAGAATGGAAAGATGTTAAATTGGTGTAATTATGAAAAAAATGAACAAAGAAAATGTAAACTGTCAAAAACATTTGGCAAAAACTCAACTATTTATTATTGTTTTTTTTAACACGACTTATCTCTGATGCCTAAAAAGCATACAGCAACAATCCACCTCATTTGTACTAGATAAACTTTTAGACTTTTTAAAGAAATAGTAATATACACTTTTACAAATCTGTTGCCTATGCAGTATAATTATCCATTTAACCTAAAGAGAGAATTAAGGATAAGTCTGTATTTATGATTTCCATTTACAATTGAAAACAATTTTAACAATCATATTATTAATATGTACCATGGAGGCTATTTCTACCAACTACATTCAATATAGTAAGAGTCTGACATGAGTTAATCTATAAGTCTTAGTTCTGTACTTGCTTCTGCACAAGCATTATAAAGATTCCAGTGTACTTAGGGATCCCTGAATCAAAGCACTGTATGAGTAGAAAGTAGTGCACGTATTATTAACCTTTCTGTGCTTGTTTCCTCATCTGTAATATGGGGTTAATGATATTTCTGTACCTCACAAGAATGTTGTGCGAATTAATGTTTGTAAAGCCCTTTAAGATCCACGGATGAAAGATGCTATAAAAGTCCAAAGGTGATAATATTATAGTTATTGAAATTGGAAACACCAATAATGCTAGGAACTGAATATATATCTGGTAGCAAGGCACCAAGTAGATTATGAATTCAAAAGCACAGAAGCTTACCATTTCAAAATTAATGTTTTGAGATATATATATATATATATCTATATATATAGATATATAGATATATAGATATATCATAAATTTGAAAGAGATACTCCATGTATGTTATAAGCCAAATGGATATAATTTGTTCACAACTGACAAAAATACAGTACAAGAGTCCACATTATTTCTCCACTTATTTATAGTAAGTACTGCTATAGAATCCACTAGATCTATACTCAAAATTGTTTGTATAATATCAGATTGGGCTATTTAGAAAGAGGCAGAATGTGACGTGTTAAAAATGCTAAAAAGGTTTAATAAAATCATCTTCTGCATGTCTTTTATTACTGCTGTATTTTCTATTTACATTTTAAACCATTTGATAGTTTATATATATTAAGCACAAAATAACTAACAACAATCTTTGAAAACAAAAAATACATATCATCAAATGTCAATGCTTGTTTGAACTAATTTTTATGTGAATATTAAATATTTTCCTAAAAGCTCAGAAAAAATATTTTAGTAAATCACTAGAATACAAAAAGGGAGAATAAAATAAGTTTTCCAGTATAGGGGCTGAAATTTAAAAATAATCAAGTATCACATAGAACTTATGATATGATTATCTATTCATCCATCCACTAAACAATTTGATCATTCACTAAATAATAGTATTTATTTGTGTCACCCACACTGTAATGGTTTAAGGTACAAGTTGTAGAATACATGTGAGTATATGTATGTTTATATGTGGAGAATACTGTACAGAAACATGAAAAACATTCCATTATTAAACTTTATAATGATTACCTCTAGAAAGTGGCTTAGGATTTGAGGCAGTGCAGAAGATTTTTCAATTTAAAAAAAAGTTTCACAATTCTGTATTAGTTGATTTTGTTAAAGGAAAGCATGTGTAAATTTTGATTTATAAACACCACAGTCATAGAGTGAAAAGTACATTTGAGAAATTGAAAAAAAAATGAAGGTTGTTGAGATCAAACTAAATAAAAGAAGGAAATTAGAATTTAAATAGCATACTTAATTTATTATCAACAGACAAAAAAGGAGGACAAATAGTTAAAGGGAGGATTCATTATCCTTGACTATAATTCAGGAGAATTAACATACACATGTGTTTTTGTTTTTTCAAGACACATCTTAGAGACTTTCTTAGATTTAATTAGAAGGAATGCAATTTTGTCTTTTAATCCACTGAAGCACGATTTTCAACTAAGCAGAGAAAAGGTTAACTTCAAATGATAGTGGCAACCCAGTCAAGGAAAAACAACAGAGTTCACAATTAAGTCAAGGAGTCAAACAAACGTTATATTTAGAAAGTCAAGAGCTTTGTTTTGGCTGCTTTAGAGGTTTTCCCCAATTTATGGGAGGTTCAAGGTTATTAAGCTCAGCATCCAGAGCTCAAAGTCCTTCCAGAGTTTATTCAATATTCAAGTTCAAAGATTTAAATGTGTATTAAAAAAGAAAATTTTGAAACCTGGGACTACTGACTTTGTAAGTATATAAGTAAATTTTAGTAAAAGGTCACCTGGGCCAGCATATTTTGAGATAGCTAATAAAGCAGAGAAAGCTATATTTAGAAGTACAAAATTAAGGAGCACTAAAAAATATTTGATGTCATACTAAAATTATCAGTTTGTACATGCATATTTAGAAATAAGATACTTCCTAGAAAATATGAATAATACTAAATAGAATGGAGATATTATATGACCTGAATTACATTTCTTTTACTCTAATAACAGCTTTTAATAACATATTGTTTCACCTCTGCTCTTGACTTCTAGGTTCATCACACTTATACACTTTTTTTTTAAACTTACAAACTCCTTGGTTAATATTTGGAAAGACTATGGAGTGCAAAGAGATGACATACACTAAAAAAAGAGAAGCCACTGATATTTCATTTAATCTTTGTTTATTTTGACTATTAGCATACATATGCTGACTCCTTAATTTCCTTGTAATCTTCCAGAATCTCTTGTAAGTGAGTGAATAATACTGTATTTATCATTGCTGATTTCCAACAGAATGTGTTGGCTCGTAATGAAGAGATCAGTTCCTTACACAGTGAATAGCAAATAGATAACAGTAATAAATGAAAAGCTTAAGTAGACACTGCTCCTAATTGTTGGCTAACCCATATGAAGTGAATATAAGAAAATGTTAACTCTTTTGATGTCTACATGTTTTCACTAAAACAAGTCTTTTCTTTGTATTAACAATTTTATTTAACTTTTCTCATATAGAAAAACTGATTACAATCATTCCTTTATCCACTGGTCTCCCAAGGACATGTAAAACATAGCAAATATCAAGTATAGATCTCTCTGACTACTCCTTTTCCATCTTGACCAACTTATCTTTCTTTATAACCCCTAATTTGGTTATTCTTTCAGGTTCTAGACAGTACTTTCCCTTCATTCTATGTGTGTTTCCTGCTTCTATAATCTCTTCCAGTGATATCCTAACTGATCATTTCAATCTCAAACATTCAGCTGTTTTCTTTGTCCTGAATGCACCAATCATCTTCTAACATAAAGGTTGGCTAACTATGGCTTATGAGCCAAATACAACCTGCCATTTATTTTTGTAAAATTTTATTGGAACACAGCCTAAGCCATTCTTTTATGTATAGTCTATGGCTTGTCTTGTGCTACAGTGACAGTCTTGTGGGCACATCAGTGATCACCTGGCTCACAAAACTTAAATATATCTATCCTTCTATAGAAAAAAAAAAAGAAAATTACCAACACTTGCTCTAATATATCAAAGGGCAGGGAAAGGATTTTTTTTTTTTTTAGCTTTGTTAATGGCTAAGTCTTCAATCTCTAGAACAGTGTTCAACATAAGAGTAGATACATGGTAAATATTTGCAAATAAATAAGCGAATCTCCTAAAATGTGCCATGTACTGAACAACGTCCTGAGCATGCAGAGGTTTTATTATCCTTATATGTTTTTTGCAATACTGGTAATATTTACTGTTCTGTTTGTTCTCCCTTAATAAAACAAAAAACAAAAACAAAAACAATAACCACTATTTCATATCTCCTCACTCCTTAAACTTCAAATGTGCCAATCCCATTTATGCAAAGCTAATTATAAAGGTTTTCTATACCTGCTTAATCACTTTTCATTCTCTTTTTAATTCACTATAAGACATTCACCACTCAATGATAACTCACTTAACAAGTTTACCAACAATCTCTATCTTGCCAAAACTAATGGTCAGTTATCAGTCCTCATATAACTTGACTTTTAAGCATTTGGCAGAGATGATCATTGCTTCCTTCTTAACACACGGTTCTCTTTACATCCAGGATATTGCATTCTTCTGTTTTTCTTCCTGTTTTATAGATTCCTCTCTCTCAGTCTGCTATGTTGTTTCTCCCTTCTCTTCTTGATCTCTAAATTTGGTGTGCTCAAGGCCTCAAGCCTCCTCTTTTCTATTTACTCTTTGGAGTTATCATTCATTTATGTAAAGTTACATAACATCCAGATGTTGTTATCAACTAGGAACCTGGCAGAAAAATAATGGCAAATTCTATGTGGGTAATTTAAAGAGAGTTTAATTAAGGCAGTATTTATTTACAAGATGTGGACAAGATTTAGAATAACACAAGGGCTAATACACTACCCTGGAGTAAATAATAGCAAAGCTCTGTTTTACAATGCTGTGCTGGAGCAGGCTTATACTGGCTCATAAGTGAGTCTTAAATTTTTGCAAGCTTGCATGATTCAGTTGTTAAACGCAGCCATTATTTAAAAATTCACTTACCTAATTTACAATTCTATAAATCATATTTTTGAAAAGTAAGAAATAATTCAAAATCCATCATTTGCCAATTATTTTACTATCATGTGTTTTTTTGAGACTTGTGTCTCTTATTGCTAGAAGATGGAATAGTACCTTACAGGCTCCGTGCATCTCTTCCTGACTTCACATTTAGAGAATTCACATTCATAGCTTAAAAGTTGCCATGGAAAATAGTTTACATCACAGAAATCAGGAAGTGCATAATTCAGGGTTTGATTTATTGTTTTGTAGGTTAAACATACCTAAGAAAGTAATGGAGAAAATATTAAAAATTCAAATTACTTAAAAATATTTCAAATCTATAGTCATTACATTATGAAGAATAATTTTGAAATTTGGTAACATATTCTTCCAGTGGTCTAAAGCTATTATGAATTCAGTTGAGAAGTCACACCCATAATTTACAAATCAGTTAAAAAACCTCTCTTCTTTAGTTCACTTTAATTGTAAACATTAACACAAATGAAAATATTAACCAAAATTCCTATTGGATTTTTATATATGCTTATCAACTGCAAGAGGCCAACAAAAATCAACAAAAGCATTCTTTGAAAATCAATTGGTTCTAAAAACTTATTTTATTGCATATTTTATTTTTATTTGTAAACTGTGCTTTCATATCATTTTATCAGGAAATTTTAAGCATGCTTTTATACCTATGTATACATATTGATTTTAGAGTTGCAATTTTTAGATATTTACCAGCATACCACTACTCTATCAACCTCCTTGAGGCCTGAAACAAGAACAAAAGTTTAGAAGAAACTTAAGATAGCTCTGTAGAGGGAGCCATCTAAGAGGACCTATAATTTTTAATAGAGGAATACAGAAAGACTTTTGTGAGGGAGTCAGAAATTAGGGGAAAAGAGGGAAGATAAATACTCCTCACATTCCCCTCTCTTTCCATTCTTTCACTAGGGCCACTCATTTGGGCTGAATCTCTGCATAAACCAAAGGGCAAAAGAGCTTATCTATGCAGAAGAGGTAGCTTAGACTTCTGGAGCACAGAACAAGAAAGAGAACGGTCAAGTGGATGTGGAAGAGTAGATGAGATTAGCTAGAACAGTCCACCCCTTTTGTACTCAATACACATTATTGTGCTTCATTAGGTGGAAAATCTATATCCAAGACAGAGGTCACACATAAGCTGCATAACGACCACCAAAGACATTAGTTTCTAGTTCCTAGAAAATATGTTTACCTTAGTAGGAAAAAGAGTTTAAAAAATATAATTAAGTAATGAATCTCCTCCTGGATTATCTGGAAAGCCTCCAAATACCATTAAAGTTATTATATGAGAAAGGCAGAGGGATATTCAGCACACACACAGAAGAGAAAGTAATGTAAAAACTGACAGAAATTGGAGTTACACAGTCACAAGCTAACTTATGTGTGGTGTGTGTGTGTTTGTGTGCATGTGTGAAAGTGAGAGAGAGAGAGATTGTTTCTTTTTCAGTGATGGGGATTGAATCCAGGGTCTTGCATATGCTAGGCAAGTGCTCTACCATGGTCTACACACCCACTTCCCAAAACCCAAACCCAATGAATTCTGACTATAAATAAGAAACTAGAAGAAGCGAGGAACAGATTCTTCTTTATAGCTTTCAAAATGAGTGCAGTCCATTCACCACTTTGATTTCAGCCCAGTATTATTTATTCTGGACTTCTGGCCTTCAACACTGTGAGAGAATAATACGTTTTAGTCATTTTAAACCACCTAGTTTGTGGTAATAGCACATCTCATATAAAGTATCAGTGGACTAAGAAATAGAGTTAATTGACATAAAATGTGATTGCTGTATTTGCACTTCTGTATGTAGACTTGATATGTCCTTCTTTGGAACATGTCATATGGGACTTCCCATGAAATCATTTAAGTGTGAGCTTAAAGCAGACGGTTCAACAGGTAAAACTGGTAGGAATCTGAATTGTCTGCTTCTGCATTTTACTTATATTTCTGGTCTTGCATGGTATCACTTATATCATATCTATTTTACAACAGAATGGTTCCAATTATGATTATATAAATTAAATTGCACCAATTGAAGATGAACAAGTGGATCGTATAGCACCTTGGATATATATGGTCAGGGGTTTAGCATGAACTAGGTGCAGTAGCAAGTAAATGGTTGTTTTTTTCTTTAGAGATCAGTATGTTAAAATTACACAGCATTTTACTCCAAAATTGTCTGGGTCAACATTGATTTTCCTATTGAAAATTGCCAGAGGTTGCATGAAGAGAGCAAAAGAACTAATTAATCAGCTCACATAGTTTACTTTCATGTGGCAATTCCATTGCACCATATCTTACTATAACCTCTGGCATAGAGAGGATAGCCACCATACAGAATTATTTCAGTTTTTTTAAAGATACTGGTACCCCTCTTACAAATGTATTCCTGAAATTATTGATAAAGAGCAAGTCCTCAGGTAATCCCTCAGGGAAAACTCTCAGGGGATTTTCTGATACTAATTGTTTTCTATTCTTACTAAATATTGTTGGCCTATAATTGGTGAGTAACATAAATAAAGATTGGTTGACCAGGTTTCACATAATAAATCCATTTCAGTATTTAAATTTTCCTAAGACTTGATTTTTCCATATTGTGCCAGGGAAAGTACATTATTCTACCTCATTGAATGTAGGACATGACTGATCAAGGCCAGGATTCAAATGCCCAACCTAATGAACTACTGGTAACATTCTTAGGTGCTCAAGGCCCAAATCCTGAGTGAATAAACTATTGTCAACAACTTCAATCTTACATTTCCCCCCCTTGGTCTAATGCCCATGGTAGTTAATTCTTTATATGTTCTTCAGACTCCTACCAATAGAAATCAATGAGGTTCTATAAATTTTATGTTGTACAGGATATTTCTTATTTCCAGTCCAGTCTTACATTCCTTCTTCCTCTCCATTATAATGTAATGCTTATAATCAGTCTGTGGGCAATTAGGGATGAGGCAAGCACTTTAGACCCAGTCAGTAAAAGGCTGATTCACAGGAAAGGCTGTCTTTGCTGGAAAGGGAAAGTCAAGGGATGTAGGAATTCAAAGTTCTCAGCCTTATTTTTGTTTGCCCAAATGTCCCTATTTCAACACATGAAATCATTTTCCTTCTTAATGGTTGCTTTAACTTGGTATAAAAGACCTAGTGAATTTAGTTGACCATCAGATTTTCAGCTCCTACACTCAAGTCAAGGAATTGATCCCTAAACCTATCTTCCCAAATTCAGGAGATGAGTGATTCCTTCAATGCTGACAGAGACTTGATTTTGCCACATATGATCTCAGTTGGATATTTAGTTTCTCCTTTTCCCTTTGTATACTCTGTTGGGTTATCAAAAGAAGCCAGAGGATGCCATCATATTTGCAATCACCAGTGTTGCCATAGTGATAAATGCCACAGCTATGTGAATGCCCAACACCTTGCCCCCTCCACTAGTGATAATTTGAGTAACCATAATGCCACTGAATGTCAGGGGTTACCCATGCCTCATCACCCCCCATTCCCCAGCAGGAGTGTTATCAATACCCTCCCAGGTGTGAGATACAATCCCAGAAACCTATTTACCAGTCAGTTCCTGAGTCCACTTCAAGCAACATTTATTTTTCTATTCTTAATATATTGTAGCCATGGGGCCAGAAAAATACTGTTTTATTTTCTTTCCCAACAGGAAACAGATGGCATACTAAAATTAGGATAATCAGTGGAGGGTTCAATATAGGGATTATTTATGTGGGGTAGAGGACCCATAAGGAATAATGAAATACCAAAGGATAAGAAATAGCAAGGATCTGTTACCACCCCTTTTTCTAAAAAGGTACGAAGCAGGTATATACTGGAAACATGAGAAAGCTAGGTAGAACAGATAACTTCACAAGAGCTATGACAGCTGGTTGAGGGAACCAGACAGCCCATGATAGTAGCATAGAGAGGGAACACAAGGTAATAAGTACCACAACTTTTCCTTCTTTCTTTCCATTGCAGAAGGTTCCCTTTGACAGAAATTAATCAGAATCCAGAGGACAAGTGAATCTATAATTGTTTCTTGTTACATAGATCAAGAGAAAATGGAGAAGAAACAGAAGCTAACTAGAATTATATTGATTATCTGCTACTCAATATTTTCAAGCCCAATCTCTCTCAGAAGAGTCAGATTTCTATACCCAATTGCCTGTTCAATATTCCCTTTGGATGTTTACTAAATATCTCAAATTTAACATATTCAAAAAGAAAGTCTTGTTTTTTCCTTCTTTTCTCACCTCTCCCTCCTGTTTTCCTATCTAATAAGTGTCACCACAACACCCTCAATTGCTCTGTCCAAAAGTATTAGAATCATGCTTGATCTCTAATACTTTTTTGCATGTTCAATCTACCATCGAGTTCTGTCACTTCTAAGTCAAAAATATATCTCAAATCATAAGACTTCCTATTACTTCAGCCACTACTGTTCTGTTCCAAGTTATAGGAGTCACCTTGAATGTTACGGAAACCATCAATCTGAGTCCATGTTTCTGCTCTTGCCCTCCTATGCTCTCTCATCCTCTTAAAAACAAATCATGGCTCTATCACCATCCTGCTCAATGTGCTCCATTAAATTAAATAGTCAAATCTAAACTCCTTATCATGAATGATTAGAAGGCCCTATACATGGTCTGTATATACTGCTTTAGGCTCATTTTCTAATGTTTAGCTACCCCAATCCTCTCATTGGTCTTTTTTGCTCTTAGAAAATACCCTCGCTTATTACCATATTAAGCTCTTTTTATCTTCTATTGCTGATACTTATAGTGCATATCCCCCAGATCTTCAACTGATTCTTATCTTGTTCAATTTTACTATGTCATGTTAAATGGCCATAGGTTCCTCTCTGAATACCATGTTAAGTAACACATACCCTTACCATTTTTTATTCACTTATCTTGCTTTATTCTTCTTCAATATATGAAAGTATATTACCTAGTCATTTCTTATTCTTTATCTTCCCCACTAAAATATTATCTTCTAAAGACAAGGTCTATGATGTTCATTTCTCTATCCTTAGTGTCTACAATAGTGTCCAGCTCATAACAGATCCTCGATAAATATAGTCAAATATATAGTAACAGTATAAAGTAGATACAAAATGTCTGATCTGTGAGTAAATCAATACACAAATATCTTAGTTCTTTCATGTAGCTATTCCAGACCCCTGGCACTCAATGTTTCCACATATAAATTCATTATCTCCTTTCCATATGAAGCATGTTGCTTCTCCTCTATTTCTTATTTTGGTAATGGTACAGTAATTAGTCAACAAGACTAGAATTCTCATAAATCTTTAAGTTTAACAAAGTCAAGTAAATTCAATATTACATAATATGGCTTGACCCTGTTTCTCCCTTTTCATTTTCTTTGATACTTCCCTGGCTCAGGCTTTCTTAAATTGTTTGCTAATATTCTTTAAATGCAAAGGACTAGATGTTTGTTGCCCCAAAATTTATATGTTGAAACCCTAACACCAACGTGATTGTAGTTGGAGCTGGGACAATGGGTGGTAATAGGTCACAAGGGTGGTGCCACAATGGATGGAATTATCGTTCTTATGAGAGGATACTCTTTTAGTGTCATGTGAGGATACAATGAGAAGTTTTTATTCTGGAAGTGGGCCATCATTAGAATGCAACCATCAGGATATTCCAATTTTTGACTTCTCACTTCCAGAGCTATGAGAAATAAAATTTCTGTTTTTCTTTTTTAAGCTACCCATCTATGGCACTTTGGTATAGTAGCCTGCACTAGGCATTACTCTTTCCTGTAGGTTGTCTAATACATCCTAAAGAGTGTTGGAGTATTTTCTGAAATCTTAGTCATTCAGCAATATGTGCATCCAAGTTTAATCACCAGATTAAGATTACATCTTGCATCCTCTTGTCTGGTATCTCAAATTCACTATGCACATTCTTATCTCCATGTTGCTTCATTTTGGAATTCTCTTCTTCCCTTCATTCCAAGTTAATTTTGCATTAATCCTTCAAATATTAAGTTAACCAACATTTTCTTCATATACTATTCCTTATTTTCTCTAATAACACTTAACTGATCTTCTTTTATTTTTATTTTTATTTTTATTTATTCTGTGTATATGACAGCAGAATGTGTTTTGATTCATTGTACACAAATGGAGCACAACTTTTCATTTTCATTGTACACAATGTAGAGTGGCACCACATGTGCAGTCATACATATACCTAGGGTAATGATGTGTATCTAATTCCACTATCTTTCATGCCTCCATTCCTCTTTTATTTTAATGCACATCAATTATGCCTCTCTTTTTTTTTTTTTTTTTGGTACTGGGGATTGAACTCAGGGGTACTTGACCACTGAGCCACATCCCCAACCCTATTTTGTGTTTTATTTAGAGACAGGGTCTCACTAATTTGCTTAGTGCCTCGCTTTTGCTGAGGCTGGCTTTGAACTTGTGATTCTCCTGTCTCAGCCTCCCAAAGTGCTGGGATTACAGGTGTGCGCCACTGCGCCCAGCTTCCACTATGCCTCTCTTGACTTAAAGCATAGTTACCTGTATTTACTTTTACTTTTGAGGTAGTAATTTTTACTACCTCAAAAATTTCTTGAAGCCTAATGTGTTTTCATTCCTTGATTTCCCCAGATTCCTTAGCATAACAAACACCACACAATAAATATAATAGGCATGCAGTAAACATCTGTTTCAATGAAATTACAAAAAAGATTGGCCAGTTTCACTTTATGCTACTATTGATCTTCACTGACAAATTTAGTATATATTTGTAAATTTTCTAGTGACTCCCCTAAAGATGAAGAAATGACCTCAAACCTCCAAAGTAGCACTTTACCTTTTAGAATACTTCCAGAACTGCTCATTGAAAATTTATATAGCCTCCTCAATCAATCTACAACTGATCTCAATTTTTCAGACAAAGTCACTAGATTTAGTCTTTTGATTATGCATGGCCACTGACACCATCCCAAGGCTAAGTATATAGCTATGCCAATTTTGGTAAAAGTTGTCAGAAATGGTATAGTCAAGTACTAAGAAATCAAGAAACATGATTTAGTGGCAGATCACATCTCTTCCCTATTGGACTTTACCATGTAACCATGTTAGAGAAGCTCAGACTGGATCATAGATGACCTTAATTTTATGGTTTGGATATGGAATATCCCCTCAAAAGTTCTTAGGTTGAAAACTTGGTCTCAGACACAACAATGTCCAGAGGTGGAGCTTTTGGGAAGTTATTGGATTATAAGGGCCATAACTTCATCAGTGGATTAATCCATCTGATTAATCCATCAGTGGCCATAACTTCATCAGTGGATTAATCCATCTGATTAATCGATAATTTGAATAGAATATAAGAAGGTAGAACTAAGCAGGTGGGACATAGATGGAAGGAGTAGGTCACTGAGGATGTGCCCTTAGGAACTACGTCTTTTCTGTGGCCTCCTTCTCTCTCTCTGCTTCACAGCTGCCAAGAGCTGAGTAGCTTTTTTTGTTTTTTATTTTTATTTATTTATTTTTTTCTCAAAAATTGTATTTTAATACATGTTATCAAACATAACAGAAAAAAACAAATTTTCAGAAGCTGTACACACTATTCACAGTGTTATCAAACATAACAGAAAAAAACAAATTTTCAGAAGCTGTACACAGCTGTACACACTGAAAACATTTGTTGAGGCAGCTTCTTTCAACATTCTCTTCTTCCATGACATTCTGTCTCACCTCAGGCCCAAAAGAATGGAGCTTACTGACTATGAATTGAAATGTCTGAAATTGTGAGACAAAATAAATTTTCCTCCTCTAAGTTGTTCTTCTCAGGTATTTTAATCATAGCAAGGAAAGGCTGATGAATACAGTTATTGTCTATATTTTTAAAAGGTGAATGTCAGGAATCTATATATTTTAATTTTGATCATAATTTCTGGAGATTGGGTTCCATCTTCTAAGAATACATTAAAAATTTTTTTTATCCTCTTGTATAATGTCCTATGTAATATTCAGAGAGGTTTTTATCAATGTATTGAAGTTATTCTCCTCCATATTAGAAGTGAATATTTTAGGTAGGAAAATTGTTTTATTAAAAATCCATTGCAAGGGGGCTGGGAATGTAGCTCAGCGGTAGAGCGCTTGCCTCGCATGCGTGAGGCCCTGGGTTCAATCCTCAGCACCACATACAAAGCAGTAAAATAAAGACATTGTGTCCATCTATAACTAAACAAAAAAAAAATTTAAAAAAAAATCCATTGCAGGGGCTGGGGTTATGGCGCAGTGGTAGCATGCTCGCCTAGCATGCGTGAGGCACTGGGTTCAATCCTCAGCACCACATAAAAATAAAATAAAGATATTCTGTCCATTTACAACTAAAAAAATAAATAAATATTTTTTAAAAAATCCATCGCAATTATGGCAGAGAGTAAGACAGACAGAAACACCAGCTAACACAGCTTTAAGTGGCAGAGTTATGCAATGGATGTATATGTTCCATGAGTATAAGGTAGCAGCTATATTTTCTATATGCCATAAACAATTAGCTAAATATAGGGATTCATTACAAGCATAATTCATATTGTGTATGTAACATTTCTTATAGAAATATTATAAATAAATCATTCTGCATTTATTTCAATAATTTGTGTATTCTTTAAAGTGAACTTAATGCTTGCAGTTATTAAGTAGAATTTCAAAATAATTTAAAGCTATTACAATTTGATTATTATTAGATAGTTCATTTTGACATTATAAAATTTCTCTAAATTTCTAATATTTTTGCAAATGTCTGCTTTCCAGCAAAATTATGATTAAGTCAGCAAAGTTAATCTGATGTAATTTATAGGTGCAGAAATATCGATGCTCTGGAACAAAATTCTAAAAACAAATGAGAGAGAGAGCGCATGCGTGAGCTGGGGATGTTGCTCAACTGTTGAACACTTGCCTAGCATGTGTAAGGCCCTGGGTTTAATCATCAGCACTACAAAAATAAATAAATAAATAAATTTAAAAATAAAGAAACCAAAAGAGAGGTGATGAAGAGTCTAAGAGCTCACCTACAGGTGAAACAGGTGGTAGACAAAGAGTGAAGAAAAGAAAATTTAGAAATAACACAAGAAAGATGAAGTTATGTAAGAATGTGTTGAGAGAGAGATTTTGATAATTTGACAAATTAACAAAACAGGCACCATGGAAAAGAAACTCAAGAAAGAGAAAATGGAAGAGTTTTAGGATATTAGAATGGTATGTCAGTTCTAGGATCGCTAGGAAAGAGATGGAAAGGCAGGTCTAGCAACTTCTGAAATGTTACAAATTGAAAAGAGCAGAGAATAAAAGGACAAAATTTAGTATCAGTTTTCTGAAAAAAACAAAGACAGGATCAATACAAATTTTTCCCCAGGTAGGGGGCAGTAGGGCAATAACCGTGATTTTATTACCAAATAGATCTGGCATAGAGTGATGGAACAGGCTTCCACCTGGAGACCTACTCTAGGAGTGGCAAGATACCTCTTTAGAATTAAGAGAGTATTTGATGGAATGCAAATCTGATGGCCTTTTTGTGATATAAAAGCTATGTGGGGACCACCACGTAACTTTAAATTGAACTAGTATTGCTTAGAATTGTTACTTTAGTTTTTTTTTTAAGACTTGAGGTGTAATTAGAAATGTTCTCTTTGAAATATAAGGAAACACATGTAAATAATGAAAATTCCAAAATACATAGAATGTGTATATGTATTACTAGCTGATATATTAAATTTATAAAATTGCTTTTAACCCTTGAAGGACTATAGCCAAGTCATTTAAAATAGATATTTTTTCCCCTTCAAAATTTTATTACTAATTGAGCACACTCAGATAATCTGAATTTGGCACTTTCCAGTGTTTTCTTCATGTTAACAAATGCATTTCATTCTTGCTGATTTTATTCCTTTCTAGATAAAATGTTTGTTTACATTAATACTGACTAAATTACAGTTTACTTTCTTTTGCTCAAGTCTGTCACCATACAATGATAAGAGGCTTGCCAATTCCAGTGATGTGTAAAACTGTCTTATTATTTTAAATCTCTATAAGGAATTCCAGCATTTGAGTGGAAGCAATAACAACAATAAAAAATTATAATAAGAACCGAGGGAGATGGTTTTACATACCAAATAGCCAAACAAATCATGATATGAAATTTAAGTTCATAATACCCAGCAAAAATTAACACAAGAACAGTAACAGTAATTCACTTAGGAGAAGACATTTAACATCTTATATTCCTAGTTGTTGAATGATGATTCTATAAAAATGTTCACCAAGAAGATAGCCTTACATATCTAAAGATAGCCTTACATACTTGCTAGAATGCAGAATCTCAGGCCTCACCCCAGATTTACTGATTCAGGGTCTGCATTTTGACAAAATCCCTAGGGATTCATACACATATTAAAGTCTGAGAAGTGCCATTGCAGGCTGTAACTATTGTTCATAACTTGGCATGCCTACATTTTCCTATAGAGGAAACTAGGGTCTTAACTTTGAGCACATGTATTTTGACCATTCATTTGCACATGATCTTGAGTAAAATACTCCATCTCTCTGAACCTCAATTTCTCGTCTGTAAAATGGACATTATATTAATTGTATGTCAGGCTAGTTTGGGGAGTACTTAATAAATGCATCTTTCATTTGTACAAAAACAACAACAAATGACCTAAATAAACTTCATACTCTGATTTTATGATTCTATCCAAATCTAAAATGGCTCTTTTTTTTCTTTAGTCCATTGTTTAAGATATGTGTCCTAGTGGTGAAAGAGAAAAATGAGTATTAGGCTAACACCTAACACATTATATACATTTGTACTTGAAATCTAAAGTCCTTTTTTACATTGGATAGTCAATGACAACAATATTCACAGCATAATTCAGAACGAAATAGTTATTTTGGAATTATTAATGACCTACTACATGACTTTATAGTTAGTTGAGTAAATGATTTTTGATGGTGAAAATGATTATGTGCCAAATAGAACTTTTGCTTATTTCTTACATGACAAAATGGGATTTGCATTAGATATTTCAATTTCAGAAACATTCATCACCAGTTATTTATATAGTTGACTTCTTTACATCATTTTGGTTTCAGCCAAAAATGTGCCTTCTTTGACCATCCACCAAAATAGCCTCCCAGTTCTGAGTTTATTTTCATCTTAGCACCTGTATCAGTTTGTTTTAGAACAGACTGTGTTTCATTCTGCTCCCACTGCTAAAACAAAATGCCTGAGTTTAGGTAATTCCTAAATAATAGGAATATACTTCTCACAGTCCTGGAGGTAGGAAGTCCAAAAATCAAGGCAATACCAGATTCACTGTCTGGTCGACTTGCTTATTCTCCACTTCATAGATGACACCTTATTGCTGTCATGACAGAAGAGTTAAAGGGTCTAACAGAATCCTTTAAACCTTTCATAAGGACATCAATCCCGCCCATGAAGACTCTGCCATCACCTTCTAAAAGCCCCATCTCTTAACACTAATTGCACTGGAGATTAAATTTCAACATCATTTTTGTAGGGACACAAACATTCAAACTGTAGCAGCTGCCATAACAAAATTACAATAGAGTAGGAGGTTTAGGCAATAAAAATTACTTTTCTCACTATCCTGAAGGTAGGAAGTCCCAAATCAAAGTGCTGAGTCGTTGATTCCCTCTAAGGCTTGTATCATTGGCTTGCAGATGGTCACTCTCTTGCTGCCTCTTCACGTGTCATCCCTCTGTGCACAAGTATGTCCCTGGTGCCCCTCCACTGTCATAATTTCCTCTTATAAGGATACCAGTCAGATTGTATTAGACTCACTGTAAGTCTCATTTTAGCTTAATTACCTCTTTAAAGTTTCTATCTCAAAATACAAATTCTTTGATACTGGGGACTAGGGCTTCACATATGAATTTTGAGAGGGTCAAAATTCTACTCAAAATAGCACTTGAAAATATATAAAACTATAATGTTTATATATATATATTAGTTATTTATTATCTATTTTCCCTCATTAGAATAACATACATTAACATATTTTGGGGGGAGGTACTGGGGATTAAACTCAGGGGCACTCAACCACTGAGCCACATCCCCAGCCTTATTTTGTATTTGACTTAGAGACAGGGTCTCACTGAGTTACTTAGCGCCTTACCATTGTTGAGGCTGACTTTGAACTCTTGATCTTACTGCCTCAGTCTCCCAAGCTGCTGGGATTATAGGCATGTGCCACTGTGTCAGGCTTGTATAACATATTGCTCACTTTTGGGTCTCCTGCACTTAGACCAGAGCCTGGCACGTAGTAGTCATTCAAATGTATATTTGTTGAATAAACAAACAGATAAATGAATGATAAAACCTCTTGTCAACTCTTTGACACCAATAACTATGAAAATTTCATTAATTTTGGAGTTAAAGTTCATGAAAAGAAGATATTTAGCTGTTTTTAATCTTAGAGATGCTCAGCAGATGTTATTTGTCACACTCATATATTCAGGACTTGATTTATAATGAAAGAATATTTTACACTTTACATTTACTCATTATATCTCAGATTCAGAAAGCAATAAGTATCTATAACCTACCTTCTAAATAGATGGTGAGGCAAAAATTTCTGCTCAAAAGGAATTTCAAGCATTAGGAAGGTTAAGGAAGAAAATATAAAATACTATTTTTCTTTACTAATTGATTACCTCCTCTGTGAGCTGAAAAATGAATTCATGACTGTGACGAAGACTACTAGTTGCTTTCCAATGTCTGGTCTTTGGTTCTTCTACATTAACATGACACCGCATTTTAGGTGAGCATGTTGGTCTCCCTTTACAAGACTACACTTCTCAGCTTCATTTGCTGCTGAATTTATAGCCATTTGATTTAGTTCTGGTGAGTGAGCTATAAGGGAGAGGGTTCAATGATACATCAGGAGGGTCTCCTTAATAAAAACAGGAAAAAGTGTTGAACTTTTTGTCTTTTCATTCTGTTGCCTGAAACATGGTGCATGTGGAAACTTGATTCTTTTGGCACCTTAGATCCTGATTCCAAGGGTTGTGAAGGATTGAACTGAAGGGAAGGACACTGTGTCCTTTGCAACTTCATGGAATCATGGAAGTTGCTATAACAGCACTGGTATTTAATCTTGAATTAATATTTTAAATTAAAATTTAACTTTTTAAAACAAATAGTATTTAGGACTTTTCTGACATCTTAAATAATACAGTGATCAGCAGCATTTTCATAATATTTATTGAAAGATTATATAGCCTGCAATTGAATTGTGTGTGTTGTCTTTTCAAATCTTGGCTCACCTGAAGATTTTTTTCTTTCTTTCTTTCTTGAAGCTACCCTTTTAATGACTGGAATATTGCAATGTCAACTTTTCTAGTGTTCCGGAATATAACACACTGCACAAAACTGCTTTAGTTTACTTTTTTTTTTTTTTTTTTGGTACTAGAGATTGAACTCAGGGGCAGTCAACCACTGAGCCACATCCCCAGCCCTATTTTGTGTTTTATGTAGAGACAGGGTCTCACTGAGTTGCTTAGCGCCTCACCATTGCTGAGGCTGGCTTTGAACTCGCCATTCTCCTGTCTCAGCCTCCCTAAGTGCTGGGATTACAGGCTTGTGCCACCCTGCCCAGCTTTAGTTTACTCTTAAGGTTGAATTTTTCTTTGTACTTGAGGGTCCTCTTACATACTCCCACAGCATCATGAACTAATGCTTGTGGTATGACATATCACAATGTATTACAATTGTCTGCTTACTTTTCTGCATGCTTCACTATACTGTATACCCCTTGGAAAGAGGAATCTTGTTCATTGTTGTAATCTTGGCACTTTGTGTAGATATTGGCCAAGTATTAGTTGCTCATTGAACAACTGTCAGTATATTATCTGTTCATCTAATTTCCTCAGATATCTGCTCCAGGAGTGGGATATTCAAGGCAGGTTGTATTATCATTCTTATAGACTGAATGATTTGGACCTTGTTTGTGATACTGCAGTGACACTTAAGCCATTTACAGGGTTTGCAGTGTTGGTAGTAGTCTTCAAGGTGTGGTCTGGTATCACTCTGCAGGATTATAACTTCACTGGGACTGCTAAGAGGCTATCTATAATGATAATGATTAGCAGTGTTACCCAACCATAGGCAGGCATGGTATTTAAGAATAACAACTTCGAAAGGAAAAAGCCTAGTATCTAAATTCTAGTTTTGATACTTACTCTCTGAGTAAACTATTCATTTAACTGCATGGGAGAATTATCAAGATTAAATGATTTGATAATTAAATCATAAACAGTTACATTATATTTTTAAAGTGCCAAGTTCTTAACATGTTATAAGACACACAGAAAGTGGACAATAATTAATAGCCATATTGAGTATAATTCACTACTAAATGTTTGGCATAGGACTCAGTGTTACATATATTTCATCTTCCTGCCTAGTACATGCTGCAGACTCTCTTGGCTTGCATTTTTATAAATCCTTTATCAACAATAGGTTAGTTAATATACTGGTTTAAGTGGTAAAATTTGCCAATAACCTAGAATTCCAATTTATTGATGAAAACCAATGACCCATAGGGTCTTCCTTGTAAAACAAATGCACATTGATTTTGCAAAATAGTGTGCTTGTTTTTATGTCTAAATTGTGCTTGCAAAATCAGCCATATTAGGGCTGGGAATGTAGTTCAAAGGGGGCACATTTACCCAGATGCCTGAGGCCCTGGGTTCGATCCCCAGTGTCACAAAATAAAAAAGCAAACAAACAAAAACCGGCTATATTATAAAGAAAGTTTATATATTAGGTCTTAAATTTTGAACATATTCTTATGAGTTCACTATAAATTTTGTGGTTTTTTTCCTCTAGGAAGACTTTTTTTCTGGAAATTATGCACTTATTTTCACAATGAAAATAAAAATTAATCTTAATAGATTCAAGTCTACCAAAACATTTTCATTTCTGTTTCTCAAGGATCAAGAAAAATGATGCTTAGTAAAGTAGTATGATAAATCTCGTCTAAATATTGTACTGAGTAATATCAATCACTTAATATTTAATCTGTTTTAACACAACTCTCTCCATGAAGCCAAAAATGGGGAGATGGAAGAAGACTTCCAAAAATTAGCATGAAATGTGAATAAGCATTTTGTATCTAATATGCAATTGCTTTTGTGCATTCATTTTATCCTACTGTAATCCTATATTTTGGGAATATAATCACTATAATAAAAGTTCTAAAATTCATTCGCATGACTTTTCACTAAAATTAGTAAATAAATATGAAGCAGAGTGACTTTTTTTCAAATTGCCATCATAATTACATGAGTTACATTTATTAAAAAATGTAGATTGAACTTTGCTCTAATTGGTTTACATTGAAAGATTCTTTGATCTGCGATAACAGTAATGTATATTAACATGTTGCATTTTAAAGTGACACTGCTTTTCATTAATCAAGTGTCTGTATGGTTGATTAATTTGTACAAGGTTTAAATTGCTATGAAAATTTATCATTCATAGCCATGATCTCCATTTACATATATGTTAATTATGGTAAATGTAATCCTTTTTCTGAATCCTCTGGGCTGCATACTAAAAAGACAAAGTGATCAGAGTGACTACTTTTTCCACTACAAAGTGAACTCTTACTGTTACTGAGTAAAGTCTATTGTAGTTGTCAAAACTAGGCTAAAAACATTGTAATATTTTCTGCTAAAGGCAAGTCCAAATTCTAAGGATGGTGTTTCGTTTTCAAGTGATTTCTTCATTCAGTAGCCATAATGTTTCTGCAAACTGAATTACTGTTTATTTACTATACTGAATTACCATGTTTATTTACTGAATTACCATGTTTATTTACTATACATATTTAGTACTGTCTCCAAGTGCTAGAAGGTTTTTTTTTTTTTGCTTCAAAGTATTCTCTTACATTAAGCTTATAACATGCACAATATAAGCTTTTAATATATTTGTAAAAGAGAATGATTGGAGGAAGATAGTTTGAAGTCTTTGAAGCGTAATTAAAATTAATTGTTAGAAATAGAAAACTTCGAGGTTATAACATTGTAAGGCTACTTGGACAAACTGAAAAGACAAAAAGAAAAAAAAGGTATGTAAGGAAGTCACTCTAACTTTTTATAAAAGAAGATTAGATTGATCCTTTGTTTCTTCAGAAAAATGTTTAGCACTAGAGGAAACTGAGTTGTTGATAGTTTGTTTTTATTTTTTCTAATTAAGCATCTTTGAAATCTAAAGTCAAGATAAATGCAAGTGTTACCATTTATGACACTAAACTCCTCCCCATTTTTCTTTATGGTATTTATCTTAAAGGCTACGTAAAATTGAAAGCACAGTTAGGAAGCAAGAGTCTGCCTTATGCATCCCTCTATTAGTCTTTTCCTTAGTAATGTTTTTCATACCCTTTCCCTAAATTAAAAGCATGCTAACCAAGAACTATTTTATTATATTTTAGGACATGTTTTCCATTTGTTCCCCAATGGTTATCTTCTTTCTTAAGATTTATTGATTTGGACGAAATTCCATTGATGTTGTAAGTAAAAGTGATACAGTGACTAAAGCTTTGGAGTGAATTGTGCTAGCCCTTGCTAGGCAAATGTAGAGAAATTTAATTATTCCTATTACATGTTTATAATTTTATGCTTAAATTGTTAATATTTACATAATATATTCACTTCAAGAGAAGCCTCATTTCTTAGTCACAACTTAATAGAATTAATATATCCATCTTGGAAACCTTGCAAGCGTAGTTGCACCTCTGACTACCTGATGAGGCTATTTTTAAAGACACTTATTTGCTGATTTTCTTATAGTCAGCCTAATCACTGAAGAAACAAACTAATATGGCACCTGTTCTGATAGATGGATGTTGTACCTTTCATCCTCTGATCCCAGACCTTGCAAGACATTTTTCAAAGAAGCATCACTTCTCTCACCACAAAAATGCATCCACCTCTAAGCTGGAAACAGCAAAAGCACAGGGCAGAAGATGAAGAATATATTATCCAACTAAAATTACAGAGAAATTTTAAGTAGGCAGAATATAATTGCCCAATTTGGAAATTAGCCAGGACACAGGGTTTAACATCATCTTTACTCTTTTGAAAAGTGCCATGGGATTTTTAATAACTGCTGGTGGTCAGGACCTTGGTTTTACCCTCATCCATTAGACGACACCTCCAGCAGTGCAGTGCCCCCTCATACCATGCTGGGGCATCAGTTCAGTACTGACTCAGTGAAAATTGTGCCACCTACTGAATCATCCACAGCTCATCTCAGAGTGGCCTGGCTTTTAGATTTTCTCTGGAGAGCTGTTATGAAAGATGGAACCAAGCTCAATGATGTTTAATTTATAAGATTTCAAGGTTTGAAATGGTTAAGATTTCAGACCTGAGTTTTATTTTCCAATTTTAACTAACAGATTTTTCTGGGATTTTCTTCATAGTTTTTGTCCAAAATGATGGTGATCACTAAACACTACATTAGACACATCTCTCTTTGGTAAAGATGGAATAATGACAATGTCATATATATCTACATAAATGACACTTATATACCTTGATATATTTGAGAAGAAGCAGATCCCTCATGTGTAACATATTTGATTCTTTTAAAATGGAGAAAGCACTATCCAAAAAAAAAAAAATCCACATAAATTATTTAAATAAACTCAACAAGGAGCTTATTTTTCTTTCTGGATGTTTAAGAACCTAGGAAAAAATACTTTAATCAAGACTAATGCAAACTTAGGAAGGGGTAGACCTCACTAGCCAAAGAAAATAAAATTTTTGTCAAAGAAAACCTTTCTCTTAGCTCTCTTAGGGGAAAAAAAACCTTACTATTTATAAAGCATCTTAATAAAAGTTGACTGTTCTATTAAAGACTGAAAGAGAAGCTAGAGTTTAGAGAAACTCTATGTATGTTCAAAGACAAATGGTAACATACTGATGCTTGCTGGGCTTACTGCTTCATTCTACTAATTTTTTTGATCCATGTTAATGTATGAATACTCTTTTATAGAAAAAACTGGACTCTTGCTATTTCAGGAAACTTGGTCTTTAAAATGATTTCAGAAATTCTTGTTTGGCTGCTAAAAGTATCAGTATCCTGAAATTGAGAAACTGTTTCTGAAAGTGTTTCTGGAAGTGTTACTTCTGGAAATGACACTGAGTAAATCCTGCTGCTGGTGTGTGAGGAAAGAAAGAGAAAGTTGGGAAACAGTTATGAAGAAATGATTGAGATGCTGTAGCTGAGCCTGCAAAATAGATTCCAATATGTCCCTGTGTTTTCACTCACTCTTGCTGGTACCAAGGGTTCTCAAGTTAACACACACACACATACACACTCTTTCTCTCTCTCTCTCTCTCTCTTCTATTTTCCTTCTCGGATCTCCTCAGTATCCATCTTTCCCTATTACCTATTTTCCCTTTCAGGAACCATCTATGTTGATGAATAATTCTTAAACAGAAAAAATTATTCTCAAGTCATATAACAGAGTTCCTAGAACTTTTCTGTGTTCTGCTGTGACTTCATCATTTCTTGTTGGTAAATTTATAACTCAAAGATTAGAGGATTAGAAATTTGGGATGAGGAAACTATTTCAGGAAACTTAAGTCTGATTTGGTGAATTGCTACTGTTGTGATAGTTAATATGTTTCCATAAGTGCCTGGTTTGCTACCAGATGGGAAAATTAGTCTTTTTCCCCCATTAATTGTCAACATGAAAATCATTAATGATAGGTATTCTTCTATTATTAAAACTGAAAATCTGATATGCAAAAGTTCTCTGAGTAGATCAAACAGCTCCTATCTAATCTAGGAACTATGATAGCTTTGATATAATAATTAATATTGCAATGACCACAAATTCCTACAAAATTGAGTTAGAAGTAAAAATTATCCTTTAATTTCCAATGAAGAAAAACAATGCATTAGGTTGCAATTTTTTTCCATTTAATAATGTTTTAATTGGTACTTTACACATTTTAAAGAGCTGTTTTGAATTCTATTCTTTTTTGTTTCCAATGTTATTTTCGTTTTCTTTAAACATCATTTTCTAAACCACTGTTTCCCTGCCTAATGGGTCTATTCTTACTCTAAATTCCAAATTCAAGAATACTACATTTTCTCAAAAATAATTTTGGCTAAATGTAATTCCTCACCCCACAAAAGAAGAATGGGGGAGGGAGGGAGGTAGCAAGAAAGAAAAAAACATGTTGGAAGCCAGCAACTCAATTGTAATATTTTTATCAATGTTTATTGTATATGTTTACAATGAAGAACATATTTGTCTTGCTAATGTTTCATATGTCAGGCTCCTTTCTAGGGGTAGGTAATTCAAAATACATATAAAAGATAATCATGGATATTGAATTTGCTCCATTTCCCTAATTATTGTTAACTGCAATTTGCATGTCTCTCTAATGTATTTCCCCCTATTAAAGAATTAATTCCTTGTCAATGCACTTCAAACAAATGATTGTAACATGATATTGTTGATTTGATAGTCATTACCTCAGTCTCTTCTTAGTTTATGAAAATAAGCTTTCATTACAGAGGAAAGGACAAAAGAAATAGAATTTTCTATACCTAATGTGTGATCCACCTATTTTTCTCAGGAAAATTATTCTGGTCCTAGAACCAAGTCATCAAAATTTTATCAGAATTACTAATCAGAACATCTGACAGATTAAATATGCTTTTCCAGTTAAATGTTGAATATACACATTGGTAATTCCAAGTATATACTAAAGGCATCATGAATAATTTGTTTTTAAAATGAAAATTAAAAATTCAATAGCAAAATCAAAACATTTGAAAGATATGAATGTTTTAGTCAGCTGTTTCACTGCTGTAACTAGAAGACCTGACTAGCACGATTGTAGAGGAGGAAAAGTTAATTTGTTGGCTCACAGTTTCAGAGGTCTCAATCCATAGACAGCCAGCTTCATTCCTTGGGGCTTGAGATGAGGTAGAACATCATGGTAGAAGAGTATATTGGAGGGAAGTGTTTCTTATAATGATCAGAAAGCAGAGAGAGAGAGAGAGACTCCACTTGACAGATACAAATATATACCCCAAAGCCATGGCCCCAATGCCCCGCCTTCTCCAGCCACACCATACCTGCCTTCAATTAACATTCAATTAATCTCACCAGGTGGTTAATTCACTGATTGGGTTAAGGCTTTCACTTCCCAATCATTTCCTCTCTGAACTCTCTACCATTATCTGACATGTGTGCTTTTGGGAAACATCTCACATCCAAACCTTAACAATAAAATATAAATTAATAAATTCTAACACTTAGGGGGTTGGATGATGGTCCTCAAAAAGATATGTCTATATCAAATTCCTAGAAATTGTGAATTTTACCTAATGTGGAAAGGGTCTTTGCACATGTAATTAAGTGATGAACCTTGAGATGAGAAGTTCATTCTGGTTTACCTGGGTAGATCCTAAATTCAATGGTTAAGTGTCCTTGTAAGAGACAAACGAGAAAGATACAAGACAGAAGAGGATGGAGCAATGGGAAGACGGAGGCAGAGACTGGCATTTTATTGCTCCAAACCAAGGAATGCCAAGGATTGTGCCAGCCATAAAAAGCTAGATGAGAAACACAGAACAGATTCTCTCCTAGAGCTCCCAAAGGAACATGACTAACACCTTGATTTCATGCTTCTAGCCACCAGAACTCTGAATTTCTATTGTCTTAAGCAACGAATTTATGGAAAATTTCATGGCAGTGTCAGAAAATGAATTTCCTATATAATCTGTATTGAGATAAATACTGGTTATGACAATGGAGATAATGAAATAGGGAAAAATCCCTCACAATCAACTAGTAAAATTATTACACAAAAGAGTGACAATTGGAGCCAGGCATGGTGGCTCACACCTGTAATCCCAGCACTTTGGGAGGCTAAGACAGGAGAATCATGAGTTCAAAACCAGCCTCAGCAATGGCGAGGCGCTAAGCAACTCGGTGAGACTGTCTCTACATAAAACACAAAATAGGGCTGGAGATGTGGCTCAGTGGTCGAGTGCCCCTGAGTTCAATCTTCGGTGCCAAAAAAAAAAAATAAAAAGATGACAATTGGGGTTGAGGATATAGCTCAGTTGGTGGAGTGCTTGCCTTGCATGCACAGGCCCTGGGTTCAATCTCCAGCACCACACACACAAAAAAGAGTGACAATTGGAAAAGTTTATTTCATACATCAATATCTCACTAGGGTTAACATCTAACCATAATTGCTAGCAACATACATCTACTTTTCTCAAAGCAAGTAAAGGCGTAAACCATATAATAAACCCATATAAATTTGGATGATGATCATCTCTAAGCCTCTGAGATGAAAAAGATATGACATATTCCAACAACTGAAAGTATATAACAAAAGACAAATTGTAATACTTTACAATTTTTTACTAATTAAAACTTTCAATTTGATAAATTTGATTTTATAATAATTCCATAACAGAAATTTAGAACTTTTTCTAAAAGTTCTAAATTTTTTTGCCTTTTGTTATATACTTTCAGTTGTTGGTTCATGTGTTTGGAGTGTAGTGTGAGGAGACAAGATTATTTACATAAAGGCCAATGATATGTGATGGAACCAAACCATGCATGTCTAGGCTAGAGAAGTCCAGAAGAGATAACAGTGGCTTGTACAAAGTTACTGAAGCAGATCATGAGCTACCTTGTGACATGGTTCTTATTATGTTGACTTTTATACTTTCAAACCCTTACAGTGTATTTGGGACATATTTGACACTGTTACATAGTCTGAATGGGAAATTAATTTTACAAATAAGATTGAAGGTATTATAATTGCTTGACAACAAGTTATTTGTATGTCGAATGCTGACTTGACTTTGGTTCTTTCTACAACATGATAAATAAGGTCTTCTTAATGTTATATCTAGGCAAGTAGAACTAAATGCTGAAGAAATAATATCAAATGAACAAATAAGACACTTGATTATTTTCCAATAGAATACTGGGTGCACCTTTTGTTGTAACTAGAAAGGGATCTGGGATCAGCCGTTGGAAAATTTCAACTGGTTTTAGTAATATGGTCTGCATGCATTGATCTTTTTTTTAAAATATACAGATTAATGTATAAATAGCTATAAGAATAGATTTTTCCTTGGCCTGTTCTTCAAACTAGGTCTCATAACCCCACCCAGTTTAGGATATCTACTGCTCCATTTCTAATTATGATACTAAGTTTTCTTACAATTGACAAACCAATTACAATAACAAATACTCCCTGAAGGCGAGTATTATACTAGATAATATTTTGTTACTCTAATTCTAGCAACCTTATGCACATTAATTAAATAAACTTACATGGGCTGGGATTGTGGCTCAGCGGTAGAGCGCTTGCCTCGCATGCGTGAGGCCCTGGGTTCGATCCTCAGCACCACATACAAAGCAATAAAATAAAGACATTGTGTCCATCTACAACTAAAAAAAAAAAAAAAAAAAAAACAGCACATGTTAAAATATTAAAAATAAATAAATAAATAAATAAATAAATAAACTTACATTTAATACTTTATAATTTTTTGCTAATTAAAACTTTCAATTTGATAAATTTGATTTTATAATAATTCTATAACAGAAATTTAGAACTTTTTCTCAGTGAAATTTAGTCTCTTAATTTACAAACTATCAAATATACAGACTCATATCTGAAATTCAGTAACAATTAGACAGCAAAATAATTTTTTGCATTTGTATAAATTGTGAAAGTTCATTTCAGTTGTAAACTGATTCAGGCTTTTAAATTTTAAACTAAGTATTAGTGTAAAATTATTTTAAAGAAAAAGATAACATGTCATAGTAAGGCATATAGGAATATGTATGCATAGATACACATATACTTAAAAATACTACATAATTCCAATTTTTCAATAATATGGTTTCAAACAATCCTTTCCTAATCCCTAGAAAATTCTATCCTTTTAAGACACAGTATGTATTATAATTAAAATTGTTCATACAGGAGTACCAGGTATTTATTTCTATATAACTTGAGAGCAATATTCAAGCTTAGACTGAAGCTTTAAGATAATAACACAGTAAGCTCTAGGGCAGAACAAAGGAAGAGGAAAAAACCTTGGAAATTCTCAAATGTAGTTGGAGGTGGGGACAGAATAGGAGAAATGACTCCAAGAAAAAAGAATGAAGATTCAAGGATGGGTAAATCTCCTCTTAGCTTTTCAAAAGGTTTCTGATAACCAGCTTTTGTGTAAATAGATTTGATGGCTCTGGGCTGAGGGTGACTGACAGCTGAATCTGGGCACCCTAGGGAGTATCACCCTGGGGATTGCTATTGTTGCAGGCAGTTTCTTCACACTGACCCAGAAGAAACATTATTTCAAGTGGACTCCAACAACAGCCACCCCCAATTGGCCTGGGAGCTAGGAACAAGCAACTTAGTCTCTCTCTTGAGTAATAATTATAGAGGTAAAGCGAACAAGGGGTGTCAACTCAGTTAAGCTTAAGTCTCTAACTTCCAATTTAAAAGAAAGAAAGAAAAAGAGAAAAGGGAAAAAAAGAAAAAGAGTCAGAAAGCTTCCCTCATCCCTTGTTAGTTGGAAAAATAAACAGATCTCTGGGTCCTCCTCAGGAAGTGCTTAACTGAAGAGGGTATTGTAGGTAAATGCTTCAGTGACTTTCCATTTTAGTAAAGATGACATGTTTACTTAGGGACGACTAGAGCTAAGTCCAGTTACTAGTAGTTTCTGCTAACATTTCAGTTAAAATACGGATACATTGCTTTAATACCATATAAAACAACACCCTTCTGTTCCTTCGGGTTACACTGGCCAGTTAACAGAAGCATCAACCCATTTTTTTCATTTACAGTAGTGTTCTGTCCCACACCAGGAACCAGCTCCTAGGCAGGGCACACGTGGCTGTGTTTTGTTGTTTCCTTTTTAAATTGTTATTAGATTGTCTTGAGCAAGCAAGGGACTTTTCTTCCTCTAAACCTCTACAAACACTCCACTCCTTAATTCCAACATAGTTTTGCCATAACTAAACTAGTTACTTGAACAATTTAAAAAGCTGATAAACCTCACAAGAGGTTATAACCACAGTTCACTCACTTCTAATTCCTGGACCAAGCCAGGCCCTCTTCCGAGTTGAGTCCATCTTTCCCGGTAGGGGCGGAGCTTTCCCTCCAGTGGGGAACCAATCAGCTATGGGATAGAAGCCTTGTGAGGTTTTCTGAGGCAATGGGCGCTGTTGGCTGTGTTCCTGTTGGGATGAATGCTTTTCGAAGATGAAGAAACAGATGAAGCAATCATTTCTGAAAACATCTTAATCTACGGGAGTGAAAATAAGCAAGTTTTCAATTGTCAAGACTAAATGTATTCTGAAGGATCACCTACCTATATGGTGTTTTTACATAACGGGACAAAATATTCCTTGCTGGGCTATCCTTTCCTAGTCTGTCTGTATGTGTTTGTGTTTAACTCTTTCATACTCTTTTCATTTTTTCTTGCTCATATATATTTCTATATCAAAACACTGTAGAAAGTAAGCTTCAGGAGGCCTAATGTCTGACATAGTAAGAGATCAATATCGCTTTCCTAAATTTTTATTTCCGCTTTGAAATGCATTGTTCCTAATTTCCTCATTTGTTTTCTCCAAGGGACTTGATTTTATGTTTTGGTTTTGTTGTTTCCTTTTTAAATTGTTATTAGATTGTTTTGAGATATATTCACTTTTGTGAGTTATTCTTATATGCTTGTTTGCCGCAAAATATTTTTCTCTTTCTTTCCTTTTTAATTTGTTTTCTATTTTTTATTTTTATTTCTTGTAGAAGAAATTAAGGCATAGAAATGAAAGTAGGTTTCTTGAAGTGGGGGCTAAGATTCATGATTCTGTTGTTTTCAAGCCTGGCAAATTATTTAACATCTCTGAACTTCAGTGAACTCACTAGAATCTATTTTAATAGGATGATTTTTGAAGATTTAATGAAATACCAGGTGTAGAAGTTCCTAATACACAGTAGGTGTTTGATAAGTAATGCCTTGGGCAAGGGAAAACATTTCTAATAGTAAAATAAGTTCAAAGTAACAACAAAGATATTTCAGTTTCATCAGTATCATTGGTTTGGCTGTGTCTCCAGGAATATTACTTAATTTCTATGTCTATTATTATCATTTGAAAATGGGATACGAAGGTTTAC
Source organism: Geosciurus inauris (assembly GCA_004024805.1). NCBI lineage: Eukaryota > Metazoa > Chordata > Mammalia > Rodentia > Sciuridae > Geosciurus > Geosciurus inauris. The sequence goes on along the minus strand of PVHX01000088.1, from coordinate 379,286 downwards.
CCACCCTGCAAAGACACTATGTATTTCAGATAAATAGTATAAAACACAATGGCAACAAAAAGCGTCATATAAATGTCAGCTTTCATTATTGTATCTTGTAAGATAAAATGCTGTTTTTAGATAATAGAATGAGTTGGTATGAAAACTGTTTTTTGTTAATTAAACATAGAATTGTGTTAAGTCATTAGATTAATTTTCCTTAAACATTCTGTAATCTTTACATTAGAATTACTGATAAGTAACAGAGCTTGAGAAATACTTCCATTTCTCCATGTGTGCATGGTGCTAATTTCAGTGAAGAGAAATTATTAGAAATATAGTGGTTAACAGGGATAATATTCAAAAGCTTTTAATGTAGCTGTTAGATCAAACCTCCTCATGAATGTTACACTAAATTGTGAAAAAAATGACCACAATCAGGTCTTACTGTAGCAAAAAATATTTGGATCAGGCAACCTCAAGAAGTTCGTAAATTCCAACTCAGTAGGAGACTGACCTATTCTTCACAAAGATCATACTGCTGTTGAAGTCCTGTTCCCCCACCAAACACATATAACTGAACTGCAGATAAAAGTTAAGTATTTGGTGTTGGAGGTTGAGGAAGTAAGAAGTATTTATGGAAAAGGAAAGATAGTCTATTAACTGCTTATGGAGGAAATAAAATGTAGTGGTTAAATCAAACATACTGTAGATCAGCCTTGGAAATGTTGTTATTGTTTAACTATAGTCTTGCTTTTGTGATCCTAGAAAACTATGTACCCTGTTGCCTTTATTTACTTATAAAAAGTGTACAATAGGTGTACTCTTGAGTAAAAATAGTTATTTTAAAAACCCTCAATAATAATTTCAATATGTGTAATATATGAAGATGTTAAATTATCCATGCCTCTTTCTTTCAACTTAATATGTCCACTGAAGGAAGTGTAGACAGGGTTTGCACACACAAAAAAAGAAGAAGAAATTTTGTCATCTTAGGACATACCTTTGCCTTTTCTGAATGATTAATTCCCTCCTATACTTCATGTCCAATTAATTAATTAACTAGTTAATTTGTACACTTATTTCCACTGGGGAGGGGCAATGCTAGCAAAGGACTCCTTGGCAAATCTTCACTGGGTTGTTTCCCAGATAAAGTTTGAGAAGAGAATTCTTGAGAAAAACTCCGAGTGAATAAAGGGGGCCTTTCCCTCTCTTCTCCATTCCTAGGGAAGAAAAAGATAAATAGATAATAATTATAAAAATTAAGCTTCAGTTCGTGAGCAGTTTAAAATGATAAATAAAGCCAACATGGTATAGAGAAAAGGCCACTGGACTTGGAATCAGAAGACACTGCTATCAGACTTGGCCACATCACTTACTAATGTGTGACCTTGGATAATTTTCACATCTCCAAGACTCCATATTTGTTTTTATAGTATGATAATCTCTCTCTCTAAAATATCTCATAGGGTTGTTATTGAAACTGTTGTAGCTCAGAAAAATGATACCTCAAAATATGCCTCTTTGTATTTCAAACTGGGACCATTTGAGGAGCAGCAAAACTTCCCTGAAGCCAGCTTATCTACCTGTTCTGGTCACCTTTTTTTGCTGCTATGACTAAAAGACCTAATGAGAACAATTGTAGAGGAGGAAAAGTTTATTTGGGGACTCATAGTTTCAGAGGTCTTAGTCCACAGAAGGCTGGCTCCATTCTTTGGGGCTTGAGATGAGGCTGAACAACATGGTGGAAGAGTGTGGCAGAGGGAAGTGGCTCACATCATGATCAGAAAGCAGAGACAGAGAGATACTTCTCTCACCAGATACAAAATATATACCCCAAAGGCATACCTCCAATGACCCATCTCCTCCAGCCATACTCTACCATCCTTCAGTTACCACTCAGTTAATCCCCATCAAGCAATTAATTTGCTGATTGGATTAAGGCTTTCATAACCCAGTCATTTCTCCTCTAAACCTTCTTGCATTATCTCACACATGAACTTTTAGGGAACATCTTACATTCAAACCATAACACTACCTGAAGGTCATATCCACCAAAGGTGAACACAATTGCCTTCATCTTACTGAAATTTCATTAACCAAGGAAGATTTCACTCATTTCACAAAGACTCAAACCACTATTATCTAGGGCCCAGCAGAACTTTGTCTCAAGCCATTATTTGTTTTCTATTGTTGTTCTCTCCTGTAAAAATCACTTACTCTTTTCCCTAAAATGGTTCATAGCCTTCCTCATTTCCCTTTTCCCTATACATAGAGTATTTAAACTTCAACCATTTCACCATTTCTTTGAATGTCATACTTTGTACAAATCCCCTGTTTATGTACATTAATAAATTTGTATTCCCTTTACTCCTGTTAACCAGTCTGTTGTCAGCTAATTTCACTGAACCTTCACAGACTACAGGAGAAATTTTCCTCATCCTTGTCAAATAAAATCATGTATAAAGAGTAATCATATATAAAGAGTAATACATACAGATATTTAAAAAATATAGCAAATCATAATATGATAGTTTTCATAATATCCCAATGGACATCAAGGAAGCTCTGGAGGAGCCTCAGGAGGCCCTCAGGATCCTTCCTCAGGATCCAGGAAGATCTATGCTTCTCTTCCTCTAGGACAGCAGCTCTATATTTATCTATTTTATCTACTATTAACACATAAGATTTCATTTTATTTATTTTAAGGATTCTGCTGCTAAAAACAAAGTTTGATGTAATCCCAGCACTTAGGGAGGCTGAGACAGGAGAATGGTGAGTTCAAAGCCAGCCTCAGCAATAGCAAGGCACTAAGCAACTTAGTGAGACCCTGTCTCTACATAAAACACAAAATAGGGCTGGGGATGTGGCTCAGTGGTCAAGTGCCCCTGAGTTCAATCTCCAGTACCCTCCCCCCCAAAAAAGGGCATAGTTTGAAATGCACAAAGAACAAATATGTATTTTTTATTCATGATAATTTCAACTCTGATATGTTTAGCACTATGCAGAAGTCTTTGAAAACATCAAATAAATAGGTAAAGATATTATCCTTAGGTGGGACAAATGACCATATTTTAATACCGCTCAAACAAATCCAAAAATTTAAAGTTTATGCCTTTCAAAAAATGATTGATGACCCCAGAAACTTACCTAGAGAACTCGGGAAAAAAAAAAAAAACAAAAAAAACCAAGAACACTAAAGCACACACATTCCATTAGTCGCCAGAGTGATGATGTCATCACATGTCATGTAGCCTCTGAGAAGTCCACTGAACACTCATGAGAGAATGAAAGTTTAAAACACAACAGTGTCTTAGATTATTAAAATAATGCTGACCTCAAGAGGCCCCTGGAAGAGTCTCAGGGACCTCTCAGAAGACCTGAGGCCACACTTTGAGGACCACTGACCTATTATTTTGTGGAAACACTGAATAATACATTAAGTCAGGTATGGATTGTTTCCATTTCTGCTTCAGGCTCAGATGAAATTGGAATGATGGATGGAATTTACTTCAAGGAGATTTCACAAAATGTTTTCAGTAATATCATCATTCTTTAAACCTGTGTTTTAAAATCAGTAAAAAGTTACATTGGGTTTCTTTCTTTGAAGCATAACAGCTGCCCTTCCCTCTCTGGAAACAAAAATCAACTATCAATTTTAGTTAAAATGGAATTTGGACCTCTTGTCTATCATTGACAAAATGTTTTGATCTGATTGCTTTTTTCTTTTCTTAATTTAGGTCAGTGGATTCTGGAAAATGAGTATTCTAGCAGTCGATAACCTGACTTTTGGGAACAATAGAGGCACAGAGCATCACTGCATGGATCTGCTTACCTTCTTTCTTTCACAAAGGAACTCTAAATAATCCTATCAGCGAAGCATTGTAGTACTTAATTTCATTAAACAACTCATTGTAGTGCTTACTTAACATTTCAATGATACATTTTAATTGGTCACAATTGGCTCCTTCTGTCTTTTAAAATTTCCTAAGTTATCTGCTTATTTATAAGCAAAGACAAAAGCATGTCAGTTCTCAAATGTACTTTCTCTGCTTCTCTTTGAGGACATCTGTAGCCTGAATAGTTTTAGTCCCTCCCAACAGGTCTCCTCTCAGCTGCTCTGTTTTTACATCTCTCAAGAGGGGTTAATTCTTTACAGCTGTATCCTGCCTTCCAAGAATCTCACATGTGCAAATTATTAATCTTTCTCTATTGCTACAGTAACTCCCTAGGCCATAAACACCCCCTACCTAAAACTGGCACTTTTCCAAGAAAAACTTTGGTATTCTTTCCCTGAAAAGATAATTTGGCCTCCTTTAGTTTACATTGTTCTTTGGAACAATTGTTTAAATAAAGAAATAGAAACTTACTTCCAAATTGCTATTTAGAAAAAGAAATTTAAGTTGGGGATGTAGTTTATCAGTACAGGGCTTGCCTAGAATTCCTGAGGCCTGGGTTGGATGCCAAGTACCAGAATAAAATAAATAAAGTAAAATAAAATTAAATTAGAATAAAGAAATAGAAATGTAACCTGAAAGTTTAAATCTCTATCTACTGTTGTATAGTCAGAGTTTAAGTTTTCATTCCATTTGTTTAAAAACTCAGGCTGCTTATAGTTTTCAAGAGTATACTTTTCAATATTTTAAGCTTTTTGATTCTGTGCTAATTATATTACATAGAGTTTTTTTTTAAATAGAAGAAAACAAAGTATAATCTTTCCTTCAGTGTGAGGAAATTTTATTTTCTCGGATGTGACTTGGATATATTTACACATGCAATAAATATTATTAATGGTTTGGCATATAAACATTAATGTTTATTTGTAAAGAAGAAAACAATCAAACTCAGGATATTATAGAAGAACCATTTATACAAATATACTGACTATCGTAGCTTAACCTCTCAGGTTTTTTTTCAGCCTCTCAATTTTAACATGACATGTACTTAATTCTGGACTTTGATGGCTACTGCTTGGCCACTTCTCTCTGCTTCCATCATCTACATTTTGATTTCTTCTACCTTCCTTAGCTACTGGTTGGACACTCCTAAACACCTCCAGCCTTCACAATGAATCATTTATTTTAAAAGTTAGATATGTCATAATGAAGCATTAAGAAATTTCAGGAATTGCATTTCTCAGTGATTATGTGCCTCCAGTGGTGTTCTCAGACACAAGGCAGAGGGACCAGTGATTTTTTACCACCTGACAAGTGCAATAATCCCCCAGAACTGCAAGGCCTGAAGCATCTTATTGCTGTTATGAAACAGAATTTATAAATAAAAATAAGGAAAACAGCCAGAGCCATGCACTTCCTGGGCTTCGCTGACATTGATATGACAACCAATCAGAAATTTCCATTTATGCCAAGATTGCCAAACCAATAATTTTAGCAATAAAACCTACCCTAAGAAATATTAAAATGTTTTGCCTCAAATATGTATTTAAACATAAAAGAAGTTTCAAGGTAAGTTCTGTTATAATTCAGACTTACAATCATTTTAATATATACAGAAAATCTCCCTGTAGACCAATTAAAAGGAGCTTCCAAACAATACTGACTCTTAATTCATATAACATTATAACTCAAGCAAGTTATGTTTCAACAGTTTTAGATAAGCTGTATAATAGTGGGAAAAAAAGGATTAGGATAATAGGGAGATATGAACTGCATTTTGTATTATTTCAACTGCATTTTAACAGGCGTTATGACTGGAAGAGGTAATAAGAATGTAGAAGGGACAAACTTGTGTAGATTATTTTTTCATTACATGCATTATTCCAGTTTAAAAATGTCAGTTGCTTGTCATGTTAACTAAGAATGCATTCACTATTGTACATATCTAAAGCTGGAGTTAACTGAGAATTTTGCAAAGGACAGATACAAAGAAGTGATTTTTCCTTCTCTCTGTATATAAAAATAGAACTTTCAGAAATGTCATGGCTGACACATTTAGCTGCTGGACATTGAAAATCCTTTCTGACTCACAACCTGTGACTGGAACTCTGTCAGAGTAATCAAGAGATGTTATACTATGGAGCACAAACAGTAGGGGAGGCTTTACTATTTGGCCTTGTTTTTAAAGCAAAAGAGATTTAAATTTGGATCATAACATAAATAAATATTTCTCATGTTCCTCATCTATAAAATACAGAAAGTAATTAAATGTATAAAGTATTTGTGGAGCTGATTGTTAATATAACCAGTATCTTACAAGCATGGGAATACTGAAACCATGCAATAGGGTAAAAGATACACACAACTGAATGAATACCTACTGTGTGCTGGGTTATTTTTCTGAGGTTGCACTGCAGTTAGTGATGAGCATGAACAACAAGAAGAATGGAATATAATGAATCTATAAAGACAATAACCACAGTTCAGAAATTTAAAAAGTTATTCTTGGGCAATGTTAGTCTTTTTCTTTGTCTAGTATTAAGTAATTAATAGTCTTCGCTTTTCAAGAAAGACTAAAGGAATTGGTACATATTACAAGTTTTTCCTGTACTCTAAAAATTCAGAAAAGATTGCTGTTCAGGGTTTCATTGCATGTGTGTTTCCACCAATGCAAAGTATAAGAAAGATTTTGTCATAATTGTCTATTTTTTGAGAATAGAATTTGATGCAATGGACATACATGAAACAGATGAAATCAAATGAATTCTTTGTCATTGTTTACACCATGCTTCCTGATATTTTAAAGTTATCACACATGCATGTTTTCTTGACTTTCCCTCAGTCTTTGGAAATAGCAACATCTAAATTGTCAAAGTCAGAAATGGCCTTGAGATATTTAGCTGATTATAAGAATGTAACCACTAATAAAGAGACTACTATGATTTACAGGGAGATATTTCAATTGATAATTTATTTAGGGCTTATAAATTTTCACTTGCTAGAGAGGACAACTGTAATGAAACTACAGAACCTACTCATATTCCTGTGAATGAAACAAATGTAAGTTCATTCTCCCCCACGCCTAAGTCTTTCAGTAATCAAAAGTTGGTAAGGATGGACATAATCCTTTGAGGGAATTTCAGGATTTCATTTTTGTGTTATAAAAATGAAAAAGAACTCTTTGTTGACTTGCACATGGAGATTTCTACATTCAATGAAGCCCTAGATTCTCCAAATCTAGAAACTGACCAGTAGTTTGTAAATACAGTTGAGGTATTTTTGGCATTTCTACCTTAGAGTAAATCATGACCTAAGTTTAAAATTCTAGTGGGCAAACTTCTCTATAGCATTATACATAGCTCAGCACCAGTCGTTAAATACAAATTCTCTTGAGGCATTACATTTGAATATTTGAATTTTAATGTGGAACACCTGCATGTTCAACACTACATCCCAAGCTACCCTGACCATGTACTAATTGAACAGAACTGTCCATTCCAATTGTAGGTATTGAGGATTGGGGTGTTTACAAATGAAGCTCATTGATTAGGTCACATGGTATCATTTCAGGACTGTGAAAAATTCTTAGCTGTGGTTTTGCCCTTCCCTTGGGGTGCCTCCTCTTCTCTGTGACCCCAACTTGCTTCAAGATTTTTAAATTTGCTGCTAACTAAGGTGGATGCATTTCCTGACCTTACTGGTGGGAATAGTCTAGAAGTCTCTCAAGTGCTGTAGGAACTAATTAATATGCATATTATTCCAGGAAAGAATAATTATTTTACAGATATCTGTGAGAGAGTGTGGCAGCCATGATGGTTAATTACTAAGGACCTGCCCATCTCTGAAACAGAAAGAGATTCTTTATTTAGATATAATATTTTAGTTTTATAACTTAAAATAATTTGCATAAATTTGTGAATGTCTGACTACAAATACATGAAGATTTTATATCACTCTTAAACAGCCTTTTCTGATCGATAGGTAATACATGAAAAATCAGCTTATAAGTTACAAAACTACCTCATGCCTTTGGGGAATTTAAAAATTTACATGGGATAAGGGTGATATTTAAAAGAAACAAATGTGGTTATTTTATTTAATTTTGGTGCAACGAACACTTCTTAGTGATTTTGAGGAACAAAAATCAGACACAGGCACAAGAAATAGCATGATAAGCGTGTCCTCTCTCTGAAATGTCTTCTCTTTTGGGCCTTATTAACTTAATTGGCATTTCAACTTTCATGGCATAGTCTAAACCAGGACTGATAGGCATAAGCTATAAAACTGAGTGTCAGAATTATTAGAAGTATCAGCTAATATGTGGTGATCAAAGCAAGAGTCCAGTGTCAATACCTTGAGTTGAATATAAGATAAGACTTTTAGTTCAGGAACAGACCCAGGTCCTAAACATTAATATCCAACGGGTGTTTGAGGCAGGGAAATAAGAAAAGAGCAATAAGAAAAAGATGGGCTATAAACTAGAAATATGAACTATGGAGAAGTCAAAAATCCAGTTCCTTGCCTTGAAAACTTCCTCGGCTGTCCTCCCATCCCATTTTAGCAATTCTGACTAATCACTGGATGACACTATGCCAGACAGACTCACAAGAGTGACCCATTATGCTAAAAATTAAAATTGAGTTTGAAAATGCTTAGTTTTACCAGTGATCACATGTTATGGAGAAATAGATTCCACAGATTAATTTCAGACAACATACTAAAATAAGCAAACAAATACCAATAAAAGAGAAACTATCCAGAATAAGGAGGTGGTGGGGTGGGGTCAAAGGTAGGGGGGAAGTCTCAGTGGGAGAAAAACCCCAGGGTTGCTATAATATATGATCAAAAATACACATTTTTCAGCAGTCACAAAATAAACACGCCAGGAACTGGGAAGGTGTGATGTACACTCAGGGGAAAAGTGGAAGTCTCTGAGGATACCGAGATTTTCAAAATAGCAGACAAACATTTCAAAGCAACTTCTGTAACTATCTCTAATAATTAGAGGAAAATATGATGATAATAACTCATGATTTAGAAAAATATAATAAAGAAATAAAAACCATTAAGAAGAAACAAACAAATTATAGAATTAAGAAGTACAATAATGGAAGGGAAAAATTCATTAAATGAAATCAATGGAAGGTAGAAGACATAAGATGACAGAAGAATTAGTGAACTTAATGGATCAATAGAAATGCTCCATTTTGAAGAAAATTTAAGAAAAAGTAGCATCTAAGAGATCTGTGGAACAACTTTAAATGTGCCAATATGTGATAATGAGAGACCTTAAAAGATTAAATAGAGAAAAAGGTAGAAAACATGTCTGAAGCATAATTTTCAAATATGATGTAAAACAATATATAAATTCAAGAAGCTCAATGTATTCCAAGTAGAATCAAGACAGAGATTGATATGTAGACCCCTCAAAGTCATAATGAAATTGAAAGCCAAAGAGGAAATCTTGAAAACATTCAGGAGAACAGAAATGAAATTAAAGGCTAATATCAGAAGAACTGGAAGGAGAAAGGTAGAGTAATAACATTGAAAATATTTAAAGAAACAAAGAATTTATTGCCAGCAGACCTGTCTTAAAAGAAACATTAAAGGAAATCCTTTTTTTTTTTTCCTTTTAGTACCAGGGATTGAACTCAGGGGTACTCGACCACTGAGGCACATCCCCAGCCCTATTTTGTGTTTTACGTAGAGACAGGGTCTCACTGAGTTGCTTAGTGCCTCGCCATTGCTGAGGCTGGCTTTGAACTCGCCATTCTCCTGTCTCAGCATCCCAAAGTGCTGGGATTACAGGTGTGCACCACCGCACCCGGCTAAGGAAATTCTTTAGATCGAAAAGAAATTATAACTAGACAGTAACTTGAATACACAGGAAGAAATAAGAGTAATATGGAAAATATATGGATAAATATAAATGATGGTATGAATATATTTTCTCACTCCTTTTAAAAATTTCTTTAGAGATATATTGCATAAAGCAATAATTATAAGTGTATTGTTAGGATTGTAAAATTTAAAATTCATTAATATATATGACATCAGTAGCATAATAGAGGTGAAAGGAATGGAACTACATTGGGAAAAAGTTGTTATTTTTATTGGACTTAAGTCATGTTAACACTTTCAGTCCACATTAGTGTGGTTTTGGATAAATTAAAATGTGTGTTGTATTCCCTGGAGCAGCCACTTAGAAAATACCTTTTAAAAAGATTAAAGTGTTCTCAAGACATGGGAATGATAAATCTCTGAGGAGATAGAAATGCTAATTACCCTGATTTGATCATTACACATTGTATGCATGTATCAAAACATCACATGGTACTCCATAAATATATTTGATTTTTAAGTTTTATGTATCCATTAAAATAAACTTAATTTAAATAAGAAATTACATAGTACTCTCTCAATGCATACAAATATTATGTGTCAGTTAATAAAATATTAAAATAACAACAGAGAAATTAAAATCATAACACTGAAATTGACCCAAAAGAAGGTAGCAAAGAAAAGAATATAAAGACATGACATGCAGAAATAACCAATAGCCAAGTATAAATATAAATATAATATAATGACAATATAAATCAAATCACATTAGTAATTACATTAAATGGGAACAGATTAAGCATTCCGATTGAAGTAAGAGACTGTCAGATGAAATAATAATGCACTATAAGAAACTCACATTAGAGTCAAAGACTGTGCTGAAAGTAAAAAGATAGAAAAGGGTATATGCAAACAGTAATCCTAGCAAAGATAGAGTAGCTAGACACATACATTAATATTAAACACAATAATATTTAAGAGGAGAAATACGAGAAACAGGGACATTTCATGATAATAAAATGGTTAATATCATGAGTAAAAACTACAATCTGTCAACGGAGACCCATATGTTAAAATCTGACAGAATTGAAGAAGAAAAAGAATTCAAAAATTAATGTTGGAGATTTCAACCTGGTGTTAAATTTTCCAATCACTCAGTAAATGACAGAAAAAGTAGACAGAAAAATAAGCAAGGATATAAAGACTTGAAACCTTTATTGACCTAATTGACCCAACTGATAGCTGTAAAACACCACAACCATAATGAGCACGATACATACTCTTTTCAAGCACAAACAGAACATTTTCCAGTGTAGACCCTACATTGAACCACACAACCAATCTTCATATATTGAAAAATATGTATTTTATTTCAAGTCTGTTTTTGATTACAAGAAATCAACAACATAAGTACTTTTTAGGAAAACCAAAAATATTTGGAAATCTGGCAACATGTTTCAAAATAATCCATGAGTTATTTTCTTCTGAGAAATCAGAAGAAAATTCAGAAAATATATTGAAATGAATAAAACTGGAAATATAGGCTATCACATTGCATGGTATACAGCTAAAACACTGCTTAGAGGAAAAGTTATAGCTTTAAATGTTCACATTATGAAAAAAGGAAATGTCTCAAATCAATAACTTAACCTACATCTTAAAAAAAATAGAAAAAGGAGAGTAAATTGTACTCAAAGCATTCATTAAAAAGAAGATACTAAAGATCAGACTGGAAATCAATAAAAAAGGAATAAAAATAATAGAAAAGCCAGTGAAACCAAATGTTCATTCTTTGAAAAGGCCAAGAATACTAGTAAACCTTTTACTGCAGTGACCAAATACAAAAGAGAGGAGACCCAAACGGTTAATCAGAAAAGGAAAAGGGGATCAAACTACTATATTTAAGAGACATTAAAAGAATTATATAAAGGAATATTATGAACAGCTTTATTGCCATTTTTAGATATTGACAAGATGATTCTTAATGTTCAAGAGGAAATTCAAAGGATCCTGTGTTGTTAAAACAATTTTGAGAAAGAGAAATGTACAAGACTTACATTACCTAATTTCAAACATTATTATAAAACTACAATAATTAAGACAGTGTGGTATTGGTGTAGAATCAATGAAACAAAGTCCCAGAATTCAAAGTCCAGAAATCCTTGTATTTGTGCTCAACTGATTTTCGACTGAGTTGACAGGGAAATTTAATGGGAAACTTCAGTCTTTTAAGGAAACGGTTCTAGGAAGATTAAATATCTTATGCAAAATAAATAAATTTCAACCATTACCTCATACTATGTACATAAAAATTACCTCAAGCCAGGCGTGATGCCTGTAATCCCAGAGACTCAGGAGGCTGAAACAGAAGGATCACAAGTTCAAGGCCAGCCTCAACAACTAAGTGAGGCTCTAATCAACTTAGTGAGACCCTGACTCGAAATAAAAAGTAAAACAGTCTGGGGATGTGGCTCAGTGGAAAAGTTCAATCATCTGGTTTCAATTATCAGTACAAAAAAAAACTCAAAGTGAATCATACTGACAGACCTACATGTAACAGCTGAAACTATGAAACTTAACTCACATTAAAAATTATGAATGCCAAACACCTACATCGGAGAAAAGATAGCTTTTTCAACAAATGGTGCTGGGAAAACTGGAAATCCATATGCAGCAAAATGAAATTAAACCCCTATTTCTCACCATGCACAAAATTCAATTCAAAGTGGATCAAGGACCTGGGAATTAGACCAGAGACCCTACGCCTAATAGAAGAAAAAGTGGGCCTAAATATTCATCATACCGGATTAGGACCTTACTTCCTTAACAAGACTCCTATAGCACAAGAAGTAAAATCAAGAATCAAATGGGATGGATTCAAACTAAAAAGCTTCTTCTCAGCAAAAGAAATAATCAATGAAGTGAACAGAGAGCCGACGTTTTGGGAACAAATTTTTGCCAGGCACATGTCAGATAGAGCACTAATCTCCAGGATATCTAAAGAACTTAAAAAACTTAACATCAAACAAACAAACAAACAACCCAATCAATAAATGGGCTAAGGAGCTGAATAGACACTTCTCAGAAGAAGATATACAATCAACCAACAGACATATGAAAAACTGTTCAACATCTCTAGCCATTAGAGAAATGCAAATCAAAACTAATCTAAGATTTCATCTCACACCAGTCAGAATGGCAATTATCAAGAATATAAACAACAGTAAGTGTTGGTGAGGATGTGGGGAAAAAGGCACGCTCATACATTGCTGGTGGGACTGTAAATTGGTACAACCAATCTTGGAAAGCAGTATGGAGATTCCATAAAAAACTTGGAATGGAACCACCATTTGAGCCTGCTATCCTACTCCTCGGTCTATACCCAGAAGACTTAAAAACAGCATACTACAGTGCTGCAGCCACTTCAAGGTTTATAGCAGCTCAATTCACAATAGCTAAACTGTGGAACCAACCTAGATGCCCTTTGATAAACGAATGGATAAAGAAACTGTGGTATACATACACAATGAAATATTACTCAGAAATAAAAGAGAATAAAATTATGGCATTTGTAGGTAAATAGGTGGAGTTGGAGAACATCATGCTAAGTGAAGTAAGCCAACCCCAAAAATCCAAAGGCTGAATGTTCTCTCTGCTAAGTCGATGCTGATCCATAATGGGAGAGAGGACACAGGAAGAATGGAGGAAATTTGGTCAAAGGGGAGGGAGAGGAGAGGAGTCATGGGAACAGTAAAGATGGTGGAATGAGATGGACATCATAGCCCTAGCTTCATGTATGACTGCATGTATGATGTGATTCTACATCACGTATAACCAGAGAAATGAAAAGTTGTGGTCCATCTGTGTACAATGAATCAAAATGCATTCTGCTATCATGTACACCCAAGTAGAATAAATAAATTAAAAAATTATTTTAAAAAATCATGGGAGAAAATATTTGTGAAGATTAATTAAAGATTTTTTTAGATAAGACATACAATGAAGGTCCATAATGAAAAAATGGCAAATTGGATTTCATCAAAATTTAGAACTTTTGCTCTTCAAAAGCCACCATTAACAATTATCAAGATCATTGGTGTGTATATTTATGATAGGTAAATTTACACACACACCCATACATATATATGTTATATCCTAAGAATGCTATTAAAATAATATGAAAGAGGTACAAATTAATATGGTAGGAGGAATACTTCTAAATGAAAGCATCTGTGAAAAATTCATGAGTGTGTAGAAATTGATATAAAACTCAGTATTGAAAAGATTTTTGGTAGAAGCTTAAAGAAAAAAGCTACTGTAATCAGAGGGAAAGTTAAAGATGCAAGGCTGAGGAACAAAATGTGTTGAGATTGTTAGGAGGGTAGTGTCTGTGATTGGGAGTACATAGAGTGAAGAGCAGATTAGGAATGACAGAGTGGTTTTGACTTTCTCCTACAGATCATGTGGAAGAGCTAACTCCATAATCTCCAGCCCTCACCTTTCTCTTGCAGTTCAGATTTAAAAACTGTTCGCAAAATATCTCCAATTGGATGTCCCCCAACATATTAAAAGTGCTTTAAATATGTCCTTTCCCCTTTCTCACATTCTCTGTCAGTTGATGTCTACAATATCCATCAAATTGCTCAAGTTAGAAACTTTATTCTTTATCCTTCTGTTTGCATCTCCGAATCTGATCAGTAAAGACATTTTACTAGTTTATTTAATTTCCTAAATTCTCTGATACGTCTGCCTCAACCATCTTAAATCAGATACTTATTTTCTCCCGGGAGTACCAAAATGATCTTATAGATAGTTTCCTTGTTTATAGTCTTGCCTCCTTAAAAAATATATCTATAGTATAGGTTTTAGTTACTACTTTGAATTGAGACCTAACCATGCCATTCCCTTGCTTTTTATCACTGAAAATTACTAAAGCAGATTTTCCATATTCCATACCAAGCTTATCAAAATTTGTCCTCTTACCTCTTTGGTCTATCTTACCAATGTTTACTATTTTATTACCCTGTCTCGTCTCTAGGATTTTCATGTTCACTTAACCATCTTCACTCATAAGTGCCAACTCATCACCTCCAGGGAGCTCTTTCTGAACTCCATCTCCTTTGAAGCTCAATTAGATGGTTTTGTTTTCATGTTGGGCATTGCTTTATTACTAATTTATTTGTTAATTTGTTTATTACTAATTTATTCCAGATTGCATTGTAAGGAGCAGTTTATATGTCTCTCTCTCTCTCTCTCCCTTTACATGACTCTCATGAAAATAGGGCTTGTGTCTTTTTTATTTTTGGAATCCAAGAGTCCACCACTATATCTTACATAAAGAAGTTATGTAAGATGATAGAGCACTATTGGGATGAGATGTCAGTGATCCAGTTCTGGTCATGATTTTGCCACTTCATTTAATAAAACATATTTATTAAATGAAGTGGATGGAAGGAGGAAAACACATAATTGCTAACAATGCAGAGTGGGTTGGTGCAGGGAAGAGCATATGAAAATGCATCAGTTTAAAAAGGTTCTAGGTGAGAGTAAAGCTCTATTTAATTTTTTAACAATCAGACAAATAAAACGTGACTTGTGAAATTTTAAAAACTGATTAAGTTTTAGTGATTTTGAGCTTTACGGGAGAAAAGTCAACATAAATAAAGCAAAGTAAGTTTCATATAATGCCACAGGCGGTGGTGGAACTGAATGGGAAAAACAACACAACACTGTGTTGTTCTGGGTTCAGCCTGTCTGGTCATCTCCATCTCAATGGCCACATGTCACTGGTGAATGACAGCTCTCTAGAATGCTGGGTTGAGGAAGATTTTAATACCATATCTGATTTCTGTGGAAAAGAGTGCCACTGTCAATTATTAATGTCCATCTTGGATAAAGGTAAGTGGTGTGATTTTTTGAGGTTTGAATATTTATCAAACTTGTTGTTGGCCTTGTCCTATTTAACACTTGTATACATAACTTGGGCACATAAAACATACTTATTTAGATTGTAGATAGTGCAAGAAGAGGAGGAATATAAATATGTTGGGCAACAATCATGCCAGAAGGAATTTAAACTGGCAAAATCACTCAAACAACATTAAATGAAATTCAAATAAATGTGGAGTACTACACTTTAGATCACAAAAATCAGTTGTAGAATTCCTAGATGCTGGAAACGAAGCTTCACTTAATCCTGAAAAAAAAAAAAAACCTTAAGAATTTATGAAATAGTAAGCTCAGTAGGAATTTATGAAACAGTATGCTCAGTAGGAATAAATGAGGAAATAAGCAAATAATGAGGAAAGAAGCAGTGTCCTGACTAAGGCAAGTAATAATTCTGGTTCATTCTGTGATGACCTGACATTACTGGGAATTTGTACTTTTGGCATTCACTTTAAGAGGAAATCTGAGAGGAAAGATGAAACCATCTTTTATTGGAAAAGTTGAATGAACTTAAAAAAAAAAAAGAAACATTACATGTGGGAGATGGACTTATCCTTGATTTGAATGCCATAGCAGCACTGGAAACAGGAATAGAAAAAAAAAAGGCTGACGTTTAATTCTAAGGATTAGAAGAGTCTGAAAATAAAACTGGCCGTCCCCAAATAGTACACCATTGGAGGTTCTCATTAGATGAAAGAGACATCTGCCAGGAACCCATTATATTACAGGCTTCTGTCCAGAGGCAATTAAAACGTCTACATCTAACACTGTATGATTGGATTTTTTATGTGTATAGTTAGATGATAGAGCATTATTGGGATGAGATGTCAGTGATCCAGTTCTGGTCATGATTTTGCCACTAAAAAAAAATAGTGACAGTGATTCTTTTAAATATGAATTAGATTATTTCACTTCTCTGCTCAATGTCCTCCACTAACTTCCCATTTCATTCAGAGAAAAATCCAGGCCCTTTCCATGTCTTCCACACCCTATACTTTCTAGTCTTTACATCTCCAATCTCATCTTCCACTTTTCCTGTTTCACTTCCTATTTGTCTCATGTGGAACTAACTTCTGGACTATTCCTCAATCCTTGACACATTCTGACCACAGAGAATTTATCTGGCCTAAGATTTAACATTTTAAAAACAGAAATGCGTAGTCCTTATTTGAAATTTTAGATTTTTGAGGCTCTCTTAAAATGCTGGAAAGTCTAGCCGGGTGCAGTGGCACACCTATAAATTCCCAGCGGCTCAGGGAGGCTGAGGCAGGAGGATCGCAAGTTCAAAACCAGCATCAGCAACAGCAAGGCACTAAGCAACTCAGTGAGACCCTGTCTCTAAATAAAATGCAAAATAGGGCTGGACAAGTGGCTCAGTGGTAGAGTACCCCCCGCAACATCAATGTTTGAAAATCTGATAACACAAGATAAAGAGGAGCATGAATATGTTGGGCAATAAATGAGCTTTCCAGTTGCCACAGGCCTCACCAGGCTGTCACTCATTTTATTACTGGTTTTGACTCTCTTATCATTTGAGTGCACCTAAGAATCATCTGGAGTACTTAAGACCAAACTGCTATCTTAAGTCAATACTCTGATTAAGGAGGTTTGTATTGGAGCCCCAAAATTTGTATTTCTAGCTGGATCCCAGGTGATGCTGATGCTAAACTTGAAGAGGACTAAACTTGAAGAATTGAGAACTAAACTTGAAGTGGCACTTGTTTATAGAGATTGAATGTTAGTCCAGCTTTGTTTAGAAGAAGGGACTCATGTGCTCCATAAGTACTATGAAAGTTTACAACATTTGCATTTATAGTAGCTTCTTATTCACAGGAATATTCAACTTTAAACTCAATAATCGGGAATTGATATCTTTATCTCCAAATATCTATGTAGTTAATACTGGTTATTAGACTTTTGTGTACCAATGTTAACAACTAAGCCTTTTATATCTTCGGGTTGAGTTTTTTGTTCACCTCCCCCAGGGTGCATCACTTGCTTTTGACTTTAAATCTGAGTTGCATTGTTATGAATTGGTCTTGGAGAATGAACTAAACAGTCATTAGCATTTCAATAGCAATTTCCATCCAAGTTATTTTGAATATGCCATCTGGTTCCAAATATTAATAACTTCATAGTAACAGAGCAACTGTGGCTGGTGGCTGGGAGGTGATAATGATCATCAAATAGTACTTATGGAGCACATGAGTCCCATCTTTTAAACAAAGCTGGACTAATATTCAGTCTCTATAAACAAGAAGAGGAGCTGGTGACACATGTAACATACGGAAGGGATTGAATGACTCACCCAAGATCACATACAGTTGTCAGACACTTGGTTGCTTTTCTAACAATCCTGTACTGCTTTACACTGAAAATGTTAAATGAATTAATAAATAAAATAATGTTCAAACATGGTTTGAGGTAAAATACTTCTAATTTCTCATTCTGCCCAAAATAATGTTCAAACATGGTTTGAGGTAAAATACTTCTAATTTCTCATTCTGCCCAAGAGGAATGATTTCTTCTCTATTACAACTTTTTTTGTTTTTTTTTTTTATAACCAGGGATTGAACCCAGGAGAACTTAACTACTGAGCTACATCTCTAGCCCTTTTTTACTTTGAGACAGGGTCTTACTATGTTGTTTAGAGCCTCACTAAATTACTGAGGATGGCTTTGTATTGCGATCCTACTGCCTCAGCCTCCTGAGCTGCTGGGATTATAGACATGCACCACTATGCCTGGCTCACTACAGGTTTTATACCACTTGTGGTGCTACTGAGCAGGGATACAACCATGGTGATTGCACTGCCTCTGGGATCCTCCCTATAACTATGATGCATATACTACAGCTGCTGGAGAAGGGAGTGCTTTCAGGAATTGTGCATCAAAATGGCAACACTTGCCTCTGGGAAGAGTATGAAAGATTAGGGAATTCTTCGTTTTGCATAAGATTGCTTGAGATCCTGCCTGAGCACTCTCCCACTGAGGTCAGGAGATTAGGAATTAAAATGCCATTTGGGAACAGTGGCTGCTGACCAGGACTGCAATCCCAGGAACTATTTTGAGATATGTAATTGACTGGACATAGCTCAAAAATGAAGGCTACTTCTTTTGCAAAGATTTCTTTCCCCCACTAAATGATGACAAAGGCACAATTCTCTCAAATTCCATGGGGATAACTCATCAAATGGATTCTGAGTTACTAACATGTCCTCAGAATTATTAGAAATACAGAGAGTCACTGATATACTTCACTTGTTCTAGTTGTTAGGTAGAATTTCAACTTTTGATCTCAGATTAACTCAAAGTATAGATTTGTGTGCGTGAAAGAGAGAGAGAGAGAGACACTGGGAATTGAACTCAGGATCCTCTTTATCCCCATCCCCTTTAATTTTTAATTTTGAGACAGGTTTCACTAAGTTGCTGAGACTGGCCTTGAAGTT
This sequence comes from Geosciurus inauris, assembly GCA_004024805.1. Taxonomy (NCBI): domain Eukaryota; kingdom Metazoa; phylum Chordata; class Mammalia; order Rodentia; family Sciuridae; genus Geosciurus; species Geosciurus inauris. Next base: position 360,176 of record PVHX01000088.1, on the reverse strand, counting down.
GTTATCCTCCAGCATCAGTCTCCCAGTTATAGTCATGTGCCACCATGCCTGGTTTGAAGTACAGATTATTTTAATTAAAACATTATAAAATTTCATTTTCAATTGACAAGTAATTTTTGAAAATGGGCAAAGGAAATGAACAGGCACTTCATAGAAGAAGAAATATGGTCGGTCAACAAATACATGAAAAAATGTTCAATATCTGTAGTAGTGAGAGAAATACAAATTAAAACTACAGTGAGATTTCATCTCAATCCAGTCAGAATGGCAATTGTCAAGAATACAAGTAACAATAAATGTTGGGAAAAATAGAGGTGCTTTGGAGGGAATGAAGGGAAAGGAGGGGAATGGGAGTAGAAAGTTAGAATGAATTGGACAGTATTATATTATTTTGTCTGTGTTTGCGGTGCTGGGAATTGAACTTGACTTCACTTATGCAGGGCAAGCACTTTACCACGGAGCCTCATCCCTATCCCTTTTGTCACTATTGTGTTGAATAGATAGTGAAAGGTTCTTCCTTCTGTCTGAGAGACATTTTATGCTTTGGATCATCATCTCCACTTTCTCCATCTACTTTCCTTCCCCATCTCTGGTAATCATCATTCTACTCTCTGTTTGTATGACCTCAGGTTTCTAAGATTCCACATGTTAATGAAATCATGTGATATTTGTCTTTCTTTGTCTGGCTTATTTCACTTAGCATACTGTCCTCCAGATTCATCCACGTTATTGCAAATGATAATTTCCTCCTTTTTAACCCTGAATAGTATATTGCTGTGTTTATACTGCATGAAGCAAACTTTAAGTCAGGGGAGGTAGCAGACTGTGATCTTGATTTTTCTTCAAATAGTTTTTTTTTTTTTTAATTGAGGTCTGATATATCTTTTTCTAGCATTAACCAGAGAGTCAATAAACAATGAACTGGGGATAGCCTACTATGTGCCAGACAGTCTTCTAGGCATAGGATATCTAGAGGCAAACAAAATCATCGAACTCCTGTGCCAAAAGAGCATGCATTCTAAAAAGGAAGTGAGGATGAAAAACATGTAAACGAGTAATTAAGTTAAATATATTTATTAATAAATTCCTTGAAACAGATAAAATAGGACAAAGTAGTAGAAAGTAACTGAGTTATGTGCAGGGTGCTTTATTTGGGGTAGTCATAGAAGACCTCTTTGAGGAGGGCAAACAGAGAAACAGCATGTACAAAGGCTCTAATTGAGGAATACATTTTGGAATTTTTAAGAGAGTAAAAGCAGGTAAAATAGTGTGTAAGCATGTGAAGTAGGAGAAATAGATAAGACCAGGATCATCTAGGATATCACAGAGAATTTTATAAATTTCTTGTTTTTTGTACACACCATGGGAAGCCCTTGGAGGGATTTAAGCAAAGGAGTAGCATAATTTAATTTATGTTTTAGGAAATGTTATATATGGGATGAATTATAGAGGACACACGTGGGGTTAGGAACAGCCATTAGAAGCTGTTCCTGCAGTTCAGACAGCTCATACTTTGCCTTTGAATTTAATTTTAGGAATAGAGCTGGTAAGAAGTGAATGTATCAATTGATAGGTGAGTGTGGGATAGTAGGAAAAAGAGAAAAATCAAGAATGACATAGATTTTGTATTTGAGCAACTGAATGTGGAGTGGAGAGTGAGAATGCATGCATTGCTTAATTAAGCTAGAGAAGGGCTGGAAAGGGCTTGAGGGTGTGTTGAACAGAGGGTAGATATAGAATTAAGAGTTCTGTTCTGGCCATATGATGTTGAGATATTGGCCATGTTACACATTCAAGTGAGGATATCGGAAAGGAAGTTGATTAAAAAAATCTGAAACCCAGAGCCTAGGGCTAAAGTTGAACTATAAATTTGGAGTTATCAGCATGTAGATACTATTTAAGGGGCTATATCTGTCATGTGTTTCACTGGCGAATAGGCCTGGTAAGCAGTCCTTTCAGTATCAAGAAACCTCTACAAGGTTAATGCAGAAAGAATCCTAGACTTCACAAGTTAGGAAAGGGAAATTTCAGTGCAATATATTTGATAACTCTAGGAAAGCAGCAGTGTCTACCTGAAAGGTAGTAGGTTTTTGGACTGCTGGTGGGTACCCAGGTAGGCTGAAATTGTAGATTTTCTTTGATAAGAGAAAAGGTGGTTTTATGTTTAGATGTACAGCAAGAGTTACTTTCTTATGTATTGCTACTGAAAATGACATACAGTAGGTACATAAAAATTTTAGATAGACTGCCCAGCTGATCCCTGTGGAGCCCGAGTCCAAGCCCAAGCAGGCCCAGGACAGGACTGCCAACCCTCAAGGAACTCAGGCCCAGGCCAAAGAACAGGACCACCCAATATGCTGAGGACTGCATTCGCACACCAGAGCACTGCATCTCTAAACGGGCCACCTAAAGCCATCATTCAGCCTGCTCTTTCAGCCTCATCTCTAGAAGTGGTCACCACCATCCTGGGACACCTCCAACACCATCTCAGGTTACTTCTGCTGCTGCTACCACCATCTTTATTTGTGGTATCTTTGGATGCTGGCTTGGGGCTGGAAGCCCAACACCAAGGTACTTACAGGTTTGATGCTACTCTGCCACCAACTAGGGATGTGGCCTCTTCCATCTAGGGACAATAGCTAGGACATGAAAGATCATCACCAAGGTCCCTGCAGGCTTGCTTACACCAGAGATATTCGTGGTAGATGTGCTAATAGTCAGCATCTTGTTGCAGAGGCAGGAGAGAGCCTTGCATGGGGTCACCTCTTTCTCTCTTTTCTCTCCTTAACAGCCAACTTCCTTTAATTCTTTTTTCACTCTTCCTATAATCTAATACCTCTATATTCTCACCTCTAACCTCATAAACATCACTCCCTACACCTGCCCCATTTCTCTTTTTGTCCACCATTAGAATCTGTAGAACTTTCTGCAAACCTACTGTTTATTTTGCAGATAATAATTAAACACATCATTTCTGTTGATTGTGACAAAACCATAATCATCCAAATAGAAACTATTTGGTTTAAGGCTGTATTTGCATTGGGTGCTGTTAATATTGATCTCCCCCTTAAAGGCAAGACATTGGTAACCTGCAGGGACACTGTAAGATTATAGGGTAGAAACTGTAATACTTAAGATCTTCATGGCTAGAAGAGACATAGATGGAAAGCATGAAAAGACAAGGGAAATGCCCCAAACAAACCAAGATAATACAATAATAGAATCTATTAACAGAACAGTAGATGAATTGTCAGAGAAGTAGTTCAGAATGTACAAAATTAAAATGATCTGCAAATTAGCTGGGTGCAGTGGCTCAAGCCTGTAATCCCAGCACTTAGGGAGGCTGAGACAGGAGAATCGCAAGTTCAAAGCCAGCCTCAGCTATGGCAAGGCGCTAAGCAACTCAGTGAGATCCTGTCTCTACATAAAACACACAAAAAAAATAGGGCTGGGGATATGGCTCAGTGGTTGAGTACCCCTGAGTTCAATCCCCAGTACCAAAAAATAAAATAAAATAAAATAAAATGATCTGCAAATCAAACAATGACATAAGAGAATAAATATAAACCAGGCGCAGTGGTGCATGCCTGCAATTCCAGCACTTTGGGAGGCTGAGACAGGAGACTCGCGAGTTCAAAGCCAGCCTCAGCAATGGTGAGGCACTAAGCAACTCAGTGAGACCCTGTCTCTACATAAAACACAAAATAGGGCTGGGGAGGTGGCTCAGTGGTTGAGTACCCCTGAATTCAATCCTCAGTACCAAAAAAAAAGAAAAAAAGAGCAACAATTGATCACTCCAACAGAGATAAGAGAGCAAATACAGGTAGTAAAAGATTACGTCAAGAAAGAGATGGAGATTCTGAAAAAACAAACAAACAAACAAACAAAAACCCAAACAGAAATCCTTGAAATAAAGGAAACAATAAACCAAAAAACTCAAATAGAAAACAGATCACTTGGAAGAAAGAACTTCAGACAATGAAGACAAAATATACAATCTTGAAAATAAAGTTGACCACACAGTGAAGAAACCATAAAAGAAACATCCAAGAATTATAGGATAACATCAAAAGATCAAATCTAAGATTTATCAGGATAGAGGAAGGCACAGAGATACAAGCCAAAGAAATACACAATCTCTTCAATGAAATAATATCAGAACATTTCCCAAACATGAAGAATGAATTGGAAAATCAAATACAAGAGGTTCACAGGACAACACATGTACAAAATTAGAACAGGTCTACACCAAGGCACATTATAATGAAAATGCCAGGCATATGGAATAAACATAGAATTTTAAAAGCTGCAAAAATTTCAGATTACATATAGAGGGAAACCATTTCAGGTCACAAATTTTTCAACCCAAACCCTCAAAGCTAGGAGATCCCGAAACAATATATGCCAAGCTCTGAAAGAAAATGGATGCCAACCAAGGATCTTATATCCAGCAAAAATTAAGCTTTAGATTTGATGATGAAATAAAAACTTTTCAAGATAAACAAAAGTTAAAAGAACTTACAACAAGAAAGCCTGCACTATAGAACATTCTTGGTAAAATATTCCATGAGGAAGAAATGAAAAACAATAATGAAAATCAGCAAAGAGAGGAACTACACTAAATGAAAAAACAATCAAAGGAGAAACCAAGTCAAGTAACAAACCAAAACAAACCAATGACTGGGAATGCAAACAATATTTCAACAATAATTCCGAATGTTCATGGTCTGAACTCATTAATTAAAAGATATAAACTAAAAGCTTGGATTTTTTAAAAAGACTCAATAATATACTGCCTTCAAGAGACTCATCTTATTGGAAAAGACATCCACAGACTGAAGGTGAAAGGATGCCACTCACATTTACCACATGAAAAAGTAGGGGTTTCCCTCCTCATATCAGATAAAGTAGACTTCAAACCAAAGTTAGTCAGAAGGGATAAATAAGGACATTTTGTACTGCCTAAGGGAACCATACATCAACAAGACATAACAATTGTAAATATTTTCCCCAAACAATGGAGCATCTACATACATCAAAAAAACCCTTCTCAATTTCAAGAATCAAATAGATCCCAACACAATAATACTATGTGACTTTACCACATCTCTCTCACCACTGGATAGATCTACCAAACAAAAACTAAATAAAGAAATCATAGAACTCAATAATACAATCAATAATTTAGACTTAACAGACATATATAGAATATTTTATCCATCAATGAGTGAATACACTTTTTCTCAGCAGCACATGGATCCTTCTCCAAAATAGACCATATGTTTTACCACAAAGTAACTTTTAGCAAATTCAAAAAAAATAGAGATACTACTCTGCATTCTATCAGACAATAATGAAATGAAATTAGAAATCAATGATAAAATAAAAAATAGAAACTACTCCAACATCTGGAGACTAAATAATAATAATAATAATTGAATGGTGCATGGATAGCAGAAGATATCAGGGAGGAGATAAAAAAATTCTTAGAGGTAAATGAGAATTCTGAAACAACATACCAAAATCTCTGGGATATTATGAAGACAGTGCTAAGAGGAAAGTTCATTACATTAAGCTCATTCATTAAAAGAAGAAAAAATCAACAAATAAATGACCTGACATTACATCTCAAAGCCCTAGGAAAAAAAGAACAAATCAACGCCAAAAGTAGTAGAAGACAGGAAATAACTAAAATCAGGGCTGAAATCAATGAAATTGAAACAAAAGAAACAAGTGAAAAAAATTTACAAAACAAAAAGCTGGTTCTTTGAAAAAATAAATAAAATTGATAAACACTTAGCCACCCTAATGAAAAGAAGGACAGTGAAAACTCAAATCACTAAAATTCAGGATGAAAAAAGAAATATCACAACAGATAATCCTGAAATACAGATGATAATTAGAAACTACTTTGAAAATTTATACTCCAATAAAATAGAAAATATCAATGACACTGACAAATTTCTAGACAAATATGATCTGCCCAAACTGAATCTGAAGGACATACACAATTTAAACAGATTAATTTTGAGCAATAAAATAGAAGATGCCATCAAAAGCCTACAACAAAGAAAAGCCCAGGACCAGATGGATTCTGATCAGAGTTCTATAAGACCTTCAAAGAAGAATTAATTCCAAGACTCCTCAAATTACTCTATGAAATAGAAAAGGAAGGAAGTGCAAGAAATAAAATCTAGAATTAATAGATGGGACAGATTCAAACTAAAAAAGCTTCTTCTCAGCAAAGTAAATAATCAATGACGTGAAGAGAGAGCTCACAGAGTGGGAGAACATCTTTACCACACACATCAGATAGAGCACTAATCACCAGGATATATAAAGAACACAAAAAACATCAAAAAAAAAAAAAAACCCAATCAATAAATGGGCTAAGGAGCTGAACAGACACTTCTCAGAAGAAGATATACAATCAACCAACAGACATATGAAAAACTGTTCAACATCTCTAGCCATTAGAGAAATGCAAATCAAAACTAATCTAAGATTTCATCTTATGCCAGTCAGAATGGCAATTATGAAGAATACAAGCAATAGCAAGTGTTGACGAGATTGTGTATAAAAAGGTACACTGATGCATTCTTGGTGGAACTGCAATTGGTGCAACCAATCTGGAAAGCAGTATGGAGATTGCTTAGAAAATTTGGAATGGAACCACCATTTGACCCAGCTATCCCACTCTTCAGTCTATACCCAAAGGACTTAAAATTGACATACTGTAGTGACACAGCCACATTAATGTCCATAGCAGCTTGATTCACAATAGCTAAACTGTGGAACCCATCTTGATGCCCTTTAACAAATGAATGGATAATGAAACTGTGGGATATACACACAATGGAATATTACTCAGCATTAAAAGAGAATAAAATTATGTCATTTGCAGGTAAATGGATGGAGTTGGAGAACATCATGCTAAGTGAAGTAAGCCAATCCCAAAAAACTAAAGGCTGAATGTTCTCTCTGATAAGTGAATGTTGCTCCATAATGGGGGTGTGGGGCATGAGCAGAATGGAGAAACTTTGGGCAAAGGGGAAGGGAAGAGGAGATGGGGCATGGGGTCAGGAAAGATGGTGGAATGAGATGACCATCATTGCCCTAAGTACATGTATGACTGCACATATGGTGAGATTCTACATTGTGTACAACCAGAAAAATGAAAAGTTGTGTTCTATTTGTGTACAATGAATCAAAATGCATTTATCTGTTATGTATAATTATGTATCTAAGAAGTTTTTATATACCCCCAAAGCAGAAATCTATGTAGGCATTTGACACTTAAACTTCCACAGGTTTTGAAGTAAAGATGGTACAGTAACACACGGAGGTAGAGTGATAAACACCAGGCAAAGGAGACTGAGAGCTACCAAGGTTCAATTTCCCATTCTCCCATTTACTAGCTTAGGCAGGTAATTTAACCAATTTTCTCATCTGTAAAATGCTAATACCTATTTTCTTGTTGGAAAAATCAGTACATATTATCTGGCACCTAGAAGTCTCTCAATAACTACCTTAGGGTTGATTTATGGGAATGGTAGGCCTTAATTTAAAGAGACTGATTAAGTTAATGGATAACTAATATGATGATGCATGAACCATACTTTCCTCTTTTTTTTTTTTTTTTTTTGAGTTTTCAGCTGATTCTATGATACCTATCAAATGCTAATCAGCTACAGGATTCTAAAGTAAGTACTTATTTGATAGCCTGAGCTAGAGGTCCAAAGAAATGGACATAGTCCTTCAGTAAAGAAGAGCTAAGGAGACTGCCTGGGGCAGTTTATCATGTGTCCTTGACCAGTGACTTGACTTCTCTGATCTGCAATTTCCTCATATTTAAGATGATGAGGGCTATACCTTCTTCACAAAATTTCTAAAGTTATAAACCAAGCACAGTAAAAATATAAATTTAACCAATTTTTTCATCTATCTCATCTTCCTCCAATCCATTTTGAGAGTATGAATACCAGGATAATGTCTATTAATGGCAAGATAATATATGTTTTGCATTTCACCATGAATTGCAATAGACATTAAGATGGTATTTGGTCTTATGACAAAATTAAAAGATCTAGAGGCAGTGGCTCTCTCTCTGCTTCCCTTCCTCTGACTTGCTTGGCTGTGCCTTTCCTGCTTGTCTTGTGCACTCCAGAATTAATGAATAATTCAACTTTACCCCAAGTGAATGTCCTCTACGAACTGTGAGAGAATTTAGATGAAGGGGGTATTACATGCAAATCTATTATTTTTCAGGGCCCAGAGGTTTCTATAAATCCTATACATACTCCTTTTCAACAATATATTCCAGTAAGTAGAGGGTTACCTTAATAGGCTAAGTAGTGTGACTTCTAGATTGGTCTTAGGGGCCTACCAGCCTCAAAGCTTTAAGTTCCTGGGGGGAACCTGGGGCAACCCCTCTATCTCTACATGTAGAATGGACACTGACTGCTAGGTAGACTATGACATAAGGTAAAAGTAATGACAGTTACCTGTGTGATCTGATGTAATTTTTTTTTGAAGGCTGCCAGAAGGAAACCTGCTTACAGGTATCATTTCAACTACGTTGTATGACATTTCTCCTTAAAAATGCATTCTCTTTTATTTTAAATCATTTCCTTTTCAGAAATCTCCTGTTGAAATTTAGATTCCCTCAAGACCTAAAACATTAATTTTCCATCATTTATTAAAATATTAGAGGAAACAGATGCAGGACAGAAGGAGATAAAAATAACTTTATTTTTTATAGGTAAAGGATCCACATTATGGTGGTCATGTTATGAGATGAAAAGCCCAAAGAATTCTGAGATGGTATCAAATCTAGGTTCTCTATTTTATTATTGAACTTCTAGACAACTTTGGTGCTGAGTTGCCATAGCATTCATACCAACCAGAGTGCACAGAGAAGGAGTAGCTAAATTCGCATCTCAAGGCCTCAAATCCTGTGAGAACACATTGTCCAATAAAGTTAAGATGTGACTATGTTCTGCCATTCCAGAAAGATAAATAGCTACGGTCTTCAAAAGGGGCCACAGGAAAGGCTCTTGGGTAAGAGTTAGCTATTTTGTGGACATGATCCCAGTTAAGGAAAATATTAATTAATAGTTGTTCTTGGTCAGTACTGATGAATTTAAATAGGAAAAGTCACATGAGAGGTCATATAAAAAGGTGTGTATGTGTGTTTGAGATGATTTCAGATGCCAGGGAACACTAATGGAAAGCATAATGTGACCTAAAATGGTAATGTATAATATAGAACTGGAGTAATAATTTTGCCACATTTTCTGCTATGTCCCAGTTTTTCCTTCAAGACAAAAAGCATGTATTTTACAAATGTCTCATAATAAAATGTACTTAAATATACTCTACTTTCCCTTGGAAAAATGTTTCCAAAATCATATCCTATTTCCCAGAGTTTTCTGGATTTTTTCCTATTCTACAATCTTATCTTCACTTATTTTTCATAGTGGATCCTCTATATTAGTAGGTCATTCTCCTCTCTGGACTAATTTCACTGTATTTATTCCTGATTGCAAGGATTTTTCATGCTTTTTTAATGTCTAGGAGATATTTTTCCCCTTTATTAGCATATCCAAATCCTGTTCATCATTCAGTGCACAATCTAGCTGCTACTTCTTCCATAAATTTACTCTTGCTTTCCAGAAACTATATTTGAAATCTTTGCCAGGAGTTTGCACACTTTAATTTAAAGGGCTAGGTAGTAAATATTTTAGACTTGTGCACCACACAGTCAATAATTTTTAAATAAGAGGCTCTTCATTTTTTATTTTGCAGAGGACTGCAAATTATTTAGCTGATTGGGGGTGAGAAGGAGTGCATACTCTATTAAATGTCAAGTCTTAGTATAAAGATATAGGAATTAAGACTGTAGTTTTAGTGAGGGATTAGATAGAGAGTTGGATTTTACACTTCCAAGAGTAGAACAGAACTCAGAAACACACTCAGATGGACCCTGGATTTATGGTAATGGTGGTGATACAGAGAAGTGGAGAAAGACCTACAGCCTGATGGCACTGAAAACAATGCTAAGCAAGAGAAGCCAGAGACCAAAGGATACATACGGTTTGATTTCAATCATACATAGTTCAAAAATGGACAAAATTAAACTGTAATGCTTATAGAGGTATAACTGAGTGCCAAAACTATAAAAGAAGGTGAATTATTTACTTTCACAGCTAACTAGCCGTTACTGCTAGTTCAGCAGGAAAGGTCTAATTGGAAAGGAACATGGGGGCATCTTCAGAGAGCTAGCTGTATTTTATTCTTAAGTTTGTGTTGAATGCAATTTCTTAGCTGTGTGTTATATATCTCATAGTTTAAAAAGATTAAAAAACTTACTGTAGTAAAATTTTGCCAATCAAAATGTTTAAGCAGTGCGATGCCCTCATTCATAAAATAGGTTATTCATAAAATAATAGTTAAGATGTACTTCAGATGTAGAAACTTCTCTATTGATAAATTTCTCAAACTGGAAACTTTCCTATATATGGACTCTGCTATTAAAGCAAAAAGGCGTCTCTCCCAGCTGCCCTGTGCATTAAGAAATTTCTTTGAGTCATGATGCTTGTGCCTTGCTTAGGGAGCCTGTGCTTTTGTGCAAGCCATACTAGCCATCATGAAATTATTCCCTGAACTACTATGCACCTTGAGTGCACCAAGCAGAGTTGCCCATACAACAAGCATCTTAATTTCAGTTCATTACCCATAATTCAGAATCTCTTCACTTGTGGCTTTGATTTGGGGGTTCATGTTTGGAACCACTATTTGTTTTTCCTCTCTCAACATCTTACTACGTACTCTATGCATTGGTTTCTACCGCTATATCTATTATTTCCTTCCTTCTGCTTTAATTTATGCTTAGTTTAATGTGATTTTCTTTCTCTAGTTCCTTAAGGTCAAAGCTTAGTTCATTGATCTGAGACCTTTCTTCTTTTCTAACATAAGCATTTAATGCTATATATTTCCTCCTAAGCTCTGCTTTACCTATATCTCCAAAATTTTGATCTATTATGTTTTCATTTTCATTCAATAAAAATATTTCCTAACATCTCCTGTGACTCCTCTTCGACCCATATGCAATTTAAAAGTGTGCTGTGTAATTTTCAAATATTTGGAAATTTTCCAGATATCTTATTGTTAATGGTTTCTAGTTCAACCTTTTTATGATCCAAGATCATACTTTGTATTATTTCAATTCAATATAAATTTCAAATTCAATTTCAATTTGTATTATTTCAAACCTTACAAGTTGTTAAGGTTTATTTTGTGGCTCAGGATATGGTCTATTTTGGCAAATGATTCATGTGTGCTTGAAAAAAAATCTCTATTGTTGGGTGGAGTGTTCCATAAATGTCAACTAGGTCAAATTGTATATTCAGGTGGATGTTAATGTCTTCAACTATAATTGTGGATTTGTCTATTTCTCTTTTCAACTCAATCTGTCTTTTTTAAATTATGGTAAAATATATTTAACAAAATCTACCATTTTAATTGTGTAGTTCTGTGGCATTACATAACCCTCACCACTATCCACTCCTTTTATCATGCCAAGTAAAACCTCAGCCCTCAGGAAATAATTCTCTACTTCCCTCTACTTCCATCCCTGGTGACCTACAATCTATTTTCTGTCTGTAAGGATTCTAGAAATTTCATATGAGTAAAATCAGGTAATAATCGTTCTTTTGTCTTTGCTGATTATACTTAGCATAATGTTTTCAAGATTCATCTTTGTTATAATATGTATCAGAAGTTCATTGCTTTTTATGGCTAAATAATATTTCTCTCTCTCTCCTCTCTCTGTCTCTTTCTGTCCCCCTCCTCTTTTCTATCTATCCATTCATCTGTTGAAGTATATTTGGATTGTATTATTTCCTGCATTTGGCTATTGTGAATAAGACTTTAAACATGAACACTGGAATGTGTCTGTTCAAATTTCCATTTTAAATTCTTTGGGGTATATAAATAGGAGTGCTTTGTGTTACTTCAGCATTTTAAGGAACCACCAAACTGTGTTCTACACCAGCTGCATATCTTTAGATTCCCACCAGCAATATATGACTGTTTCAATCTTTCCATATCCTCACCATTACTAATTTCTTTCAATTTTATCCTAGTAGGTGTGAAATGGTAGTTAATTGTAGTTTTGATTTTCATTTCCCTAATTACTAAGGATATTGAGCATCTTTTCATGTGATTATTGGCCATTCATATGTCTTTTTTGGAGAAATACCTATTCAAGTTTTTTACTCATTTCTATATTGGGTCATTTATCTTTTTATTGTTGAGTTTTAGGAGTTCGTATCAGATACATAACTTGCAAATATTTATCTTAGCTTGTCTTTTATTTCTCTCAACACTGCCCTTTGATGCACAAAGTTTTTAATGTGAGAAAGTCCAATTTGTTTATATTTGTTGTTGCTTATGCTTTTGTTGCCATATCTGAAAATCTATTGCCAATGCAGGGTTATAATTTATCCCCATGTTTTCTTCTTAGAGTTTCATGGTTTTAGCTCATACATTTGTGTCATTGATCCATTTTTAGTCGTTGGTTTTTTTTTTTAATGTGGTGTGAAGTAGTTCACCTAAAAACTTTTTAACAATGGATTAAATTGCTACAGATCCCAAGGGGAAGAAAAATCCTACATTTATCAACAGGTGGCATGTCAAAGAACTTGTGGCTTTGTTTTACAACAGATATGTGGGTGGAAACAGATATCAAACTTAGGAGATGAAATCATGTATTTGATATCCTGGATGATGACACAGATTTAATAAAGAGATATCTGAGGCAGTTGCTGAAACTGCTGCAGTCTGCAGTGTTTGTCTTGATGTGCAAAGAAGAGGATGGATTTATGCAGTCTTCTTTGTGTATAACGTGTCCATTGGTTCAGCAATCACTTGAAGAAATTAATATGATTTTTCTGGCTATCTGAAAAATGTCCTCTACCATTTGGATGCATCCAAGAAAAAATGTTTAGGTTTTAAGTTTTTAGTTGAATTTTTTGAACATTATCCAATTCCAGGGTAGTAAATACAAACCCTCTCACTTTTAAAGGGACATCCTTTTATATATGCCTAGTGTTCACAGCTGCAAAATTGTGCCACAACAATAAGGCTGATTGCACACTCAAAATGACCAGGGGCTGCAAAATAAGTAAATAAATAAATATGTTCCTGTTTAAAAATGCCTTTAAATGCTTCCAATTTTTGAAATTGCTCAAATTTGCTTATTCTCCATGAGGAGTAAAATGCAGACAATTAAGCCTTTATAGTCAGATTTTTGATATTGGAGTGGCTTATAAAAATTGTAGAATGTCTTCAGGAATAGAACTGATTGTGATTTATTCTGAAGTCTTTTTGATCTTTAGTTCATTTTACCAGGGGAAATGAAAGAAAAGGGAGGGAATTGCCTTTCCCTGGGTGCCAGGTACTGAACTGAGTGGTTTTGATCTCTTATCTCATTTATCCCTCAAACAACCCTCTGTGGCAGGTGTATTATCAACCCAATTTTTACAACTAAAGAAATGGAGACTCAGAGAGACCAAGTAACTTTCTTCAAGTGACACAGAGTAATTTTCACAGATAGCTTTTGAACCCATGGCTGTTTTACTGCAAAGCCCTTGTTCTTTCTTGTATATTACAATGCCTCTGGAATCAGAAGGCTGTCCATAGCAAGAACTTGAGAATTTAGCAATGTCCTCTTTGTTATTAAAGAAAGAATTGTGAGGTGTTAATAGTGTTGTTCATTGAATCTAATACATAATTTGACACTGTCTGCCTTTTAGGATCATGAATGCTTCATACCTCTACAAAAATGTGTATAGGAATGAATTGAAAACATAAACATTTTTTTTCACATTATTTCTGAGATTGGCACAAGATCATGGGTTAAATGGGTATGCTTTAGCTGCAATGGGAATGATCCTCAGTTATCTTAGAATTTCCATTGCAAGAATAGGACAGTGGGGCAGAAAAGCAAGTTGAGGATGGAAGCTACCAAGAGTACAGGCTGGGTGAAATGATCCAGTTTTAGTGCAAGCCCTTGTGTGGAGAAGCGAACAGTCTACTATCATTTCCAGAGCAACCTGGTGAACCTGAGATGATGCAGGCCAATGTCATCCATTATCTGATGGAGAGAAATTGGGGCAATGACCATGTTCAACCAAACAAGAATAGCATTATGTTTTGGTGTTGTCAATCACTGGACGTGGGAACTAGGCTACTAGGTCAAGGGACAGAGTCCAACCCTTCATGTTACCACAAAAACTAAGCAGGAAACCAAAGACTCAAATATATGGGCTGAAGTTTAGGGATAAATTCTAACTCTGGAGTTGAACAGAAGTGCAGAAAAGGAAGTGTAAGGCAGAATCCTAGGCAGATGGACTGGGGAACATGGCAGCCCCAGGAAAAGGTGATGTATGGTGTGATAGTGAAAGGAGCACCTAGTGTTCAAGAGGATTCATTAGATTTTTTTGTTTGTTTGTTTTGGTACTGGGAATTGAACCCAGAGGCACTTTACCACTGAACTATATCCCCAAGTCCTTTCAGGTCTTATTTTGGGACAGGATCTTGGTAAGTTGCACACAGCCATGCTAAATTGCTAAGGCTGTCCTTGAACTTGTGATCCTCCTGCCTCAGCCTCCTGAATTGCTGGGATTACAGGCATGCACCATGGAGCCCGCCTTCACTGGATCTTATAAAAGTAATTCCAATCCGAGTGCAGTGGTGCATGCCTGTAATTCCAGCAGCTTGGGAGTTTGAGGCAGGAGGACCACAAGTTCAAGGCCAGCTTCAGCAACTTAGTGAGGCATTGAGAAACTTAGTGACACTCTGTCTCAAAATAAAAAATAAAATAAAAAGGGCTGGGGATGCGGCTCAGTGGTTAAGTGCCCCTGGGTTCAATCCTTGGTACCAGTATATAAGTAAGTAAGTAAATAAATAAATGTAATTCCAGACTCCACTGGTGTGAGTCATAGCTCACAAAATATTCTGCTTCCCTTACTTGGGATAAAGTTAAAAGTTTAAGTTGTAAGATCTTTTGGTGCCGGTTGGATTGGAAAAGGCAGCAGCTGAATGGAAAGAATACTAAATATTAATTTTCATTCAATCAATTCTTCATTTCTTTGTTTAACAGTTATTGGGGGGCTTTATGGGTAAAGATATGGTGAATTTCATGATTGCAAAACATTTAAAACTTTTGATCAGTAAATACTATCAATCTTATTGTTTTTGTAAGCCACACTTGCTAAATTTATTTGATCTAATCCTTGTTTCTGATCAAGAATATAAAAGTAAGTGCCAATTATGCAATAATCCCTTCATCTTATCAACAAATTCTACCTTTTATGATTCCTTTCTCCACAATACTTTATCACCATGTATTTTCAACTTCTCCCCTAGAATGTTCTTACTTTCTGTCAGTGTAAAAAGATGTTTGAATATCTATGAAACAAAAGTCTTCCTTGGGTCATAATGAAACATTACATAAGTGTCTAGTATTTTTGAATGCAGTTCTAACATGTTTTATGTACAGTAACTTGTACCATCTTACAAAGTACATCATATTATATCCACATTGAACAGATAAGGACACTGAGACACAAAGTTTAACTGAATTGTCCTAGATCACATAGGTAGTAGCGGGCTGTGCACGATCTAAATCCAGGATCAAAATCCTGACTAGGGAGTCTATACTTTACCACCATGTCACACCCACCTCCTTACATCTTCTTGATCTTTCTTAGTCACTTTTCCAGGAGTTATCCATGCTATCAGATTCCACTTCCTCCCTTTATTAGATCCAACTTACTCCTTTCCGAGACTTGTGAATCCTATGCTATTCCTTAGGTCCTCTGTTGCTTGCTTAATGGAAAGCCTTCACATCCACTGCTATCTCTTCACCTCTTTCTTTGCTATTGTGACTCTCCCCAGATAAGGCATAGGCCCTGGGATGGCTTGGATCATACCTGCCCAGGAAGAAGTCAAAGCTGTTCAGCGAATATCTGAGTTGACTGGTTAGACTCCAGCTTTTTTTTTTTTTTAGTTTTAATTTTTTTTCTTTCCTTATTTCTGTATTTATTTTCATATTTTATTTATTTGTTCTATTTAGGCTTACATGTTAACAGAGTGCAATTTGATTCATTATACATAGAGGATAACATATCAATTCTCTAGTTGTAAGTTGTATAGAATCACAACATATATGCAGTCTTAGGGCTGCATGTCCCCATGCCCCCTCCCCCTTTACACCCCTGTGAACAGAGTTCCACCATTGTTTCCATGTCCTTCTCCACATTATGGATCAGCATCCACTTATCAACGAGTACATTCAGCATTTGGTTTTCTCAGATTGGCTTACTTCACTTAGCATGATATTCTCCAACTCCATCCATTTACCTGCAAATGCCATAATTTTATTCTCTCTTATTGCTGAGTAATATTCCATTGTGTATATATACCACAGTTTCTTTATCCAGTCATCTATCGAAGGGCATCTTGGTTGGTTCCACAGTTTAGCTATTGTGAATTGACTTGCTATAAACATTGAAGTGGCTGCAGCACTGTAGTTTGCTGTTTTTAAGTCTTCTGGGTATAGATCAATGGGATAGCAGACTCAAATGGTGGTTCCATTCCAAGTTTTCTAAGGAATCTCCATACTGCTTTCCAGATTGGTTGTACCAATTTGCAGTCCCACCAGCAATGTATGAGCGTGCCTTTCCCCGACAACCTCGCCAACACTTATCGTTGTTTGTATGCATGATAATTGCCATTCTGACTGGCGTGAGATGAAATCTTAGGGTAGTTTTGATTTGCATTTCTCTGATTGCTAGAGATGTTGAACATTTTTTCATATGTCTGTTGATGTAGACCCCAGCTTTTTCTGCCACTCAGGACTCGGTTGCATAGCTATTTGGGGAGGACTGCCCTGAGGGCTTGTGGCACCCATCAGGAGTCAGGAGTCAATACCTCTTAAGTTAAACTGGTCAGTGACATATGAGAGATGTAGAATAGGGCAGTTTAAGGTGCTGCAGATAAATTCCTCTTCCTTGCCCCCATTTTTGAACTCTGCCACAGCATAAGGAAGTTGCACATGACCTGTCTAGATACCAAGCAACTGGCTGTTTTTGGTCAAGAATTTGTAGAATGCTCACAATACACTTTTATGTGTTTGCTTTTCTTCTTGTCTGCTTTATTTTACTTTCTCCCCTTCACTCTTGCAGCATTGGGGTTGTACTTTCCAATGAAGCATTAGCCTCAAGCATTATTTATTAGGGATCATTAAGGCCCACAATGCCTACAAAGTTTTCTTCCATTGCAATAGGCTGATATCCCCACTAGTTCACCAGACTTTTCACTGATATTACCAGTGATCTAATCATCACTAAATTGAACATTTTTCAACCCTCATTTTCTTTGAAGTTGCTAATACAGTTAACCAACTTAACCATTTCCCTCTATTATGTCATGGTATGTTCTCTTGGTTCTCTCCTAGGCTAGTCAATCAGTGTTTTTATTTCCTTAACTGTACTTTAAATGATGGAGTTAGGCAAAATTCTTCCTTTGGCTTTTTATTTACACCCCTCATTAACTACTCTGATATTTTTACATACCTATAGCTTGATAGAGTCTGAATTCTGTTGTTTAGCATAGATCTTTCTCTCCTGAATCAGGTCCAAGATTTCTATCCCCATCTGAAAAAACACATGGCACTTGTCTTGCCCAAATTTAACTATCCCACCTCTAGATCTGTATTGGGTACCAGCTTTGATTTGTGTTTCAAGATCCTCTTTCACCCTTAGGCACCTTGTTTTGTGTTGGGGGAGACATACTTATACTGACCATCACAAAAGGCTTCCTTCTTCTCCAGCAACTGGTCGACCCCAGTCATTTGACAGGCATAAAGTGGATATCCCAGGGAGGAAGGGATTGAAATGTGGATGCTTATTGTTTCGGCATAATCTCTGAGGGGTCAACATGAGCTCCTGATACAGGGACACAGTTCTTGTTAGGTAGCCTTTTCTGTATAAATATTTTGGATTCTTTTCATGAATATGATATCAATTCTATCACGTTTTATTAAAGTATTGCTTTCTCTGTTTTTCCCATGACACTGCGGGTGGGACTTTGGTTGCTCCATGTTCCTAACCCTAATGACTATCTTAGTTCCTATCAGATAATAGTAGATTTTCAATAAGTGTTTAAGTATTGAATATGTGCTCAAATTTATGCCAAAAGGAAAGGGGACACAAAACAATATTTTCCCTACCCACCAAGAATTTGGGGTCATTTGGACACTGAAGACTAGAAGGTGGAAATAATTAATCATTAGAAATAATTAAAAGCCAACTCTTCACACTTCAAGAAACTGATATGTGAGGATATGGAGCCTTCTGTTTTCAGGGGTCAGCAGGATTTTATAAACTCAGGAAAAATTTACTAGGTATTATATGTAGCTTCCAAGTCAGCTTGCATGTAAAGCCACATACAACCAAACTTCAGAACAAAATGTCCAACAAAATACAGCACCAAAAGAAAAAGCAAAAAATAAAAACAAAAACAAAAAATGCAATGAAACGAAACATTACTAATCTGTTCTCTTTTCAGTGCCTGTCATGTCATTTAAAAATAAGTGAAACTGACATTCTTTGATATTCATTCTAAACAAGAAGATGACTGGGTATTTCCAAGGTTGACTTAAAGGTCACTCAGAATTCTCTCTATAGGTATTGAGCTAGCCTGACCCAAGGCTTTGGTTTTAAAAGATTATGGAAATTGGGAAGTGTGGGTGGAGCTGGCAAGATAAAGCAGCAGACTCTGTCCCAGAACTACCATGATTAAAAGTAAAAATCCCACCAATGCAGATTGTTCTGTTGTGGTGTGTTACAAATTATCTTTCCATTTAAAAGCCAATTAATATTTGCCCTATGGTATAGCTTTAGTACACAATGTTTTCTACAAAGTACCCCAAAATTGTTCCTTTCAATATAGTTGGAAAGTGCTGATTTTAGGAAACAATAACTATTCCATAAACTGTCATAACTACAATCATTAGGATAAGTGAAGGTGGTGTCACATACATAGTGCCTTGAATTTTAATTCTATTGTCCCTTGCTTCTAAATCCACTGTGGTGTCCCACTTAGAACTGCTATTTGTGATAGTTCATCAGTTTAGTAAGACATGTAAATTCACTGAAAATACATGAGGTGACATTTATATTATCAATTTTTGGTGCAGCATAGACTACAATGTGAATAAACATCAATGGAGGGGAAGACATTTTTCATACAGTATTTGTACTAATACCTCTAAACTGTCAGCCATGTTGTTATCTGCATTAGACTTCTTCCAACTTTTCCAGCCATACAAAAAATTTCCAAAAGACATAAGTGTTGCATTAATATATTATGTCAGAATGATTATATAATAAAGAACGTTTATACAAATTTTGGCCTTTTGAATTTCATGATAATCAGGATTAAATTTAAGGAGACTGAGAAGGGGCAATTATTAGTACTTTGAGCATGATAAATCAGCATATTAGTTTGAATGCACTTTTAAGATGATTTGAAATGAGTAATTTAAACAGTAGAGTCAATGCATAATTAGATGGTTCATAAAAAAGTTAGTCTAATTTATGCAATGAAAAACATTTTAATTTTTAGACAAAAACATGCATTTCAGAGCATTTTTATGGTAAAAATGATGCATTCATTTATTGAACAAATACATTGTACATAATTGATATGCTGGGTGTTACGGACTGAATTTTTGTATCCCCTTCAAATTTATGTGTTGAATTCTAAACCCTGTTGTATTATTTTTGGAGGTGAGGACCATAAAAGGCCATTAGGTCATGAAGAGGAGCCCTTATGAAGGAGATTAGTGCCCTTTGAGCAGAGGTCAGAGAGCTAGTTTTTGGGGGTTTTTTTGTTTTTTGTTTTTCCTGCTGTATAAAGATACAATGAACAGTTGTGTCTCCAACCTGGAAGTGTGCCCTCACCAGTCCTGACCATGTAGGCACCCAGAACTGTGAAAAATAAATTTCTTTTGTTTTTGAGACACTCAGCCTAGAATTCTTTCTTATAGTAGCCTGAGCTAGGGTAGCAGGCACAAACCTAATTCCTCAGGAGGTGATAGTGAAATAGACAGATTTGATTAATTTACTCAAAAATACTTAAATAGTGTAATTAGAGAAACAAACAATGAATACCCAGGTTTTCTACTTGGAGAAACAACACAGTATAGATAGGGAAATATATTGCAAATGACAAGGAAGAAAGGAGTGAATAAGAGAGGAATATAATAAGGTAGATACAAATATTGTGGAACATTGTAATACAACAATTCAACTGGAATTTCAACAACAACTTTTGGAAGTTAGTGTCGGGAAGATCAAATCAGTGCTGAAAACGCCGAGTCTACAGACATGTATAGCCTTTGGGTAGTTGTAAAGTGTTAGAAATGAGTATGTGTTTCTGATAGATGGAAGGAGTCAATGACTTTTGAAAAGTCATTTGTGGTAGGGGTTCAGTATCTATGACACTTGGTGAGGGGCATCCACTTGATGCAGAGATTTTTTTTTGAAGAATGAAGAAAAGAGGAACAGGTACCATGGGAACCCTTTGAGTGGTTTGAGTTTAAAGAGGATTGTGATCTCTACTATGGGGCCCAGTGTAGAGCCTTTCAGGATCCATCAAGTTTATGAGACAGTCATGACTCGCTTGAAGATAGGTTAAAGTCCCCCAAATCAAATTTGTCTCATTGCAAATGAAAATACAGAAATGGAGTCTTATTCAATTGAGGAGCAAAACATTGAAAAACATTGTGCTTGTATGTCTATTATTTATATTTCTGAATCTATTTTGCTTTTTCTCTTCAGTTACACTTGTTAGTGCTATGTCTCACATTATTCACAATTCATGACATTTGGCAACGCCATGCATTGCTAACCTTCATCTCAGAAGATGGCATTGACAATTATTGCAAGGAGAATGCTGGGGGATTTATCAGGATGGAACTTGGGACTTGGAATTACTATAGAAATTTTCTTTTGCATTTTCCACTCCTTCCTAAGGCATACTTATTCTTTTGTTCTTGTTTTCCCATGTCGACTTGAAAACTTAGCTCAGAAAGATTCCCACCACCAATCCCCGGATGTCCTGCCTAGTCTCCCGGATGTATTTTCCGCATGACTATTGAGGCATTTCTTTTGCCTCTTCTACTTCAGTTTACTCACTCTTCCAACAGTTGTTTAGGTAGCTTGTCAGCATTTGTAGTCAACACATATCCGTCTTGGTGAATTGTGTTGTGATAAGCAGTACTTCACTCCCAGTTGCCTGGCTATTTTCCAGGACCATCCTGTGGGTGACTCAGTCTTGCCATTCATTGTGAAAAACGTGACACCTCTCCTTCAAACACATTGCAGATTCAGTAGCACCAAGGGTAACAGAATGCCAACTGTCCAGCATCACATTGGTATGTGTAGGGAGTGTGTGTGTGTGTGTGTGTGTGTGTGTGTGTGTGTGTGTGTTTGAGAAAGAACTGAGAGGGCAGTCTATAATATTTCTTATAAGACAGAACAAAAATAATTTTAAAATAACCCAGAATATATTTAATGACTAATAGAACATTGCAGATCCATATTTCACTTTCAGGAATACATACACTATTTCCTTTCAACTATAGACAAAAGCTCTCTCGGGTAAGACAGTATTTTACTTTACCATCATGCAACGTCAAGCCTGAGTCATTGTTCTGAGGGAACTGAACCTTCTGCCACTTCAACAACCCCTGACTGCTGACTGTTAACTCATTTTTCTTTCCATCTGATGTGACTGTGACAACAAAAAAATTCATAGAAGTGATATTGTCTGTGATGGTGGGCCATTGGCTAGCTGACCTTGGAAAAATTAATACAATAAGTGAGTAGTAGATGTCACTACAATCAGATCTGTGCTAGAGTCACAATCAGGAACATGAACTTTACTACCGATTCGTAAGATTCCAGATATGAGATTGTTTTAAAGAATATTTGCTAGTTTTGCTGCTGTTTTCTTTTTATTGTATCTTTGAGAATATGATTTCAGTACTTTCAAGTATAATTTTAAAAATTTAAAACAACTAAATAATCTGTGTGTGTGTATGTAATGTATGAGTCTTACAAGCTTAAATTGGATGGAGTTCTTTAGACAAACAAGTACATAACTACTTCAGTATTTATTCCTGTTTGTAATGCTTGGTATGATTTTTTCACACCAATATATTTACCTTTCTAATATGATTTTATGAAAAAAAAGTTAGTTTATACTTTCTAAACCTTTGCTTTTTCTCCTTCCCACTTTTCCCAAAATTCCATTTGGCCATATTTTGCAGTCTCTCTACTCCCATGGTATATAGCAATGCTGCTCATCTCTTTTTTATTCTTCATATACTTACCTTTGCTTTATATGCCACATTTGCCTTTCTCAACTGACTTCTTGATTCTCTTTCTATAAATATTATTAGTTGAGACTCCACAATGCTGGGATTACATGAATGAGTCCATGAATTCAACCAAACATTGGATCAATTCAATTGAATATCCATCTAGCTTGTTATTTCCACTTACTTACTAAATTCACTAAATTTACATAATTAATTGACAATTTGACCATATATGTGTGTGTATACCTACACATGCACACACACACGTGTTCTTTTATGTATCTACATTTGTTGTTTCACTTATTCATTCATTCATCCTATATTTTAATCCACACTAAGGATATCAAGAACACAAAGCTAAGTATTGCCTGACCTTGCTGTTGAAGAACTTAAACTTGAAAAGCATATTGGTTTGACTGAGGAGTGTCTATTGTTTTATAATAATAGCAGTAATAAGTAGTAATAGTAGTTTTACCATTATTTATATGCTAATAATTGACTTAAATATTTTATATATATTATCACATTTGATAGTAATGTCAGTCTCATAATACATGAAAAACTTAGGAAGAGAGGTCCAGAGAAATTTAGTAACTCACGCTAAGTCACACAGTTGATGAATGGTAGAGTCTGGAGTATAATCAGGCAGGCTGAATCCCAGTACCTCACTCTTAACCACTGTACCCACACAACCACAATTTAGGAGGACAGGCCAGGATGGCACGTGTGTAATTTTCTGTCATAGAACCTGGCCATTTAGAGCTGTAACTCACATGTTGATTCTGACAAAGGAGAAATAAATCCATGGGGTCTGAGTGTAGGTAAGAAAATTTGATATTAAAGTATTTTCTAAATGATATTTATAATACACAGACTAGAAATATCTGAATAGATATTTAGTAGTGTACCCTCTTTTTTCTTCTAATTTTACACGCTCTACTTTAAATTTTTACTTTAATATGTTAGAGAGATAAAATTTATTTTCAGAATAAATATAAACCACTCAAATAATTAATCCTGAATAATACAAATGAGGCAGAAGTAAAAATTAAATTTCCAGAAATATGACATGGTCTTTGGAAACATTTTATTATATCTCTAATAGCTTAAAATTCCACATCCACAGTTTTTCTTTTTCTTTATGAATTTTATCTTTGAATTTCTATATGGGTATTACAACATTCAAAAGGCAACTGGTATTTTTCTTACTAGCAATATGTGTGTATATGTGTGAATATATAGATATACTGTATTATTAAAGGACGAGTCACATTTTATATTTGCTCTTCTCTTGAAGGTCTTGGGTAAATTTAAAAAAAAAATCTGGAATCAAGATTATTCATGGACATCAGAAGAAGAAGGAATTGCCCTTGGTGACTGTGGTTTTTCTGAAAGACAGTACACATATATATATACTCTAAGTTGCTGTTAGAATATTCATTGCCTTTTGTGTTCTTCTGGTATATAGGTGAGAGAGGATATCATCTGCAAAATGATTTTATAGTTGTGTGTTTTTATAGTTTTATCACAGAAAAGAAGTTAGTTTTGTGTAGTTTATTTGCTTTTGTTACTTATCTGTAGAATTTTCATTCAGCTTTATGAGTTCTAACTGTTAAGTGGAATTTAATATCATGATTCATAATGGACAAAATCATTCCAACTGTGTTATATATTTGGAAAAGATCTTTCTAGCTTTCATTTAAGACCTGAATCAAACACACTCCACGGTAAGGCAATAAATATTTTAGTGAATATATATTTTTACTCCAGCAAGTCAAAGAGAGGAAAATAGTTTTAAAAATGGTGCTGTGATTATCAGAGAACCGGAGCATCAATATACTTATGGAGATATGGCATACAAATCAAAAGATGATTAAGAGACAGCATAGTCTCTGAAACCTTTGAGCTAGTCACTATGTCTCAGTTTTCTCATCTGTGAAATGGGGATGATAATTTTACCTCATGAAATGCCATGTGACATAAATGAGATTATATGTAAAAAAACCTTCTAGGTCAAGATAGACACATAATACTCCTTCTGTTACTAAAAGAACTAACAGACAGTGGACTGCCTCCCTCAGCTGGTATCCTTTTAGTAGTCTTGGTGCCTAACAGTGTCTGGCTCAAGGCAGACACTAAAATGATTAGTGAATAAATTAACACTTGTGGATGAGGTAGTAGACTATTATTGCTTTTGGAATTCAGAAAAAAATTAAGACAAATAAACCAGAAGCCTCTAGGAAAAGATTTGTTGTTGAATTTGGATATAAGTTACAACTTGAATGAAATGCTCTATATAGACAGGATAAGACCAACAGGAAAAAAAAAATCCAGGAGGAAAGATAACATGAAGAAACAGAAATAAGGAGGAAAAAAGAGAACAGAGCAGTCTAAAAAGCTATAGCTTACATCTGTACACAGTAATCAATGACTGATAAAATAACAAGTTTCAGAATTAGAACTGACTTTTAAAATCATATGCCATGAGGAATCTCTAAACATTAAAGCCTTAAGTTTTGGCTGACTTGTAACTATGAAGAATAACTTAAAACATATTACCGTAACATTCTTTTCTTCAAAAAAGAATTAATAAAAATTATTTAAACCAGCATTCTTTATGATTTCCATTGGAATCATCATTTGCTATTTTTAATGATTGCTCTGAAGTGGTAAATTGATTGGAAAACCTTTTACATCTTTCTCCCTATACATCAGCATGACTTCTTGCATAATTTTGGTTCTAAGTTAAGTTGTTCTGTCAGCTGACCAAGTTTGTGATGGATGCACTTAACCTTTTAGATTTGTGAAATGAAATAGAGAACTACAACCTCTGTTTTACTGTAGGGATTCCTTTTGTTCTTCTACTTGTTAATCTACAATTACATAGTTAAAATCTAATTCAAAGGATTATTTTCAGCACAATGATTTTTGGTCAAGCAAACAGGTGTGGCCACTTAAAAAAATGTTGAGGACACAAGAATTAATTAATAGCCAGAGTAAATCAATAATGGTTTTAAAACCAAACCACAAAGTGTTCTTAGACTATGATTTAGAAAGCTTTTGATTTTTAGCATTAGGTGACTTTGTGGTCACTTGGTTTTTGAACCCACTTTGTGTGTGTCTGACACAAACATTTTACATGTCAAAAGTTGACTGACACTTTCCCTATATACATTTTAGTGTCAAGGCTAAACCATCAATGAACAGGAAGTCTTTCTTAAATACTGAAGTATTTGTTGACTGGCATCTGCTCTCTGCTTTGAGAGTATTAGATTATCAAAAAGATGCTTAAAACCTAACTTTAGTCGTGGGAATAAAACAAATCACAACCATAATTTATTATTTTTAAGCCTCTGCCAATATTAGTCTGATTTTGAGAGTTGAATAAATCATGAGATTAAGAAATAAGCTATCAAACTTGGCAGTCTATTAACATGATGATCATTGATAGACTTGAATCAGTCTTATGTGCGTATAAAATTCTATAGAGAGTGTGATATCATTGTTATCAGAAATTTAACATTTCTTGCATAAATTTCCTTTTAATTCTTGGCAGAAATCCATTGTAAGATATTCAAGGATGCTTTTTCTGCAAAATATAAAAATTCAAATGAAGAAAGATCAAATCATTTTGCTCTATTATTATAATATCATGTCCATTATGTATGCCATAGTTTTCAGAGCATTTTCACTGCATTATCTCATAGAGAAAAAAGAACACTGGACAAGCAATTGAGAACGATGACCTAATTCCAGATCTTCTGTTAAGTAGACTGACCTTGAATAAGTCTCCTACATTTTCTGGGCTCCTGTTTTCTCATTCATAAGATGAAGTTTGACTAGGTCATGTCTTGACAGTTTTTTTTTTAATTGCTGCAGAATACTTTAAAAATTACTCCTAACATACCTTGTGCAACAGGTAAAGCTGATCCTTATCTTGTGCTTTGAAAATGAGAAACCAGAAGTTTAGAGAGGTTGTCAAATAGTAATAAATGCTGGAGCCAGGCCTACAACACTAGAAATCTAATCTTGTGTTGCACTGTTATAGAAGGCCCTTTATAAGATTTGTATTCATAAAACTGATTTGACTAACCTGGTTAATACTTCCCCTATGTACATTAATATTTGCCTCTTAAATGTCATCAAAATTTTTAAATGAAATAATGAGAAAGCTCTATGCTTACTTAGATGGTTTGTTATTTGCCCCTGTAAAGATTAAAGGGTGATCATATGTGAAGATTTGGGGTTTTGTCTTGTGAAATCAACTACATTGAAGCAATGATAACTCAGGTAATTTGATCAGGCAATGAGAACTAAAGTTGAACACTTACCCTTTGGCCTAAAAGAGTATTCATCTCTTTTGCTCTTCCCCACCAAACAAAACAAGAGTAAACAAATGTATTAGTGTAGAAACAGCGTTTAGCTGCACTAACTGCTTCTAGGAGAGATAGATAACATTTTCTGTTTCCCCTTCTCAGGGTACACGTATCTAACACCTAACACCTCTGTAAGTAGAGGGAGATCTTGATTTTATCTACACATTCTAGGGACAGTTATTTTGATCTTGTTCTAAAGTTTTAAATACATTCTACTTATAATTAACTTCTCATAATTCTTTTCATATTAGTAATCAACATTTTATTTTATTTTTTTGGTACTGGGGATTTAACTCAGAGGCACTCAACCATTGAGCCACAACCCCAGCCCTATTTTGTGTTTTATTTAGAGACAGGGTGTCACTGAGTAGCTTAGCGCCTCGCCATTGCTGAGGCTGGCTTTGAACTCGCGATTCAACTGTCTCAGCCTCCCTAAGTGCTGGGATTACAGGCGTGTGCCATCGCACCTGACTAGTAATCAACATTTTAATGTAAACATTATGATGGCAGGAATAATTGTCTATTTAGTTCACTGATGTATTTCTAGTGCCTAACTAGTGCCTGGCACACAGTTAGCATTCAATATTTTTGGTAAATACACACATGAAAAAATCGCATCCAAATCAATTCTTATTAAAAAGAAAAACAGAAACCTCGAATCTAGAATACTAAGCAAACATTTGTTAGTTGCCCTTCCTTGGAGAAGTGGTTCAATCTGAGACTTCTTCCTTTTTTTTTTTAAAGAGAGATTTTTTCTCCATAAAAGACTGATGCACAATATTCAAGGGTTGGACTTTGTTGTGGTTGTTGTTTCAACATGTCACTTGGAACAATTTTTAAAATGAAGAAAAAACAGCATTTACTTTAGGTGACCACCATATCAGTTCCCCAGATAGTCTGTCACTTCTTCCTTCATTATTTTTTATGCTTTTCTCATTTTTATATTTTTTGCAGACAAATGTAGAAATTACGTTGTTTCCTGTTTCTCTCAACTTCTCAGCCTTATCAATTCTTTCCTGCTTTCTTTTTGTCCCTGCTCCACTTATACTTCTTTTCTTCTGATGGTGTGCCTTCCTTTCCATACAATCAAAATGCATTTGACGTGAATGATGAAAAATATAACTAAGGGGGTGTGGGAGGGTCGGGTACCTGGGGACCTGAACCCAGGTCACCATCTTTACACTATAGTCTGTGTTTCTGGATTTACACAGGTGAAACATTGACCTAGAAGTACAGTGTATGGAACAGACTACTACAGCTTTAAGCTGTGGAGGTTTATCAAAAAAGAGCAGAAACAAAGGCAAGCAGATGGCTAAAGATGAAGGTCACATCAGATTGAGAAGTTTGTCAAAACGTGATGACATAGGTAATCTGTAAACTGTTATTGCGCCTAGCTGGAGGTGCTGAAAAACATTTTGAAATTACAAAAAACACTGGAGTCGCCAGCACAGAGGCAGGAATGATAGCCTGGAGTGGTTCTGGTCTATGGATGAATGCCAGATGTGGAAAGCGACATATCTGGAATTAATGATATTAAACATGCTTTTCTTTTATGCTCAATAATAACTCTATTATGATTGATACAAACCGCAGACACTTTATCTAGTACAAATGGAATCGTCTGTCATTGACTATATTAAATCATCAATTTCTGCATGATGAGGATCGTTTAGGGTAACTAATCATCTGTCTCGTTCTGAAGTCTTTAAGGCTGATCAGATAACGTTTTGAATACTGCCTGAGCAACCATGACAATCTAACCCTTCCATGTAAGGATTGAGAGGGGCCCATTATGCCGTCAAAGCTTGTGGAAATATCACAGCTCTTTCTCTACATAATACCCTGCTGTAAATAAATCACTCTCCACCGCAAACTTTATTGATCACAAGCACTTCCATGCTTGTGTCTAGTGAAGTCTCTACAGAATAAAATGCTGCTTTATATTTTGTCTTGTCAAAATATTAAACGGCTCTGTCAAGCGGAGTCAGGCTAGCAGTGATGGTGTAATTCTGCTCTAGCCCTTCTCTTTCCCTCCTTCTATCTCAGCTGCCAAGCTTACAAAGCAGGACCTTTTTTTTTTTTTTTATAAACTTTCCAATTATAGTCTCGTAAGATTATGAAGCCTTAAGATAAAGTGTCCTAATTTAGAGTAGTGGAGTACTGAACTACTAGGAAAGCGACTGTTAGATAAAATAGCCTTGCTCACAAGGAAAAAGATAACCTGGCTTATTTATATACACAACTTTAATAGGCAATGAGAGTGAGGCTGGAAAAATTTTTTATTTTGTCTTGCAAAATAGAGGGAGGGATAGGATCTAAATTAATTTGCACCAATGAGCTGATTATTCATACTTATAAAATAATGTGTTATGATCTAAAACAGCTTGCAGGGGACAGAGAAGAAGATTGAGTTGAAACTGAAATCTACCATGAATACAACACATGTTTTCCAAATGTCATGGACAGGGTATCTAGCCACTAAGTGGTACCACATACTGTAACATGTTTGTGGCAACACCCAGAAACAACAAACAGATTAAATGTGTAATTTACTGCCTGCTAACACTGAGTTTCCTGGGCAGCATATGGTTTTAATGCAATCTCAAAGTAGTTTCCTCCTTTGTCCCTTATAAAGGGGTGGGATTTTTCTTTCAGTAGGGCAAAGAAAAAGACTGAAATCACTTAGTGAAGAGTTAAGATTTAGTGTACTGGGCCATTAGTGCTGCCTGGAGGACACTGGGTTTGATCTTTATTCCCTTTTGGAAGATCATTAACTCTTTTAGACATTTAGCAAATAACCTCTTCCAAGCCTTCCAAGAGTTTATACAGCACCGTAAGAGAGTGTTTTGCTTCTGTTTTTCCTGTTTCTGAGCCAGATATTTATTGAAGCTTCCATTTGGTCATTTTTAAAAAGAAGTTAAGCTGTAAGATGAATTGATAATCCCAGAGAATTTATTTTGGAGGCATATCAAAGGGAGGCTACAAAAACTGAAAGTGCAAGTCTAGCCATGGACCTCTGTGTACACCTCTGTTTCTGGCTGCAAGAGATTCTAGTGAAGAGAAGAGAACAAATTTTAGCTTAGGGACAGGGTTGAACCCAGTGGCATATTTCAAAGAAGCAAGTAAACAGCTTTTTTGATGATAATAAATTTGGACCATCAACAACCTTAGCTTAATTCAAGTTCTAATTCATCTCCATCTTTCCCTCACCAGTATTTTTAAAGTATTAGAATAGGCAGTAAACCACGATGGTCTCAATCTTCAGCAGCTTTTTTTTTTTTTTTTTAAACAATAGAGGGACTCATTAAATCCAACTGAACTGTACAGTTGCCTAAGTAGCAAAAGCCATTTTCTTGTGAGTAAAATGAAGTAGGCAAATGTTATTTCTTGATGTATTGTTGAAAGTATTTTTCTTAAAGCCAGAGCCATCTTTGCCATATTCAGCAAACATTAGTGAAATCTTTCCACATGCCAGTTACTCCTTTCCTCCTAGAAGCAGCCTCTGACCTTGGGTAGCTCCAGGTTTATCGAGGGAGCCATACTCGCAAGCAGGTGAAATGGTGCCGTCTGGGGGAGACAATGGTGTGAGTGCCTCCCACAACCCTGTTAGCCTTTGTTTGTACTTAACCATGAGATGTATGTTAGTTATTTCTCATACAGCAGTTTAACAGACATCTGTAGTTTAGGCTTGCTAATTTTTTCCTACCAGCTCCTTGATTTTTTCGCTTCCTGGATCCCAATCCAGGTGGCATTGACTGTTTTTATAACTTCCCCTGACCAGGTGTTGGGATATAATGCAGGCCTTGTCATTATGGGATCTTTCGGTTAGAATTATTTATTCAGAGATGACTGGTCATCACACAGGGAGAGGCAAATCGAGTTTTTACCCAGTCAGTATGGCTTCCTAGGGCATGTTCCTAAACATGATGTTTTCTTGTTTCAATATTTATTTACCCAATGTAGAGATACACTAGATGAGGTAACTGAATGAGTTGAGTTCCATTTATTTAAGGTGAAAAGACCCAAGCCACTCCAGTGAGATTTGTTGCTGGGACTTTTACCTAAACACTGTTTTCTCTGCTGATTTTCTAAGCTGATATGCTTGGGGAATGCCAACACTAAAAAAGAAGGAACCCCCTAGGAAAGGAAGTGAAATACAGAAGAAGAAAGATGAACCAAGAGGTGGAGAAACGGAGTAAGACTGAAACGCTGCAGTGATTTAATGACCTGGGTAATAAAATTTGATCCTTTGGATACAGCCATTCTTCAAATATCCATCCCTGGATTTTTCAGTCACAAAAGTGGCTACACTTGCTGAAGCTAGATTGCGTTAGATTGCTCTACTAACAATGTAGTTAAAGCAATGTATACTGCTGGGTGTAGTTGTACACGCCTGTAATCCCAGTAGCTCTGGAGGCTGAGACAGGAGGATTGCAGGTTAAAAGCCAGCCTCAGCAACTTAGTGAGGCCCTAAGCTTACTGACATCCTACCTCGAAATTTAAAAAAAAATTAAAAAGGCTAAAGTTTTGTCTCAGTGAGGTTGAGTGCCCCTGGTTCAATCTCTGTTCAAAAAAAAAAAAAAAAAAACCAACCAACCAAGTATACATAACTCTGTTAAGACTCAATTAGGAGAAAGTAAAGTACTACCTGTAAAGGATCCCAACAGACTGCTGAGTTAGACTGGATGACAGAGACTGCAAGAAGGAGGCTCCAGGGGGAAGCCATCCCTTATGATCTTGAAAATAGGTCTGGAATTTGGAACTAACTTTGGTATTAGGTCAAACACCTTGCTATAATTAGGATCTAGCTGATAATTGTAAAATGTAATTTATATTAGAAGGTTTTCAGAAGAATCTATTATTTAAATATTTACTTTCATTCTGTTTAATAAATCAGTTTTTCCTGGTTTCTGGGTTCCCCTGGTTTGCTCAGCAGCCCCTTAGAGAAGCAGTATAAATCCTCTTCTATATGTGAAGGTATCACTGAACATTCTGTAAGGTAGCTCTTTTCAGACACCTGAAAGTGTTAATGCAGTTTCCTCAAGTACCTCCTGGGGAGCAGCTTACACTGTGGGAGAATCTAGGTCAACATGCATGACTGAAAATAGCTTAACAGTGAATCCAATATGAATTGAAAAAATAATAAGATGAGATCCCAGCCATGAGATATCCTGACTGGACTGATACTGGGTCTAAAAATCAAACATCCTAGGTCTTGGAATCTATGTTTTGGTCAGCACAATTTCTCTCCTGGCCTTGTTGAGCTGTCTTTAAAGTGCTCTGGATACTTAGGTCCATGTTCCCCTGAAGAGGCTGCCAAGAAGACAAGGAATCTTGTTTCACGTAGAGGCCAGATTTTAGTTTGGAGAAGAAATGGAAACTTGCACTTAACTGACATTGCATCTTCAGGTGGTTTTAAGTTTTTATTCAGGATTTCACTATGATCCCCTGATGCTATAGGATTTCCTAAAGTTAATAATTTGACTGTGAAAAGAAAAATCCAAACTTCTTACTGTTCTGAAATTCAGTAAACAGGAAGATCATACAAGCAAGTGAGCAAAGCATTCTTTTTATTTTGGAAAAGAAATGCCTTCAGATTGCTTTGTTTATCAACTTTTAAACATAAAAAGCTTAAGTGATTGTTATCACATCCCTGGTTTATATTGTAGGAACATAATCTACTGAAAGGCTAAATATCCATAAAGTAAGATTCTGCTAAGTAGAAGAATACTAGTTGATATTAACAGACTGTTTAAAATATATATATATATATATATATATATATATATATACACAATATATACAAGATAAGTGATTGGCAATCATATCAATACTAAATGCTGTTCTACCATTATCTCAGCTAGGCAGTGTATCTGAAAAGAAAAAAATATATATCTACTATGATAACTTAAACTACTCAATTTGTTTCCCAGTTAAAGTCAACAAGTAATTGTTGAATATCTACCCTGGACTGGTGTGTTTGCAGACACCATATTATGTGCTTAACAGAGTTGTTCAAAATATGGTTACTGCTCTCATGGTGGTTTCAAGCTAATTGCATCATTGGGAGTGGGGTAGGAAGGCAGAAATGCAATCAATCATAATGTAAGGTAAACTAAAGTAAATGCTAAATAGAGGCACAGGTGGTGGGGAGGCAAAGGAAAGAATAATTCTGACGAAGGCACTCAGAGATGCACTTGCAAAAGTAATCGTGGCATTGAATGTACAAGTGTTTAAGACATAAAATAGGCATTTCAAGTTGAAATAACAATACTATCAAAGGCAGGGAAGTACAAGAGTGCATGTTGTGATTAGGGAACACTAAATGTATATTTGTAGTTGGGGAGATGAGAAAGATTGAACTGAGTAATGATAAACTTAGAGTAAGTCCAGATTGTTAGATTCTTAAATAGGGTTCTGAGGTTTTTTCCCCCCCTCAGGAAATGACATGATTTAGTCTGAATTTTTAGAAAATTATGGTAGTAGTTTAAAAATATCACTAACATTTATTGAGGGCTTACTATGTACAAGTACTATTCTACATATGTAATACATATTAACTCCTGTAACCCTCACTATGGTCCCATATGAAGTTATCACTGTCTTCCTGTTTTTACACTGGGGTACAGAATGATTAAGCAATTTCAAAATAGTCATACAGCTAGGAAGGGACAGAGAAAGGTTTTTACTCAGGCATAAAGGACTCAGAGTTCATGCTTCTAACTACTGTGCTGTTTCTCAGTCTATCTCAGGTAGATGATGCAGTGGCTTAAATAAAGTACTGGAGGTAGGAAGACTGTTCAGTGGATCTAGGAGGATAATGAAGAAAGCCTGAACAGGATGTTAGTAGTGAAAAAGAAGGAATACATTTGAGAAATACCACAGAGAAAGGAGTGATCCATATGGACAGTTAAGGGGATGTCTGCAATGAAAGAAAAACAAAATGACATAAAGATTTCAAAATATGAAAATATAATGAATGCCAATAACAAAGATGGGGATGCAGGAGGCACAGGTTAGGAGAGAGTTGATAGTGTATTTAGTTGCTAATACACTAAGCTTAAAGTGCCTGTGAGTCATATATGTATATGTGTAAAGTAGACTTGGAAGTGGAAGTCTGATACCCAGAAGAGGTATCAAGGCTAGACAAGGATTATAGAAGTTGGCATAGTATTTCATCTGATATGTATTGAGTAGCAACAATCTGACTAATTCTGTGTTAGAGATACAGCTGTGAATAAGTAGATATGGTTTTTGCCTTCACAGAGTTTAGCATAGAAGATAGACATTAAGTCATACAAGTTGATGTGTAACATATTTATTAGTTCCATGAAGAAAAACTCAATGGTAGATTTAGGCATTACTATGGGATCTGATTTTAATTGTGAGAATCAAGGGGGGAGGGGAGCTTTTTTTCTGAAGATGTTTAATTTCCTCAGTAACCTGAAGAATAAAAAGGGGTTATCTTACTTAAGAAGGCTAGATGTATATTCCAGGTGGAGTATGTGGAAATTCTGAGGTTAGATAGAGCTGAGTGTTCGGGGAACTCAAAGAAGAAGAGAGTGGCTGAAGCTGAGAGAATAAAAGGGAGATAAGCTCTGTGATAAAATTGTAAATGGAGTCAGAGACTAGATCATACAAGGCTTTTAAAGTCATGTTAAGGATTTTAGATTTTATTTCAAAATAGTGGCAAAATAGAGATAAATTTTGAGCAGAGAAGTGGCATGACAAAATTTGCATTTTAATGTGGCTGCTAGGAAGCAGGATGGATGATGGGGGTCATAAAAGGACATAGTTTAGTTAGGAGATTTTATCAATAATATTAATGAATGATGATAGTGACTAGGCTAGCAATGGTGGCAGAGAAGAAGAAAAGCAGAGGTAGAACTGAATGAGTGCTGGTGAATCTTAGATGGAAAGTGAGAGAGGAAGAGGAGTGAAAGATGACTTTCAGGTTTCTCGTAAGAACAATGGAGTGGACTATTTCCAGTCTTAACTAAGTAGATAGAGAGGTCATTGTCCCAGACTGGAAGAATATAAAGATATTTAGAGCTGAGTTTTTGAAGATGTCAGACGCCTATAGGTATTCTAATTGGAGATAATATAGGTATAGCTTATCAGGTTTTTGAAACTCAGAATTCAGGGTTTGGGCAGTTATGGAGCTATATATTTGGAAATATGCATGCACACATGTACAGATATAGCATGCAGAAGGTATTTAAAGCCATGCCAATTAGCAAGGTCCTTAGAATAAAATGGCAAAGTGAAAAAAGATATCTGAATCAAGACCTGTGAAGCATTAACATTTACATATAGTGTAGAGAACAAGGTTATTCTAGCCAAAGTGAACTTAGCATTCCCTAGGCATATATTCAGTAAACCAAGAGTCTGGTGTCAGGGAAGTCAATCATATACAAGAATGTACTGTATATGATACATCAAGAATGATGAGTGCAAACAGTATCCATTAGATATAACATCATAGATATCATAGGTGATCCTAAGGGAAATAGTTCTGATGTGGTGAGATCCCAAGTCAAGTTGGGTTGCACTGAAACCTGAGTGGGAGACCAGAAAGTGGGAGGACATGCAAATAGGCAAAACTTTCCAGAAGCTTGACTGTAGAGAAAAGAATTAAAGTAGCAGCTGACAGGATATTTGGGAAAAGGGAAAGTCATTCTTTTTGTTGTATTTGGCTTTAAATATAGAAAGTTAACCATATTTGAATGCCTAAGGGGAGAGTTCAGTAGAAAGGAAGAAGTTAGGTAGGAAAAGAGGCGGAAACAGATGCAACAAATCTCAGAAGGCCAGCACTGCTGAGATCTGAAGTGAAGATGGAAAATGGCCTGCCTTGCAGGGAGGTGTTAACTATGTTGAAAAAGAAGTGAAACAGTGTGGGCGGGGCAGGTATAGTGGATTTAGAGATTTGATGGTGGAATGGTAAAGGCATTCCTACCTTCTGACTTATTTTTGCTGAATAGAATTATGAGTCAAGGTCACTTGCTGAAGTGATGAAATAGGAAAACTTCTGAGAATAAATGAGGTGACACAAGTCTAGAATGTATGGTAAATGGAAAATGTTATGAGATCAGAAACATT
This sequence comes from Geosciurus inauris, assembly GCA_004024805.1. Taxonomy (NCBI): domain Eukaryota; kingdom Metazoa; phylum Chordata; class Mammalia; order Rodentia; family Sciuridae; genus Geosciurus; species Geosciurus inauris. The sequence goes on along the minus strand of PVHX01000088.1, from coordinate 324,245 downwards.
AGGGAATGTCCACATTTAATGAGTCAGAGGAGGGAAATAAAGGTATTCAGAAGAAGAACAGTAAGTGCCCCCAAAGGCAGAAGAAGAGCAAAGAACCCAGGTTGTACCAGAAAAGGGAAAAGTGGCCAGAAGTCTGCAAAGGGAGCGTCAATATCAGATGCCCTAAAAAAAGCAATTGGGAGACTTGTATTTGTTTTTAAGTATCTGTTATATGGCAAGAACTGTGCTAAGTATTTCACATCCATTAATTCACAACAAAGGCTATGAAAAGTGTAATATTATTTGTAGACAGATTGTCTTGCCTAAGCTCAAATAGCAAAGAGTAATACAATCAGGTTTATAATAAAGGAAGGATAGAATCTGAGGCCCATAAACCAGATACTGTGTGAAAAGGCTGATTAACATATATTGTGCCCTTGTTCTTAGCAGGCATTTTGTTAAGCATTTTATTTATGTAAGGGTTTGGATTACTATGGGAAATAGGAATAAAACAATCGATTGAAGATAAATAAAAAGAGAGCTCAACTGTATTGGCACTTCACTAAGGTAAAGAATAAAATATGTTCCCCAAACATAGTAAGGTATTTTATAGGACCCATAAAGCACATTATTTATTAAGTGCTTATTCTCTAAATACAAAATTGAAAGATGGGATGGGAATAAGATAGGGTTAAACTAACACATTCTCTGACCTGTAGTAATTTATAAACTATGACTAACTCCATGAAGCTAAAGAACAATGAGACTATCATTAAAAATAAATACATGAATAAAATATTGATATTACATAAATACAGAGATAGTTTTCAGCAAATAGGACATTTCAGGAGTTGGCTGCTTAGAAAGAATCAAGATTATAATACTTCTGCTCTGAAGTTGGGTCGCGTGATGGAATTCCTGAAGCAATATGGCATTTTTGCCATATCTCCCTATACACCTAAGATTTGAATGATATTATAAGATATTGCTTATGTTGTATAACAAAGGCCAAGGTCAGAATTATGAAAGGTGAGGATGAAATGCTGCTGGTGTTCAAGGTTGATGTTATGGTCCCACTTTCCTGGTTTAGAGGATAGGACCATAGGGCAAATGAAGGTAAAACAGGAGGAATATTTATCACTACATTATATCTATAACTCTATCAATATTTATCATCTATCTTTCTACCTTATATTTTTCTATCTCTCTGAAACTTATAAAAACTCCTCTATAAATACATTGGCAATGCCTTTTAACAACTGCAAGCATTGTGTTTCATTTTCTACAATAGAAAGTGTTCTCCACAATCAAGTACGTGGAACATGTTTGCAGAACTTGTTTGATTTGATTAGGGCAGATACTCAACATAAAAAAAATATATATAGGACAATCACTCTGCTAAGTAAGCACCCAAATGACAGGTTCTCTTTATATGGGGTGAAAAATCCAATCTACTACTGATGCTTTTATTTGTAAGGATTGGGAAGAAAATGCTTCAAGTCAACAGTAATTTTAGGGAAGTAAGGCTCTTCACCATGTTTTGATTAGTAATTGCTTATCATAAACAAACACTTCAAATTCTTCTTTTTCTCTCTAAATAAGACCAAGGCATTGAAAAAAGTAGAGATATTTGTTTGTGGGATGAATATAGGTTTTGTGCATGATAAATATCTTCTCATTCAGAAGAATCTTTTTTGTCCATTTCCAGCCCTCTTTTTAGAGAAAAGCAGTTTCTAGAAATGTTTGCATGACATAAAAATCCTCAGTGGACTATGCTGTGCACTTAGATGAGAATGAATTCTCCTGCCATAAGGAGCATTCAGAGGAGCGGGGGATTCTGTCTCCGAATGAAGACGGCTAATTGAAGTGAGGATAGTTTCCAGGTATAAAGGCCGACCCCACCACATGGGAAATTTCTCTTCTGGCGACCCTTTATTCTGCAGCTAAGACCATCCCGATTTTAAGGCTGTGGTTTCTGATGGGTAGGAATGACTGGAAATGGCTAGAAAAGGAATATGGGGCGATTTGCTGTCCTTTCAAAATCTCCTTTAGAGCCTGGCCATGTCAGGCCACTGCTAAATCCATCTGGCATACCATTCCTGACAGGCAAAATTACTGTCTTGGAGTATGCCTTCACTAGGGCTTCTGTTTGAACTCCCTGGAAGCTGACATCCCCATAGAGTATGAAATCCACCCCACTGGCTGTCAACAAGCTGGCAGCTTACGGGCTGTGCGCATTACCTGCTGGGCTCTTCCATAGTGCAGACTCCTGTCTGATGATTTATCCCAGAAAACAGCCTTGCAGATGAACTAGAAATGAGCCCTGCACCCAAATCAGAGTAATGAGTGTAGCTCAAATACGTGTTCAGCTCCTATTTTTCAGTGTCCTTGGGACAAAAACCTAATGGACTACCTTCTAGTAACACACCATTTTAGTCATCTTTCAGCTAAACCAAAGGTCCAGAAGCAAAATAGATCATTTGGGTCTACTGTGTGAAGTGGCAACACTGCCGAGAGCAGCAGATCAATAACTATTTATAAATAGATTTATCTGATTAATTTATCATCTAGAGTGTGTGTCAGTGCGTGTGCCTATTGCATGTTTATGGATGTGTGCCTAACTAGTTTGGGATGAAAGATTTAAATATGAAGACAAATAATAAGTGGAAACGATCTCAAGGAAATGAAACATAATTTATAAATACATAACCAATTAGAGAAAGATAGATAATAGATACATACCCACATACCCCCTCAAAAAGAGACTGACATTGAGTTGAAACATGACTAAAAGTGGGTATTTTGGAGGGAAGAAATTGAGAATTCTGCTGCTACAAACAAGGTTTTGCTGTTCCCCTTCCCTCCAAACACGGCATCAGTTTCTTCCTCTTCTTCTTCCTTGCCTTGCTCTTCATAACACTTACTCCAGCCCCCAGGATTCTGCTGAGTGGCAGGGCTGGCAGCAGGGAGCAGATTAGCAGCAATATTTGAGAGACAGACTCCGGCTGCTTCCCTTCATCACTTTGCTCACACTTCTAACTTCAACCCTTCCCCTGCCACCTGAAAGGCAATCAAAGATTAAGTGAAAGAGAAAAATATGTCAACGTTTTTTTCTTTTAAAAAGAAGTCTATTTGTCTTACAGCTTGATAAAAATGCCCTAGTAGGTTATGTTTACTGAAGTCCTCCCACCCTCTGCTTTTATAAAATTTGATTATAAACCCTGTGCTTCTGAAGCACACAGCATAGACCACAGACCCTGTTTGCACTCACCCCTAGAAAATATCTAGCATAGAGAGTGACAATAGATTGTGGAGATTTTTTTTTTTCTCTAGTGATCCTATCTAGTTCCTAGGAGGTGGCTTTGTGTATCAGCATTAATTTTTAAGGAGATGTAGGCATGGAAGCTATGTTTCTCTCTTACATCCTGTACCTTAAGTACGACAGGACCGATTTTAAAATATGCTGTCCTATTGTTGTTGCATTACTCTTATATTAGAGCACGTAACTTGACTTCAGTATAATTTTGTTTCTTTCTGGTGGTGCCTCCAGCTATAGATATTTTCTATAAAAATCTATTGCTTAAGTTGCTTTGAGCTACTAACAAATATTTGGTATTTTAATCTGTAAATGAGAATAACAATATCTTATAGGTTTGGCATGTTCATTAAGTGGCATCTATATGTTGACTTGCTTACCATAATACCTAGCCAATAGGAAGTGTTCAATCAATATTACTTCAATAAAATAGAATCATTCCTTCAGGTACTAAGGAACTACCCCATTGATACTAACAGAATAAAGTGTTACTATGGTCACATTAATTTACACATGTAATAGCTTCTTCTAGGAATAAATGCCTTAACCCTAAATCTAAATATTAATGGTAATAAGCAATCTACATATACATAATACTTTATAGATATCAAAGACACGTAATTTCATTATCTTATTTTATCCTTTCAATGACCTCAAGGCTTTTGAAGATGAGTTTACTAAAACTTTTAGATCCTAAAAGCCAATCTCAAGGTCATACATGTATTATGTAATAAAAGAAGGACTGGAACGCAGGTCTTTTGAATCATTGTTGATTTTAATAGAGGGCAAAACTTGTAGGAAAAAAAATGTGTTTATATCAATCAGATCAAGTAGATAACTGTCTTCCCTAGCTTTAATAGCAACCATATTCTACTGTGTCTACTGGAGCTGAAATTTTCTGAGCTCAGACAGTTTTCAAGTAAGTAAAAATTCATGCATGTATTTTATGGCTTTTAATTTCATCTCATATTTTAGTTCACACATATGTAGTTCAGTTGGTGGGATTTTTCTTACTGATGTTTGGGTGATGTTTGTGTACTCTCTCTGCCCTCCCTCAGACATTTTATTGACAGCATAAAAGGGGCAGAAATTTGAAAACTAAAAGGTTATTTGAAATGACTGACTCATTTGGTTAGCACAATGCATTTGTTTGCCACTGTTGTAGATTGACCTATAAGAGCTCTTCACCGAAATTATAAGGATTTATATTGTTTTTACATAGTCTTACATTGCAAAGCTGAGGTTTTCCTGTGTCTTGAGGACATAAATGAAACTCTACTGAACATTCTGTTAGCACTACCCATTTGTTAGAGTCTGTAATAGTGGAGAGAGGGAATTGGAAGGTGGAAAAAGGGAAATTATGACATACATTTGCAATTTATTGGCACATGGAGACCAGCTACTTATTTCTGACAAAGGAGAGTTCATTCTGAACAATTCTAGAAACTTTAAACTTTGTCCATTTTGTAGGATCAATAAAATAGTTGTGAATTATTTTGAAACTCATTGTCAATTCTGAACTTTTTTAGTAAGAAATATCTCACAATAAGATATTTATTTATTACAGCTTATCCTAGGAAGATACTTAGAATATTTATTATAATTTATATTTTTTTGAAAAGCAAATAATATTATCATATTGTAAAGTCTAATCTGTGACAATGTAAGGGAAAGAAACTAGAGTGTAATTACATTGTCAAATTCCAACAATGCTCAAATTAATCTTCCTATTTGGCTTTGCATTAATCATATTTTTAGTAAAGATCTCCTGATCTTGTGTGGAAATTTCAGTAGTCTGGCCTGATAGTTTGTCTAAAAATGAACTTCTCCTACAAGAAGCTATGTGCTTGGTTGTTGCCATATCAAAAATTATTTTGCAGCATTCATTTTGAAAATCTTAGACAAAGATCTCAAGAAGAAATTATTCCTGGATTATTTGCTTTCACTAAAAGTTAAAGGGAAAAAAAGCTATTGTTAACATCAATATCAGCTTTAAAAATTTTATTCTTGGAACAGTATGAATACCTCCAGCCCAGATGTGAACTCTCAAAAAATGTCAGTCCTTTCACACCACTGGCCTTACCCTAGCTCTTTGGAGTGCTATGAGACTTTTCTTATTTTTTATTGGAACTACACCAGGAATTACACCAGGAATTATGTCAGACCTGCAGCAATTTTCAAGAAGCCACAAGTCCATGATCCTGAAACTTTGACTGCTGACAAGAAGTTGCTTAGAGCAGCAGTGTTATTAACAAGCCACCTTTGCAGCACCCCATCTGCACTGGAAGCCATCCCCAGCTCATCACCTCCATCTGTCTCTCTGTACGATGGGGCGTGCACACCAGCAGGCTCTGACCATGAGCTGCTGAGTTACTCATCAAACATCCCATGCTGTGTGGACTCCTTATCCTCAGTATTGTAGGCTGCAGGCAGCCAGTCTGTGTGTCTGATAGAAGTGTACTTACCTTCTTTTATAATGAAGGCTCTTTAGGCAGGAATTTTGATGGCTTAAGGAATGAAGATATTTTTATGTGTGTGGTGTGGGTGTCTCTTCAGAGGTTTATTAACAGCTCTTAGTGGGGTGGGGTCCCTTGATTTGATGCCAACCAGGCTTTGTTCTCTGCACGGTATCCTCTGAAGACTACCAGCCCAGATTCTTCTTCCAGCTTTTAAAAGGCCTCTGAGGACTCATAAATTCAGTGCTTCTGGATTAAAGTAGAGGATATGTATGTGCCTACTGTTCTGTTCCCCTCTGGTCTTTTCCTGGTAAAAGACTCTACTCGGCTGCTGGTTGTCAAGTGGTCTGCAAATGACTTACCACCCACTGAATTTTTTTTTTTTTAACTAGCACTGGAAATTTGCTTCAAAATGGTGGGCTCTGAGATATTTCATTCTTGTGTTGTTTATTTCTTGTTTATTTGTGTTTTGTATTTTGTTCTCCACCGCCACACCCGAAACAGTCTTGTCTTACTGTTCTGGGTAGGAGTGAGGAATGTTGGGTAGGAAGGATTTTCGGATTATTATTAGCTCTTTTCAATCCCTCTGTAGCCCTTATGCAATGTAGGGAAATCTCAATGAATGTTCACAGAATAGAACCATAAGTCTTGGAAGTCAGTTTTCCTTTGACTCAATGTAGAGGAGACTACATGACTGTAGAAAGAGAGGCATTATAATGTAGTTGGTAAAAGTAAGGCATGATAATCATGAAATTATAATTTCTGACTTGGGTATGCCAACTGCCAATTGCATGACCTTGGGTAAATAAAAATTTCTAAGCCTAGGTTTTGTCATCTGTTTAATAGGGAAAAGAGTCTCTAACTCTTGAATGTCTATGGGGTATAGTAGTTGTTAAACTATTTACTACCGGGCTAAGCACAGGAGACCACATGTAACAAGCAAGTACCCGAACGTGAGACTGTACTACTGTTATGTCTGAGAACAGAACATTTCTCCACAACCAAATAAAAAATGAAATCAAATGATTCCTTTCCATTTTACTACTGTAGTAATACTTAGTGTTTTATCACAATTCATTTTTTTGCTCACAGGTAAAAAAAAATGAAAGAGAAAATAAAACTTGTCCTTTGGGGATTTTATTCAAGAAGTCTGTAATAGGATTCAGCAACAATTCAAGACTTTGGGTCCTCCTGATGCGTCTCTATCCATAAAGCTGTGTTTCCTTTCACTCACATAGCACTGTATACCCAGAGGGCACTCAATAAAAACAATGACAATAATCAGCCTGTTGTTGCACAGGGGAGGGAACTTAAAGATCTGTCTCATGTGATTTTTAGTGTTCAAAGCACCTCGTTTCTTGGTGGAAGTAAGCCATGCTGCTTTTATATTTTCTTGTTTAATATCTGTCTTGGTCTTAGACCACGTTACCATCATTTTCCTGGTGAGCCAGTTCTTGAAATCAAATGTGATCAAAACTATTAACTAGCTAGTTTTGTCAAACCAGAAGATGGCTTCAGGTCAGACACCAAATGGCGCCTACTTACATATTCGATAAGATCTAAACAAAATGATTCCTAATACTAGGAAATTGAAAATTTTTAACATAAAAAGACATTGGAGTAGAAGTAGACTGGGGAAATGTGAAAAAGATAGGTCAATATTGTGGTTGTAATGTTACATACTATTGTTTTGCAAAATGTTTATATTGGGAACAACTAGTCAAAGTATAGGAAGAGAGGGAATCTTTCTGTTGGATTTCTTATAAACATGTGTGAATGCCAATCTAAGATTATCTCAAAATTTTAATTAAAAATGTAAAAGTTAGATAACTTCTTAATGTTTCATAATTTTAAGGATTCTTCTAATACACCTTTATCCACTCACTTCTTTTTATAGCACCTAAGTCAACTGATCAGTGGTGTTTTCTAAAATCAAAATCTTTGGTTGGTCTATGGCCTTTCAATTTCATAGAAAAATGGCGTGAAGTGGCTGAGCTACTACAGCTTGTTCTTTCTTTCATAGGGTCCTAGAAAATTGGGACAATCTTTGCTTTTAAACTTAAAAAGAATTGGTCAGAGGATAAATAGGATCCTCAAAAAATTTGCGTATAAAGCAGCACAGAAATATCTTCAAAGGAAGAGCATCTTCTACTGATCTATTTTTAAAATAGAATGATATATTGTGAAAAAATCTAAAATATTAGAGCAGCTTCCATCTTTCAATACTGAGATGTATATAACCATTAGTAGCAGCAGCCTATGCTCCCACTGGGAGCTTAAAGATAGTTATTTTCTGATTGTCCCCTCTGATACTTAAACATCCTATGGGCCAAGGTATAATGTCTTTGTTTATTTTATATGTTATATTTCTTAATTCTAGTGATAATATTCTAAGGTAAAGAGTCATATTTCTCATGATTAAAATGATTTTAATCCACTTGTATGAGCATAAAAAATTAGCAATACGTGAAGATCCAAAGTGACTCTGGATCACTAAAGGTGGCACACTTGAGTGTTGGCATGGCAGGAGTCAGTGACAACACATCTTTGTCTTTTAGACCTCAGTAGAGCCATGCTGGTTTTAGCCATGGGAAAGATGGTGGAAGGGGAGGAAACCATGACTTTCCAGCTGTGTTTCTGCTACTCAGATATTTACAGCTGAGATAACTAATCCTTTCGGCTTTTCTTTGCTTTAACAAAAACAATAACAGCACATAATGCACAAGACCGTTTCTGATCATGGTGGAGTGTTACTACATTTGCTTTGACCTATGTTAAAGGAAAAAGAGAGGAGAAAAAAAGCTTTATTTTGGTTACCTCGCAATTATTTACAGATAACACTCTGTTTTTATCTCATGTCCCAAAATAGACTTTCAGGATCAGTACAGAGGGTAAATGTTACATTTTCAATATTCCCAAGCACCATTCATCTTTAAAATTCTGATAAGTGCATTCTGAAATTCTGGAGCATCTATACCTGTTAATTGAGGTCATTAAGTAATGAGTCATAGAAAGAGACAGGGGTCCTCATCTCTTTCTCTGACTGCAACTCAGTGCATTATGGATATACTTGCACAGCCCTTTAAACTAGCAGAATTCACAGTCTTCACTTACTTTACCCACAATCTGCATGTTGTTGCTTTCATCATCCACTCTTAGGTTTGGTTTGAAATCTCCTAAAGTGCAGCTCATGTAACTCTTCCTGAAAGGCAGCTGCCCAATCAACTGTGCTTGACTTCAAGGAAGTTTTGTGGAAACTAATTATAGGAGAGTCATAATAATCCTCCAAGTCTTAGGAAAGTAGGAAACAGCGGAACTATGTGGTTATATAACAGCTTATTTATGAATGCAGTCCTTATTTGGGGCAATCTTTCTCGTTTTCACTGTACACTTTTAAAGCACATGAGTATGCATTTGCTGCTCATTACGCACTGCAGTTCTGGGGCAAAGCTGGGTACAAAGAGACTCTGAAGGACAAACCCGACCATTCATCTGTACACATGTACCATGCTGTCTGCTGTGTGTTGTAGAAACTGTAGATTCTCCAATTGGAGGAAATAATGAGCTTAAAGCAACAGCTCCTCTGAAAACAGTTGGCAGTTAGATAATGATGGATATGTTACAAATTCCAAAGATATCAGCCAAGAAAGATGAGTGATGCGTATAAAGAAAAGAAAGCAAAGTCTACCACCTTTCTTTTAAGAGTAAACTCATGAGACACTGTTCAGCATGATGGCGACTTTGCCTAGGGTATAGTGTGTTGTATAATAAATGGTACCACATTATGGAACCAATTTCTTTCTGAAGGAGGTTAATAAGGAAGAAATTACATATGGGAACAGCTGAAGAATGGAAGTAAAATTTTGGCCCGAAGTTGAGATTTTCCTATGTGCTTTCTTCCTGAAATTACTTAACGATTACCAACTTGGTCCTCTTTTGTATGATGAACATCGGCAGGTAAACTTAAGACAGTGTTTACGGACATCAATACCATTGATTAAAAAGTAAAAGTTCTGTCAAACAGTAGTTTGATCTTCATGACAGCAAACAGCCTGTTTGATGTTTTTATTGAATCAATTGATTTTTTTCACTGAATTGATTGGTTGTTTTACTGTCATGTGGACACTTCCTAAATCAACATGTGCCTCTGTAGAGGTGTTTGTGAAAAACTCTAAATTCATGGATGTCTCTAGAATTTCAGTCTAACAAAACATTATGAAAACCAAATTGCACTGAATAAATTTCATTAATGCTAATTTTTTTCCTTAAAATTGAATTTGAATTTGATTTCAAGATTCAAGCAACTCAGTTTTATAGACTGGTAAATTTGTTTCTTTTGAGGGTCCAGGTGGTAGTTGGGGATGTTGCTTAGTGGCAGAACTCTTTCCTAACATGCTTGAGGAATCAATCCCTAGTGATGCAAACAAAGAAAAAAGGTCTGTTTTTTCTTATCTTGTTAAAGTATGTACTTTGAATGTTGACTGAGTTGTTAGATAATACTCTACCAATAAAAGGAAATTGATTTGCCATAGATTTTTTAAAGATAAAAGAAAAAGGAAACACATACCCACTCCCACTCCACCCACTCTGTCTCATCTTTTTAATTCCTAAGTTTATACATTATCTAGGTTTTCCTGTACCTAAAGGGAATAACAAATTTACTACTCATTTCTGTCAAGATTTTTCAAATGTCCACAAAATCGAATTTCACCCCACCTCCATAATTTTAGATTTATTGGTAGGCTTTTGTTTGAGCAGTGGAGTTTTAAACACAAAATCTGCTATATTCTGCCTGAGGAAATGATGTATTATTGGTTTACTATTCATTTGGTGGAAGGAAAAGGAATTTGCAGAGTTTTTAACTGTCCTAGCTTCAGTGCAAAATATTAAATACCACATCTCAGAGAAGCAAGATTGATGCTGCTTATATAATCAGCAGAACTGTCTCTCACAGGGCTGTAAAAGGACCCATTTACTGGGTAGATTGTGATGAGCCTAGAAGAGTCTGTTTATAACAGCTCTGACCCATCAACTTTCAACAGACACGGGTTGATCAGTACACCAAATTCACTTAATGAGATTCTGTCTTTTCGGCGTATCCCTTCCTTCTGACATGAATGTGTGCATCCAGATTTTCTCCTGTGTCATGAATTCATTGATTCATTTACCTACATTCTTCGTACCCCCATATCCACTTCACATCTCTTTCATAACAGATACTTTTGTCTCCTACTTGATCGATCAAAGATATCTAAGACAAGTTTTTTTTATTTCTTATTATACTCTAACTTCCACATATCTCTATACTTGCCTCTTTCTTAGCATCTCAAAAATCTATATACTTTTAGCTATCTTTTTTCCTTTCCTATATAACTGTGTCTTGTAACTATTTGTTTCTTCTGAATGTGAATTGATTTCTAGTGACCCAATCATCACTGCCTACAAATATTTTCATGTCTCCTTTGACAAATGACAAAGATGGCACCAGCTATTGGTTCTCCTTGGAAAGGAGAAAAGTTCTCCTCTTTTATTGCCAACTTTTTCCAAAAGGAGATTTACAGGTCCAGCCACCATTCCCTCACTTTCTCCTCACTGATAGTACCGCTTCCAGAAGGAATTCCTTTTTCCAAGGTCACACATATCTTCCTAATTACAAAATCCAACAGTGTGTTATCAGTCCTAATTCCTGAAATCACTGTAGCATTAAACACTTCCTTGACTTGTCTGACTCCTGCCTACATTTTTTTTTTTTTTTTGGTCCTTTAGAGAATGCATGCATTCTCATAGGTTTAATTTTGAGCAGCAGGGATAAATGGAAAAAGCTTTGATATCAGGTAGATATCTATTCTAACTCTTATATTTATGAGTTATATGATCTTGAATAAATTGCTTAATTTCTTGTAACCTCAGTTTCTTCATTTCAGAGTAGTGATAATAATATCTATGCATTAGATTTAAGTGAGACTGTGCAATACTTTGTCCGTACTTAATAGATGTGAGTTTCTTGGACATTTCTGAGGAGTTTGCTGAGTTTTCTGCCAAGTGTTGATCATATTTTCTCTTGGTTGGTTATTTTTACTGGCTGCTCCTACTGCCACCATAGTTGTCCATATTAACTCCTAGAGTCCTCATGGCCTTCACAAAGGCCTGGTTGAGATGGAATGCTCTGAAGAGCTGACTCAGAAGAGGCCATGGACATTGCTTTTGGAAGTCTCTCATGGCTATGCCTGTGATACCTGACAAAATTCTACTCTAGTTCTATTTTCTGGTTTCCTCCTTTTTCTTGCTTTGTGAGTTGGCTTGTTCCCAGCTTCTGCCCTTCACTTTCTTTTGAAACCAACAAAGACTTTGGGTTCCAATTTGGGTCCATTCTTGGCTTTTTCCTTTGCTCAACCTGGCTTTGCTGTCAAGGTTACCTGCCTGGATAGCTCTCTGTTGCCCTCACCTGACACAAATACACAATTATCAAACCCACTTCAATGGAACCTAAAATTCACCAAGTCAGTGTGTGACAAGTAATGTCATGACTTTTAGTCTCTCAAGCTGGAAATCTTGAAGTAACATTTCACCTTTATTTCCCTCCTCTTTCTCCAGGACAGTTCCAATATCCATTCAATCCAGCCACTTCAGCTTTACAATGTCTCATATATCCATCTTTTATTATTTATAGCAATAAAATAACAATATCACTAATAATAATAATAACTAACACTTACTAAGTGCTTATTATGTGCCAGTACTTTACAAACCTCATGTATTTTCAAGAGAAAACAGACTTGGGCGGTTAAATACCTTACTTAAAATCATAGCAACTATGAGGGTCAGGTATTTAAACTCAGATTTATCAATCCCCAAACACACATTCTTATTTGATATTCCACAATGTTTAAAATGACCATGTTTCCTTAATGGAAACATTCATAGTTTTTTTCAGAATTTTTTCTCAACTTGCAGGTATTTCTAACCATAGATGTTATATCAAACAAGTGGTTTCAAGAACTAGAAAGAAATTGCAAATAAATTATTATCCTAGTACAGATTTGCCCACTGTTGACAAAAAAGGACCATCTCAAACCTGAGAGAAGGGAGAAGGAAATAGAATGAAATTATGGAGAAAGGAATGAGTGAAAATGATTTTTGATGTCAGTGTATTTAACAAGTGGTGGCCTTCTCTGCTGGGAAGAAATAAAAAAGGGTGCCCTTGGAAAGAGTAAAAACTGAGATAGATGATGGCACCAGGCCGAGGAAGTCAATGAAGAAATGACGTGGTGTGGAATAGGAGAACAGATGCCTTTTGAAATACTTCCCACTAGTATTAAAACTTTGAAAATGTCAAAATAGTTTGCATAGAAATTCTCGCCTGCCTTGTACACTGTCTCAGACAGCACTAGACTCGGAATCAGAATCCTGAGTTCTCACATGAGTTCTATCACTGAGGAACTATTTGAACTTGAACAAATCTCCCAAACTCTTTGGTCCTCAGTTCTGTCATCTTTGAAATTCCTGGGAATTGGATTGGATGAGCTCCAGGGCTCTTCCTGAGTTTAGCATTCTGGTATTCTATATGCTCTAAGCATGGTGATGACTTATGGTTTAGGTGTGCAGGCCCACCACCTATCCTACAGATTTACTACCGTCATATGTGGATGTCATGGGTTGCTCTGATTACTCAGACTGTGGAAGAAATTTAAATTATAAGACAGTCAGTCCCCAAGTGGGACACAAGCCATGACATCATACACTTTTTGAAACATACCAGAATGTTTTAGCACTTTGCCTTGCCACCAAGGTCCTATTCTAAATCTCAAGTCAAGCCTGCATCTGCCCCTTGATATATCTATTTCATCACAATTGCTGCATAACTTTTGTTAGCAAGTACACGGGAGGGCATGTGCAACTGAACATGTGAAAGTACAATTACAACTGAACACGGGAATAATTTGGTCAGTAGTTTACTATCTTAAAATCTAAAGAAGGATCACCTTTAGCTAGACTACTAGACCCAAATTGCCCTTTTTATTGCTTTACTAAAACACATTACTTTGCCCAATTCGTTTATTGACTTTTCATCTCAAGCACGAATTCCTGCGTAGGGAGAAGTTAAAAGTCCACAACATGCTAATTGTAAAAGCAAAAGTACCAGTTTAACAGAATTCCAAAACCAGAGGAATGTCTGTGAACTTGACAACTCTTGTGTAAATTTGGTCTAACAATGAATATTTTAAAGAGAGCTTTGGATGTGTTTTTTTAAAAGTCTAGCTCTCTAGTACAGAGTACATTTATCCATTTGAATTGAAAAGAAGAACTTAACGTAAGTTGCAGAAAGGAGTGGGAAACATCAAGTTTGCTTTTCAGACACTGAGAAATAGCTGGCTGCTTGGTTTATATCATACCCTAAATTGTTACCCAGCTTCTAGAAACATACATCATTTTTATAAATAGTTTAACTTACATTTTTCCTCCCACTACTCTGCTTTGCAGAAAGCAAGCAAGAGTTAAAACACAAGAGCAATTTTTAGAGGAAACCTCATGACTAGCAATCAGTGTTAATAAGATTCTTTTCCTCTTGCAAGATTCACAGAAAGCCCTCGATCCATGCCAAGCACATTCAAAGGCAAGGGACTAAGAGCTCCCCTCACAGGTTCATTATCATTCTCAGGTTATCCCAAGCCAAGTGAATCAGGAAAGCAAATGAATTAGTGAGAATTAAGGAGCCTCTGTGGTCTGAACCCACTCCAAATCTCAGCTAAGATGAAAGGTAGACGCTGATGTCTTGTGTCCCAAGGTTCTCAGCATTGGAGCCCCAGTGCCTAGCTATTCCTCCAGAGCCTTGCAGAAATGTGCAGGCAGTTAATGTTGCCTAACGTCTCCTGACCGAGGGTTCAGCCATGTGGGAAAAGTTTTACGAGGCTGCAAAACCAAACCCCCTTTCACTCACAATTAATTACTGGAGACTTGCTATGTCACCTAGCTATCGAGGAGTCCAACATGGGCACTTCTCGTCTCATTTTGGTCACTTACTAATAATCAAAGATACCTGGGTAATGCTTTATTATATAAGGATATCAAATGGGAGTTTAGAAGAACAGATCTATAAAATATTTGAATAACTAAGTGTTAAGCTTCCTTGGAAGTGAGACATTGAGCTGAGGGGCAAGATTTGAAAGTAAACTGAAGTCCATGGAATAACAGAAGTTTTTGCCATTGTTTTTATTGTTTTGAATGCTCCTGGCTAAAAGGGGTGGGAAGAGTGGGTAGAGGACATGCTTCGTACTTGTAATGGAGATACAGTTATCCTTGGAGCATCTGTGGGATTTAAACAAAACATGCAGTAAAGGTTTGGGAGTAGCAGTTTGTTTTCATTAAATACTTGTTACTGCTAATTATATTTGATCACTATAAAGAATACAGTTTAATTAAAGAAACACAGTGGTTAGGACAATATTTGATTTCCAAAGGAGAACAATTTATCTTTGCATTACTAAGTAGAGAAAAAACTAATTGTGACTGTATGTTTTTAAGTATGTTATTAGTTTTTATGGAGAGGTTTATTCCATGGGGTGGGGGGATTGATTTATTCCTCTTCTTAAAATTACAGAGAAGCACTTTATTTCATATCATGCTGCTTTCCTGCATGTTTCAAATTATTTAACATAAGTAATCATTTAAAAATTGAAATAACATTTGGCAAGTGATGTTAAACAACATATTCTAATATCAATCTGAATCAACATATCTTCTTTCTCTCTGGAGAAGTTTCAATGTTAACTCTTTCAGTGAATGTTGAAATGTGCTGTGACTTTACATGTTTTCCTAATCAACATATGGTTTTCATTTTCATTTTGCAAGGTAATATTTTGGCAGAGGTCTGGAGGAAATTAATGGAAAATGAAGGCAGATAACTATCCTTGTAACTAAAGCCTACCATTCATATTGCTTGTATATCATTGCATATAATCGTTCTTTTAAGCACTCACATTAAAGAGCTTTGATCTTTAAAAATTTGTCCCCTCTACATCAGTTTAGTTTGAGTGAACTTCGGTAAGTTTTGCAAGTTTAACGGACAAGGGTATGTCAAGTGTAGCTATTATAACAGTAAGAAAAGGGACAATTTAAATATGGTAATTACCAAATGTAAATGTCAGGGATGACTCAGATTGGAAATAAAAGAAATTCCTTCCTTTGCACTCCTGACAAGGTAAACAGCATTTGAAAAATAAGTGCATTAAAAACTTTGCTTTGTACTTTAAAAAAAGTAATTTTTATCTTTCCTCTTTGGACACATGTTCATAAATTTTGGAGAATATTTGTTAGAAAATCTCTGGTTTTAACCATCGTTTTTCCTTATAATCCTTAATCACCTTATAATTTTGCATATTGATATGTTTGGAATTCTTTGATTAAAAACTTCTCTTTTCTATCCCATAAAGAAAGGCGACCCTAAAAGCATTTAAAAATATAATTTAAATATATTTAAAGCTTTATAACTGTTTTCTTTTTATGTTTTAATTTAAATGTTTTATTTCACTTTAATCTACATTAAAATTAGACTAGAACCAAGAAAACATAAGTTCCTAACAGTGTCAGAGTAGAAAGAAGAAATATTCCTATTTTTTGCTCCAGTATTGTACCCTGTTTTATTATCATTTCTTACTATCATCACTTATATATCTTTCACCGAGAAGTTGCTTCTTTTTCTTCTTTTTTGTAAAACTAAAACATTTGACACTTTTGAGTATAGGAGGAAAATAAACTTCTAGCTTTTTGATAGACTATATTAATGTGGATGAAAACCTGTATGTTTGAAAATACTAAATCTGTAAGCAATTTTCGACCGAAATCGGCCGAATTCAGATTTCTGAATATAGCACAGGAAAGCAATTACAGCGGTTTAGTATACAGAGGATGGCCTAGAGAGTGATTTTCTGTGTGCTTCCATCAAAGCAGAAACACACCCTTGTTAATAGAAATATTATTTAAAATGCCATGAATCAGCAGCTGCCCATAGCCGTCCCAACAAGCAGTCCTGCGTTAGCAGAGCAGTCTGCCCTGCCCTTGCGCTGCCCACAAATGACCAGGGAAATCCCAGAGGTACTCTTGAATTTCTGCATTCTCATTTCTTCAGCTGTAAAATATCTGTCACTCACATCCAACACTGGTCAAAGTGACACCTGCCAGTCTCAAGAACAAGGACAAGTTATTGTCCTTCTGCCAATCACATTTCAGAAATGAGTACAGAATAATGGTAGAAACATGCATCTAATGGTGTGTTGTTAAACTTTGTAATTGTTTTTGCGGTTTTTCTTTCAAGATGGCTAATTTTCAACTTACTGTTGTTTTACATTATAGAACATGTGCTTTTGTGGCCTGCTACATATTATAATGATACATTTAGAATTATTTACAAACAGCTAGCAAAACATATATTAAATAAGCACAGACATCACTATGCAAAGCAATAGGATATTATTGTCATGAAAGGCCCATGGGTTTGGAAAAGTTGTAAATGTTACCACGGGGGGCTTTCTAGGATCCCAGGGCTAAAATTTAAAATATTACTTTATGGGGCTGGGGTTGTGGCTCAGTGGTACAACACTTGCCTAGCATGTGTGAGGCACTGGGTTCGGTCCTCTGCACCGCATAAAAATAATGGAATAAAGGTATTGTGTCCAACTTCAGCTAAAAAAATATTTTAAAAATGAAATATTACTTTAGATCTACCTTGTGATCTAAAAGTTTTGTGTTTTGTGCATGCCTGTGTGTGTGTGTGTGTGTGTGTGAGAGAGAGAGAGAGAGAGAGAGAGAGAAGAGGGAGAGAAACCTGTCATCATGTCATGAGGTTATGCAACATTCTATCCCTTGGTGATGAAATGCAGCATGACAGAATGTAATGTAATGAAACGTATCAAAAAATGTAAATAATATACTTTGTGGGATTAGATATCTGCTGTCAATTCCTATAGTCTGGATCTGAACTGAGCTTACTGAGGCGGATAGAAGCTCAGTGAACGCCAAACTGGCCATGGTGTTCGAGGACCGACACACACCACAGTTCACTGATTTCCCCAATTACTTTGGGGTAGTTTGGCACGTATAGAAATGTTCAACAAAAGTTCTCTTGTTGGACACTTCTGGGAAGTAATTTGATTGTTAATTACAAATGCTCAGGGTGATTGCTCTGCATAATTGTTTTACTCCTTCAGCACTCTGTTAGAAGCTTATCTGCTGAAGATTTATTTTTAGATCTCTGAATTTTTAACATTTTTCTTATGTCAAACTGATGCAATATGAGCAAACCCTCCCAATAAAAGCCTTTAACCAAGTAGGGTAATCCAGTATTTCTCTTGAGATATAGGAAAAGAAAGATAGTGTGAGCAAATACATTTGAACTCCATCAGTATCTACCATCAAGCAACACACACACACACACACACACACACACGTTTCAAAATCCTGTCTTTTGAGAAATATCTTCAGTTATATGCTCTAAATTGCTTGAAAATTGTACAGCGCAAAAGGCACATCTCAGAATTAAACCAAATGCATTCCAGATATTATTTCTTTTTATTACCAAGCTCTAGTTGCAGCTCTTAACAATAGACCACACAAAACAAGTCCACATTGCCTTAAAGGTAAGTGGCCAGAAGCTCATTTGATACTGCATTCCTGAGAATGGAACCTTTTATTTGCTGTCATAGTGATGACTTTTAATTGTCCTAATAAATAAGCTTTTTAAAAGCTTCTAAAATGTTCTCTAATAACACACTTTGGTCTTTAGCCATAGAAATGCAGAAATAATTAGAAGTGGCATTGTGTACACTGCCTTCTGGACTGGGCTGAAGGTGAAGGAGAAAGTCTCATGCTATCCTTGTCAGCTGCAAGGGTAATTACTGCTGGCTGAAATTACTCAACATTTGTTTATAAGCTCCCCAGAGCATGCTGTAAATAGATTGTCTGTTATAGTCCAATCACATTAAAACGCTGCTCCTTGCAAACTGCTACCTCCTGTTTTCTGTAAGCTAGACAGAGAGAGCCTGCTGCTCACTTATTGAGCACTGAGCACGGAAGAGCTATGTTTAATGTGATTGTTTTCATTAGATTCTTCTCTGTCCAAGATCACGTTTGTCGTTTGCAGGGTCTGAAATGCTGGTGGGGTACATTACTTTCATTAGGACTCTTATATTTGCTTTAGGGAGGATGAATTTCTTTATTAGCAGGATGTGAATGTAACAGTTTGGAAGAAAATCAAAAACCATACAGGAAAGGGAACATAGACATTCCTTTCAACACATAGTATTTACTTAGGAATGTTGGGTTTTAGAAAGTTCATATTGTTCACTTGTTACATCAGTTTGATTCCATTTAGAGTCATCACTAGAGGCCTAATACTACATTAGGTAATGTGAAGATACATAGCCATTATTCTTAGGGAGATTAAATTCTGGTGGGGAAAAATTAACTAGGATATATGATAAAATTAGAGTAATAAGATATATGATGAAATGCAAATTTGATATATAATAATGTCACAAGGTTGATATTCAAAGTGTACATATGGCCAGGCACTGTGGTGCATACCTGTATTACCAGCTGCACTGGAGGCTGAGGCAGGAGGATTAGAGTTTGAGGCCAGCCTGGGCAACTTAGCAAAACCCTGTCTCAAAATAAAAAAGGATGGGGATGTAGATCAGTGGTAAAGCCCTCCTGGACTCAACCCCAATAGCAAAACAAACAAAGTATACTTACAGATGATTAGCAAGTTTGGGTTTGTAGAATGAATAGAATTTCCTATTTTATGAAGGTAATAGCATGTTACAAACAAAATTTGTGCTTCTTTTGAAAGGGACCAGAGCCACCAAAACAATTGTTAGACAGCTTTTTGGTGAAACCTGCTTCCAGTCAGTCACTTCTAGACAGGAAAGATTTGATTGGATCTCTAGGCTGGCTGCCTTTAAAAGGTTTGTATATAGAAGACAATAGGAAATGAGTAGCATTTCAACAGAAAGAGCTCAGATGGATGGTCAGTGCAGCAAGTCCTGCCATGGTACAATTTGCTCTCTAAATGAAGAGTAAGTTTTGCCATTTTGCAGTTGTTCATGCTGAAAGGAAACATTGGTAATATTTTCTGAGTTGTTTTCATTGATAATTGACTAAAATTTATAAAATCTGAATGATTGCATCTTTACAGTACTTTCAAATAAAATAAACTGCATTTGAATTCAGCAAGAACATGAGCTACTCTATAAACCTGTCTTGAAAAGGGACATATACTGAGAAAAAAATACCACAGAGAATGGATTATCACTTAGTTGATGGCAAACAGGAATAAGAAATACAAATTGGGTAAATTCAAAACTAAGAGACAAAAGGATCAGTTGTAAAGTAAAGAAAAAAATAGATTTTACCTTTCTTTTCAGGAAATGCTTTTCTTTCCTTTATATCCTTCCAAATTTCAGGGAAATTATTCTTCTATTTTATCTAGTCTGGAATTGATATGTGGTTTTGGAAAACTCCCATTTTCTATTATGTGTAACGACATCACTGGAAAACAGTACAACAGAGAGATTACTGAGTACCAGAAATGATGATTCAATTACATTTTCCAATAATTCCAAAAGTACCATATTCTAGCCTTCAGTGCAGAAAGGAACATCAAATACAGACCATATTTTGAGTGGGTACATATATTGCCCTGGAAAGTCAGGGATGTTTTACATAGAAGGGTAAATGAACATGAGGATGCCAGTGGTCTGCTCATTTCAGAATGTTTGGCTAAATTTATTTTCAAGAGAAACCTGAAGCTAAATAAACTCATTCTTTAGGGCTAGCACACATTGTCTTAAAATAGACTGAATTCATTTGTAATCT
Organism: Geosciurus inauris; assembly: GCA_004024805.1. Lineage (NCBI taxonomy): Eukaryota > Metazoa > Chordata > Mammalia > Rodentia > Sciuridae > Geosciurus > Geosciurus inauris. Next base: position 303,626 of record PVHX01000088.1, on the reverse strand, counting down.
ATATAACATTTTATATGCTCCCCATTACTCACTTTATGCCATTAGGAAAGCACTGAATCTTTAAAGAGAAACTTCCTACAGCTAAAAAAGACATTAAGGGGGAAAAATGCTGGGAGCCATAGTGACAGGTACAACTAAGCTTGTATCCTTCGGTTCCCTGGAAACCAGTCAAACAGTATCTCATCTTGCAATAGTTGTGTCTGATCCTGTGCTTCAGACATCTTCCTAATAATGGCAACTGCAGAGGTGACTCTCTGCAAATAAGGGCTTGCAGCCACTGGGCATCCATCACATTTCTCCAGAGCAACATTAGACCACCCTAATGGGTACTCCCGTCTTCATTATGATATTAATTCTCTAAATTTCCGAAGTGATTTCATTTGTAATACGACAAAGGCTGGCTGCTCAGGAGACAAACTGTTTTCATCCCCCTCCTGCATGCTCACAAAGCCTTGCTCTCTTTAGTCTTTGGGGGAAAAGGAATTTGATAGCATCAGATCTCTTGTGATACACAAGGCTGGCTAACAGCTACACCACCCGCCAGCACTTCATGCCTGGCCTTCCAGCCTGAAGCTTTCTAAAGCGGTGTGGTTGATGAGTAGAACATGGATGTTGGTTTGGAAAGAAACTATGTGGAGAGAAAACAGCAGCAGAATAAAAAACTCGGCATGGAAGCTGAGTGGGATTTGAGGGGAACAGTGGGGTCAGAGAGAGGCTAGAAACAGAATCAATTGCAATAGGGCTGGTTTGGTACATGCTATCTAACATTGTGATTTTTCACCTTGTACACTGATGACTTTGTTGTGGCTACAAATTCCAGGGCTGCCAACTGTATACAACCTCTACAATACCATAATTCATTTTCCTTTTAATATGCTAACCTCTATGGACTTTAATTCAATCTACTTACATCAAAATTAGCTTATCTTCTATAATGCTTACTAGATATAAAACTTATACTCACAAAAAATGCTATCTTGATCAACATTGAGAACTTTTTATATCATTGTTTCTAACTGAATTAGGCACCGCAGGTAGAAAATCTGAATTGAATGACAGAATACTAAATTTTTGAGAGGCCCAGCCTTGGTTAAGATACTGATATGTATTCCCTTTTTTCCTCTATTTTCTTTTTCCTTGCCTTCTTCAGGTAGTTTCTTGCTCTTGCCATGACTACCAGAACCTGTATTGTTTTAAAAAATATTAAAAGTATCTAAATCAATTCCTTATTTTTAATAAGGTATAAACAATCAGTCCATTATTGTTATCTAAATGTCTAGTATCCTAAATAGAGGTAGCCCAGTTTAATAGGAAACATTAGCAAAACCCTAATCTTTATTTCATTAACAAACTTTCAATCTTATGAAAGTGAGTGAAATCGTTTGTTTCTTAAATTTGAAATGAAGTCAAACTATAGATGCCAGAAGGTTTTGCTGTTTTCTATTATTTTGTATGTTTCTATTAATATTTTAAATATTTTTTCTATTAGATCTGTTATTATTTATATATGTTCAAATACCTGGTGCCCATGTAGGCTGAATATGGGCCACATTTCTTTTTTACAAATTTAAATTGAATATGTATATCATTGACGATAAGGTTCAGGATATTTGCTACAGTTTTGAATTTGTAGGTCATTACTATATTAGCTTTAGGAAAATAATTTTGAACTTTTACATTATATTTTTTTATATTTTATTATAAATTGAATGCAACTTTATCCACCATATTTATTGCTATAAGAAGTATCAAAATAAATATATTGATTTTTAATAAAGTATAGCAATTATTTGGGAGGGATAAATTTTGCCCCTTTTCCCAATTCATAGATGTCTTCAAAAGAAAGTTGTTTTGTGCTAGAGAACATTATTGGATTGTTATAGTTTAGATGTGAGGTGTCACACAAATCTTATGTGTGAGACAATGCAAGAAGGTTCACAGGAGAAATGATTGGGTTATGAGAGCCTTAACCAATCAGTGCATTAATCCCCAGATAGGGATTTACTGAGTAATAATTGGAGGCAGGTATGGCTGCAGGAGGTGGGTCATGCGGGCGTGTCTTTAGAGTTTGTATTTTGTCCTTGTTGAGCACAGCTTCTCTATCTCTGCTTCTTGGTGTGATATCTTGAGCCATTTCCCTCCACTACACACTCTGGCCACGATGTTTAGCCTTACCTCGAATCCAAAGGAATGGAGCTAGCTGTCTATGGACTGAGACCTCTGAAATTGTGAGGCCTCAAATAAACTTTTCCTCCTCTAATTGTTCTTGTCAAGTCTTTTAGTCACAGTAGCCAAAAGCTGATTAAAACATGGACATCATCTTTTACCCAATGTATTATTTTGAATTAAGTTCCTATGCTTTATATTTCCTAGTTGTTTGTAAATTTAAAATGTATATCCAAAATTAAGTATGTAAGTGATATTTTTGTTGCTGTGACAAATACCTGAGACAAACAAATTAAAGGAGGAAAGATTTATTTTGGTTTGCGTTTATAGAGATTTCAGCCGATGGTCATGCTTGGCTCTGAGCTGAGCCAGAACACTGTGGTGCAAGGACATGGTGTGAGGGTGCAAGGGATTGTTATGACGGTATGGCAGAGGAAAGCTGCTCAGCTCTCCAAATTTCTTCTTTAAAAGGGACTTTGGACAAGAAATATCCTTTCTTTGGACAAGAAATATCAGTGAGGCATGCCCTCACTGACCTCCAGTTAGGTCTCTAAAGTTTTCATCACTTCCACTAATATCATAAAATTATTAATCCATCAATGGATTAATCTACCGATGATCAGAGCCCTCATAATCCCATCAGTTCCAAAAATCCCAAACTCTTAACAATGATGCTCTGGGGATCAAGTTGTAAACACATGAGCCTTTGGGGTACATTCTAGAGCCAAACCATACACTAAGCTTTGTTCATTTAATCTAAAACTTCTGTAAATGTTACAATTTTTACCCTTAGAAATTGAAAGGATTTTTTTTTATTCTGACAATTCAATTTCTGGAATAAATTATATTTCAAATTGCAATATTCTTTTCTCAAGATTTCCAGAGGGTAAAAGGTATGTACTAAAAAGAGTTCACATGAACCCTATGAATATTTGCAAAATTTTATATTCAGACCATTCTCTAATTAGCAATGTCTAATTTCAAATGTCTCTCCATACAAGTGCTAGGCATTTCTGGTTTCACTGCTGCTAGAAACCTCCTAGAATCCTGTCCCTTCTATTGCACTGAAGTCCCAGGCTCCTGGCCATCATGATAGCAGGAAGTCTGGTGGTGTGACAAGCCAAGACAGCCAAAACATGGAGGTTCCTGATACCATTCAAGGCTTTTTATAGTGAGAGATGCTTACCTTTGGCCTAAAATTGGAACAAAAAAAGTTGAGTTACATGATTGTCAGAAATTTATCGAGAACCTACTTTGTGCAAGCTAGCCCTTTATCTATGAATGACCTCCTCAGAACTTAGATGTTCTCTTTCTTTGAATGCTTGGGATCACATAGGTTTATAACATGCCTTAGGAACAGGCCTTTGTTATTGAGTTAGTTCTGAATGGATGATATTTTACTATAATCCAAAAAATAAATAAGTAGATTATCAGGACTCTGGCATATGTCTGAAACTCTAAATGAAATCTAAGTTCCTTGAATTCATGGGTCAGTTCTTATTTGTACTTTAATTTTCTACTCTTAGTATAGAGCACGTACTTAATACACATTCATTGAACTGAATTGAATTGACACAAAGAGCCACAGTTGATACATTCCCATTAATTTACAATACAGAAATTCCAACAAATGGTTTAAATGGCATTAATGGGGACCACTGCAAAGAGAAAAGGTATGCTATTATGTTGACAATAATACATATAGCATATTTTAATAACATCTCCTGTGGAGTAAGGAATTTTTAATGATCAATAATTTCATTGTAGGCACAAGCAAACCAAGTGTCTAAATTCTTTCACATTATTCTTAAAAATTTCATTGATTTGAAGTACCATTTAAAATTATCTTTATATTGCTGTTTTTACAACTGACATTCAGCTAATATGTTTTAGGATATTAATTCATAGAAACATTTTTCACTCAAAAATTAGATGAGCAAAGAAATCACCAATACTGTCCCTGCAGTGCTAAAGTGGTGTAATAAACTTACGAGAGGCAGAAGTCCAGCCAGCTGGCAGACGCTTAGGTTCTTTTCTTCCATAGCTGCTACCTGCACAGATCCAGATCAGGGCTTAGGCTCCTCCTTAATGAGTTTTGTTCTTGAACATCATCTTTCTGAACCTTGACCCTGTAGTCCCCACTACTGACTTTTCAAAGCATTTGTGAAGGTCCTAAATTAATATAAAACTTCCTAATACAAAATGGGACTCAGTGTTTGCCCCAGAAAGGACATACAGAAATATGTCCTATTGACCTCCTGCTAGAACATATTTCCACCTTCTGACAACTCAGACTCATGGGATGAGAGCCTGGTGAATACACCAAGAAAATGTTGAGCTCTTCATACTCATTGGGAGTTAGTTCCAAACAGAACTAAGATGCCTCAATAGCACTTCTACAATTTTTAGTTCACTGGTCCAATGTTGTGTCTACAAGGTTAGAGTACTAGTCTAAGTAGGAACCCTGGATTTGGATCCTGGGTTGGTCAATAAATGGCTCATTGTCATTCGAGTCCATTACTCCTTAGAGCTTTAGTTTTCTTAGTGTTCAAAAAGAAAAAAAAGTAATGAAAATCATTTCTCAAGCCTCTTTGAAAGTCTAACATAATAAATATCATTAAAAAGCACAAATTAATGCTTCTTTAATTGATCATTTAAGTCATGCTTTAATCCTTAAAAAGTAAGTAGAATGTTAACTTATTGTATTATATAAAATTATTTGCAAAAAAGAATATGGTTCTTTTTTATATTAACATGCCATTGTCTGTTAGCCATTGTTGCTGTCTAAAGTACTCTTGATATTTTTGGTAAGAGTTTTCCATAAGTATTTTTTTTCAATAGACATTTTCCTCTGGAGTAGCAAAATTCTATTATTGTTTCAATGATAACAGATGTGTCATCAAGTTATAACAGTGAAAGGAGAGTTTGAAAATTACTGATTTATTTTCACTTGGTTTAAAAATCCATGTGTAAAAATTGCTGACAGAATTAAGTAGAAAGGCATGAGCAGTTTTCCAGCTCAGAACATCAAGATTGTGTTAGAGGTAGAAGCTCTTGGCCTTGTACAGACGATGCTTCTTTTAAGAGGAGGCCTGTGTTTGCTTGGAAAGCTCTTCCTCCACCTCTGTGTGTGGTTCTTTTGCCACTTTATTTATATGCCTCATCAGAGAGGATGTTTGCTGAAACCTGTTGAAAATAGAATCCCCTCTCACACTCTATCTCTTTTCTTTGCTTTAGTTTTATTTACATAGCATTTATCACCATGGGAGATGTATTTATTTATTGTCAATAACTTCCCCCATCCTCAACATAAATGCAAGATGCCTGATGGAGCTGTTCTGTCACTGGGCTCAGGACAGTACCTGGCTTACACATAAGCTGCCCAACAAACAAGGAATGAATGAATATCTATGATATTTATGACATTTAGTGCTGAGCAGAATCAGTTAAGCTGAAGGAATAGGCTCAGTATGGAATGAGGAACATATATATACACACATATATACACACACACACATATAATGTATATATATACACATATATTTTTATGTATACATATATTAATGTATGTATGTATGTGTGTGTGTGTGTGTGTGTGTGTGTGCTTGCATTGGGGAAGCCCAGATTCTAGGGGATCTGCCAACTCAAATATTGTTTGGAACTGGGAAATTAATTGGAAGTATGTGAACAAGAGCAATAGGAGTGTTAAAAATGGTTGTGAACTGGAAAAAAAATTATCTATATCTAAAAAAATGTATAGATTTTGAACATTGTTGGAGTCTAAACAAATGTGGCTATATAATATATTTGGCTCCTGGGGGCCATGAGTTTATAATGTGTCCTTCATGACCTTCATGGAATGGTGCAGGTAGAAATGACCTTGTGCCCTATTATTAAGGAGGCAAAACATAAACCAAAATAAACAAAACCTAAAAAGGAAGCTCCCTGAAGATTTGAATAGCTATTGATGCAGAAGGTCACCAGGAAGCAGAACTTGGGCTTCTCCATATTGAGCCTGAGAGAGACATCAGGGTGTTTATCAATAATTAACTTGATATTTCTAGGAGAACAATGTTTAATGTAATCCTAACTGTTCACTATAAATCAATATTTCTCAAGCTGTCCATCCCTTGCTTCTAGAGGAAAGCTCCTTTGTCTGCAATTAGATTCCTTTCAGGAAATGAGATCATTACATAAGTCATATTTCTGATTTTTTAAGGCAAAAATGACAAAATTGTAAATTCTAATTGCCATTCAGTCTTTCATTGCATAGCATTATTTATGACTTCTATACTCTGAATCACTCTTTACCAAGAGTGTTATATTGTTAATAAAACACACAGGTACAGAAAATTTGAGCTACAGAACAAGTTTTGTTCCTAAAGACCTGTTCATTCTAGAAAGCTGCACTGAGTTCAAGGTGCTTACTACATTGTATCAAAGTACCCATAAGACAGTTTAAAACCTGAGTTTTCTTCTTGCGTATGATTTCTCCCACTTCAGCTGACCAATAAATAAATATTTGTTCAGATACTTATTTCCTTTTCTCCCAGGTCTAGTTTAACCTCAGAGATAAGTCCAGCATACAACTGTATCCAAGGAAAGCCCAGTTTAGGGATAAAGTGTACCTCTGTTAGCACTCCACATGTTTTGTGGCTCTTAGATCTTCTTAAAGCCTGGTATAAGAATTAATATTAAAATCAGTTTGCAGTTCTCCATGCAGCTAACCTGCTCCCAATTCTCTGCCTACCTCTAGGAACTCACAGGAATGGAAGTCAGTGGCTTGGAATTGGTTGGAAATTCTCTTTGCCCTCTATTTACTTTTCCTCTACTTCTAGTCAAACGATAGTAGATGAATAAAGGTGGCATCAGACCTCAATATTTAAGAGGCCCGTGACGTTTCAGTTCAATGCAGCAGACATTTCTTGACAACCTCCCTTGTTCTAGACTCTAGTTGGCTGCTGCTGCCAAGTGGTGTACAGTCTATAGGGGTCAGTGACATCTGTGTGGATATATGACAAGCACAGAAGTGCAAAGGGCCATCATGCCAGACATGCAAATGAGAATACCATATTCGGTCACCACATAGGCTTTTCTCCTAGACGTGTATAGTGATGTATGATTATGTTATATTTCTCATTTAACTTAAAAATTGTTTTCTTAATCAGCATTTCATCCTAAATTCCAATTTAAATTTTGATGACAAGAAATGAAGTGACCAAAAATATAAGCAAATTGCTATTGTGAATGTGCTGATCAGAAAGAATGGATTATGTAGTATTCCTCAAGCTTTATTTGCCTGTGAGGAAATCTGAATTCCAGGGTAGCCTGGTTCTCCAGAGTTCAAACCTGGAAACTATTAACAGAAGTGCTGATCTTAGCTGTCCCGAGGGTGAGGGGAGAAGAGGGTGTTTCTCAGGCGCTAAATATAGATTTACAGAGCTCCTATCAAACAGTGACATTCTGCAGGAGCAAAGACAGGGAGCAGATACCTGGGAAAGGAAAACAGAGGTTGAGAGACGCCGATGTGAATGGTACATGTTTTCCATTATGCACAATTGTGCACATGACAAGTAGGTATGTAACCCAAGTGAGAAAGCACGGTTGCCAAGCTGGGTACACACTTCCCTCAGCACAGTTGGAGTGGTGCTTCTGATGCATACAGCATTGACATGTACCTGGAGTCCTGTCAGTAGGAAATGTGAACGTGCATAAAGCTCTAAAATTTGGTGCTTGAAGAGGATGGAATGATCTACTTACCTTCCCTTTTCTCTTCATGCTTGTTCCTCCTGTTTTCTTTTCTCTCTTCTCTATATGAATTTGTGTTTCAGAAATTATTCAAACTGACGTCAAGCTCTGTTATTTCTTCATGGGCATTTTATGCTTATTCCTAGATTTTCATCTTGTCATTGGGTGTAGCAGTGGTGGTACCCCATCACATTAAAATACTCGACTGTGCTGAATCTGTCTGCTTGGTTAACTCCATGAAGTGGGAGCTAAACAAAATTCTGAAATGATCCATTGGATCTTTTCTGTAAATATTAAAAGGAGAAAAAAGTAGTTTCATAATTTGAAATTTAATTAGCAAATGCTACATTAAAAATACATAGTTTGACATTGAAGCCTTCATGATTTTGTTTACAATGCTGAAATACTAGTTTTGGATTGCTTCTTCATACAGATAAAAATTATCTATGGTTTGATTAATATGCATTATCTTTCTTGTCTTTTTTTTAACGGTTATGTACCCTACTTGTGCTATTTCCCAATTAATGAATACAACTTGCTGCATGCGATTATAATATATACATTAGGGTCATTTAGTTTTTCTTTGCAGAGTAATCTTCAGAACCATGGAATAGGAGGACAATTATCTTATCCTAAATATAAAACTTTAAAGAGAGTCTTGAATATACACTTTCTCTTTTTCTTCCTCATCTCCCTGTCTCCTTTCCCTCCTCTTCCTCCTTCTTTCAATTTTGCATGTGCTTGTCTTAAGATAATTGACTTTAAAAAATTATTTTTAGTTGTAGATGGGCACAATACCTTTAATTAATTAATTTATTTATTTATTTGTATGTGGTGATGAGGATCGAACCCAGTGCCTCATATGTGCTAGGCAAGTACTCTGTCACTGATCTACAACCCCAGCACATGATAACTGACTTTTAACTCAGTGAAAGCAAGATGAGGATCAACCATCTGAGTTGCTTCCAGTTATAAGGGTTCCTGTACTAATTTAATTTAGTAAATTTGTTTGCATAATACAGATAGCTATTCCAATTGCCATATTAGTATGTGTCATCACTGCCCTATCACTTGTATGCATTTTAGGATAATAGCTATAGAACCCAAAATATGAATCTGAATTCTGGGCAAAATTATGCAATTAGTCTCCAAACTCTATCTATGAGATTTGAACCTTGAAGATTTAAAATGACAGATTGTCAAGTGCTTCTGGTCCTGAAGAAACACAATACTTATTGTCTTTCTTATCTTCATGGAGACCCTGCTAGTGACCTTCAGTGCAGCACTACACTTGGTGAGTCTGCTGCTACCTGTAGGGTGTCCTGTGCTGCTGTCCATACATGGAACAAGAAATTGCAGGACTTTGGGTTTGTTTAAAGTCAACATAGGCTCCTCTCTCTCTCTCTCTCCATGTGTTAGTTTTTACAGCTTCTTCTTAGGCTTTTGCCATCATTCCTGGGAGCATACATGTTTAAAAATATGCCTGGAAAATCCAGAGTGTGGTTGCCTGAGTAAATGGCCACTTGTGTCAAGTCCGCATTTGCTCTCTTTTTGAAAAGCTGCTGCTGCTCACCTGGGAGCTCTGCTGTTGGCAGGCTGCTAGCAATCCTTTTCAGAGAATATCATCATCCCGTGATAATACAAAAAGAGAAGACTGCATTTCCCAAATTTACCTTCTAGGAATGCATAAGTTTTTGAGCCTATAGACTTTCTCTTTCTTGCTTGTAAGGTTACAAAGTCATTACCTGGAGGTGGCAGTTCTCAGAGCAAAAAATTGCCAATATTCTTAGCTACCCCAATCCAAAGCAGAATCTCTTGAGTGTAAATTCCAATGAATATGGGCAATATACTGTAAGTTATTTTATTAATGCAGGACATATATGTTAAAAGTCATTTATATTAAATTTAGGTGCTATTCTGTCAACTGATGCTGGGTTGAGTTTATCAGATTCATTATTTACATTATGTTGCATCTGGGCTAATGTTAGAATCTCAGTAGTTCTCATTTCCTGCTAAGTGATAATGTGAGAGAAAGCTTGGAAGTATACTAGATGGCAGATGGAAACCACTGTGATAGCAATTGTTTCTATCAGATAAGCCACAAAGTAGATAATCCACACTTGGATGATCTGTAGATTCGTAGAAATGACTGCAGGTGCATGTGCTGAGAATTCCTGCTTACATGCATGCTGCTAGCACATTGAGTCCTAAAGAGGAATATCAACAGAAGTAGAATGCTGAGGTAAGTGTCCAAAGTGTCCAAAGACTTGATTTGAGCCCCATTTCTGGTTCTTAAAAAATTCATATCAAGGCTTCAAAGTCTATCAGTATCAGTTTCTATATCCATACATGGAATAATATACCTGATCTTCTTATCTCATGTGTTTTGTGCCTGAAATTAGGAAATATAGTTTAAAAGGTGCATAAGATGGTTTTAGATCACAAGGACCTCAGGAAGTAGGTAGGGAACAGATAAGTAGATACGAAATTTTACTAGTAAAAAAGAGTTAAAAGAGAGGTTGTCCTGAGTAACTCCATCAACTGCCTTGTGAAAATTTATATAAATTTGTCTTTTACAGAACAAGGAAAGTCAGTAAAGAATCATGCATAATTCACTTTGTAATCACCAGAAACTGGTGGATATAATAGGCACACATAGCATTTTTGTACAATGAATGATTTTTAAGTCACACATTCTAGATAAACATCGTAGCATAGGAAAGGATCAGAGTGTTTATACTGTTGGGTCAACATCAACCTTATAAGTAGGTGACTCTGGTAAATTGTTAGCACTCTAGCATAAATTTTTTTTATATTAATATCAGAACCTGGGTCATATATGAGATACATGAGAAAAACTCAGTAAGCAAGCAGAAAGGAAAGGTATTTAGCCTGGAGCTCCAGTGGTGAGAACCAGAACCATTTTTGTGGCTTCTGGAGTGCCTATGGGTTCTTTTTTCATCCAGGAGCAACATGACACCATTGACTCTATGAACTCTGTTTTGGGGAAAGTTTTACTGAAAAGTGAGAGGACCCCAATTGCAATCATTACCTAGTTTTGTCTTATTTTGGCAAATCTGCCAATAAGGTGGAGAAAGAGTGTGGAAAATCTTCGTGTGCTAAAGTCTTTCCATCACTATAAGAAATGACAAACTTAACAAAATGTCAAAGTGGAAGAATTGGTAAGGGTTAAAGTGGCCACATCTGTATAGTTCCTTCCCTGCTCCTGAGCTGCTAGTAGAAAACATCAATTACTGAACTGTAAGAGTTGATATGGAGCAGGATGCAAATGGAAGAGCTCTGTAAGCCAGTTTGATTGCCCACTTCTTTTTCCAGTTCAGGTGTCACTTATTTAAGCATTCTTAGGGAGGAAAAGCTGGCAGGCTAAGAATTGATTGGAATTCACATAGTGGGTGTGAAGGTTGCTAAGCAAGTCCAACTAACAAAATTCTATAGGCCAAAGTCTTGTAATTTTTTTATGTAAGATTTAGCAATTTGTGATATTTTCAAGATCAGAGAATAATCTATTTTATTAATATATTCGCAACAGAAAGATGATGCAAATTTCAAATTATTACTTGGCATGGAGATCTTACTGTCTCAAATAAGTGTCTGTTTAGTTAGGACATTCTGTAGCTAGCTATCCTTCTAAGGCCTGCTGGTATTTCATGGTATGTCAGTCAAGAAGTGGCGCTTCAGCCTAATTATCAGGATATATCCTGACTCCTAGCCTTGGAAAGTAGTTATGTTTGTTAAATGCAAGCCTCATAATCTCTGGAAGGCGTTAGCAATAATCTTCCTGCCCATTGCACAAATTCCTTCCTGTAAATGCCAGTGATCATGGCATGAAACTAGCATGTTCTCTAATCCTGTGATTTTACTTGAAAACTAAACTTCCTGTCAGTTTCTAAAGCCTCGCCCTCTCCTTCAATGTTAGCATTTTGTTAAAGTAAATGGAATTAGAAGTCAAAATAAGTCAGTTTAAACACATATGAACTACGATTTTTCATAAGTTACTTTTACATGAAAACATTTTTACATGAAACAATGAAATAAAAATGAATGTGTTAATTTGCAGCCAGGTCAAAAAATTCTGAAAAATAACACTTGTCTGTCATTTAGAAATGAACCTTGTTTATATTACTCAGCTCTGAATCCAGAGTTGAATGATAAATGTTCTCTAACATTGTTTATTCTAAAAAGTAAGTATTCTTATTGTGCATGTATATATCGCATACAAATGAACATGTATTTTATAGTTTTTGAATTTTCAGTGGAAATGTATTTAATTAATCTCTCAATACAGCCTATTAATATAAGAAAGGTATGTATTTTATACGTTTCAGTACATTTATTTTTATTGTGAGAGAATAATCAGAATGATTATTACGGGTAAGTTTCTGAAAATATAGAGTTTACTACATTTCTGATTCTTCAGAAATAAAGCTAAGTGACAGTAAAGATTCCCCTAACTGGCATAGGTGCCAGACCAGGTGCTAAATTTTGAAATAGTCATTGGATTTGCTATCATGCAAACAAGTAAATCCAGCAAACAAACCTGCTAACTTGCCACGATCTTAAGAATGATTAAACATGGACCTAATAAGAACATAAATCCTATGAAGAAAAGATATGAAATTAATTTGTTTGCTCAACCAAGAAAGTTTCAGAGCTCCTGCATGAGGTTGCTCAAGCTGTAGACTCTTCAATGACGACCAATTGAAGATCTGGGCAAATGTCTAAGTCTACTCTCTCCTCAACTGGTCATGTCTTTGTCCTAGGGGCACCATCCACCACCTCTTATAATTCCCACAAAAGTGTCATATACTCTTTAACCCAAGTTTAGTTTTTAGTTTTAAAGTTGGCCTTCTGAGACTCTATCTTTATGGTCCTATTAGAGCAAAATTTGAAAGAAGCAACCAATAGAATGAATCTGACAAGCTTGACTCATGTTTACCCATTTCATTGACTGAAGAGACTTAAATCATGTCTTTGCCATAAGGAAACAACTTCAGTCCAGAAGAATCCAGCCAGGATTAAAAGCTTTCATTTTTATCCTTTACAAACTAAATTAATAAAAGTTGAATAATCTTATATGGAGAAAATGTTTACCCATTTAAAAAGTTACAGTCAGTAACAGATAATTTTAAATGATTTTTTATTATGTATATAATTTCACAGTAAAAGATAGAAGCAGCTATATTTTTTAACCAAAATATATGTTATAAAATAATATTCACCCTTTCTCTTACATCTTTACTCAACTTCCATTAAAAACATATATTGCATGAGTATCATGAATTATGACTAAGTCAAGTCTGAGATTTAACTAACATTTCATTTATATGTATTTAAAAGTATATACCTCTTTGTGTTATAATGGTATATGAATTAAACCATTTTCTCAGAGAGAAATAAAGGATATAGACATATGCCCAAATGATAAAAAGAGAGACATTTGATGTCATAGTGTTGAGTGGTCACCTTATAAACTATCCAAAATGTGTCCAGGGTTGAGTGGCCAGGGAAAGGTGTGCGGGTTTGTTGAAAGCACCATTGTTGAATCACAAAATGTCAGGGTTAGAAGAAGCCACATCTGCCATCTAGTCTCATCAATCATTGAATTCAGAAATCCTCTGTACTGTACCCTGACTAGCTCTGCTTGAATACTCTAAGAAAGTGCAGTTGGTTTATAAAACTACTGCTGCTATGGTCTGAATGTTTGTGTCCCCTCCAAAATTCATGTGAAAACTTAATCTCAGCTGGGCGTGGTGGCGCATGCCTATAATTCTAGCACTTTGGGAGGCTGAAACAGAAGAATTATGAGTTCAAAGTCAGCCTCAGCAATGGTGAGGCGCTAAGCAACTCAGTGAGACCCTGTCTCTACATAAAATACAAAATAAGGCTGGGGATGTGGCTCAGTGGTTGAGTACCCCTGAGTTCAGTCCCCAATATAAAAAAAAATTAATCTCAAAAGCAATGGTCATAAGGGATGGCATTTAGGTCATGACTAGGTCATGAGATCTCCACCCACATAAGTGGGACTCTAGACTTTATAAAAGGTTGGAGGGAGCTAGCTACTTCCCTTTTCACCATTCTGTACCTTCCCCCATGTGAGGACATAGCTTTTACCCCATCCAGAGTATACAGCAACAGTGTGCCTTTTTGGAAGCAAAGAAAAACAGCCATCATCAGACACTGAAATTGCCAGCAACTTGATCTTGAACATTTCAGCTTCCAGAACTCTGAGAAGTAAATTTCTGTTTTTTATAAATTTATCTGTCTCATGTATTTTGTTACAGTGCCACAAAGATCACAGCTAATTCTAGTATTGGATATTTGTAGTGTTTATATAATTCTTTTTAATTTCTCATTAGTATTGGCTTTCCATTTCTCTTATTAATAGACACCTCTTACCTTTACCCCAACACACATGATTTTCAGCTGGCTATGCATCTAGAGACCAAATTGCAAAATTCTCTTGCATTTGGATGTGGCCATATAATTAAGTATAGGCATATAAGATGTAAAATAAAGTAAAATTTGTAACTGCTATGTTTCTTAAAAAAATATTTTTAGTTGTTGATGAACCTTTTATTTATTTATTTGTTTGTTTGTTTGTTTGTTTGTTTATTTATGGTGCTGAGAATCAAACCAGTGCCTCACACATGCCACTGAGCCATAATCCTAGCCCCAACTTCCATGTCTTTTTAAAGACAAAGAATTTTGCCTAAGTATTCTAATACTTGGGATAGGATGAAAACAACCTCAGCATCTCAGTACATAGACATAGGGATGTGTATTGAAAATTTTGAATACCTGGATATCATCCCAGAGTAGAACTTTCTACCTGCCCTAGATCATCTTCCTATCCTCTAACATTCCATTTTATTTAATGCCACTGCATTTTGGAATTTCTTTGTTAAAGCAGTTTCACCTAGACCCTAAATAATACAATTGCATGTGGTGAAATCTGCCTAACCCTTCATTTTCCCCTTTGGCTCAAGTTATGTCCTCTAGAATTGCACAGAATTAGTATACTCCTCATTACATATAACATTGCTTTGACTATCTGGAAGTAATAATTATCTGCTACATATTTATTTCCTATCTCTTTCCTACTTAAGTGTTTTTCAGACTTTATCCATTGCTCACGTGGGTGGGTGTTACCTTCCTTAATCGGGACATCATATTTTCATCAATGCATCCTGGATTTGCCTCCCTCTCTGACTGTTCCCATATTCTTTGGACATGAAAAATAGTCTCAGATCTCCCCTATAATTGGTTTTAACATGCCCTGTGCAGTGCTTACATCTACATATGTTAAATTTGATCTTCTTGATTTAACTATTTCAGCCACTTGTTTTGAGAGAATACAGGCCGTAACAAGACCACTGATAAATTCAAACAAATGGTTTGAGTGCTTGGTTCAATAAATTGATGTATTTTTACACTACTGCCTCTAAAACAAAACACTGAGTGCTTAAATAATTGTCAAAATGGGCTCTACTGTGCTGTATAACTAAAATGAACCAATAAAAAAGAGCAAATATGTATATTTATAAGATGTAAATAAAGTTAATATTTTTTTACTACTCATCCTAATGTGTATGCACTCATATGATAGCAACCCTATTATTATTTCCATGTTGCTGAGAAGTAAACAAGTCTTTGAGAGAAAGGGTAATTTTGTTTACATTAGTAGAAAAAATAGTATAGCCAAGTTCAAACCTGAGTGGCATGGCACCCAAATTTAATTAGTCACTAAACTCTACTGCTGTTGGATGTGCCTCCCTTTCTGAAAAGTATAGACTTCTTCAGCCTTAGAAGAGATTCTGGGTCTGCAAAGCATAAAAAATGTTTAGCTGTCATCAAAGACACATGTGCTTTTCTGTATCTACTTTGTTCATGTTCTTAACTTAAAATTAAGGGAAGGAAAAAACTCAAATGATTCTGAAAACCAAGTGAGCTAATCAAACTATTAGACCCACTTCATCTAAGGACCCTCGACACTTGTCATTATGTCAAGAACAGGAGGTGCTTTCTATTCCTAGTCTTTTTGCCACAAACTCTTCACAAACTGAATTTGATCTTCAAAATGGATGTCTAGTTCCTTCTATTAGTTGTAGTTTATGCAGCTAGAAAGAGTATTCTTATTCTCAAGTTCACCGTTGGTTATCTATAAGACAGTGTACTTTGCTTAGTGGTTCCTTTCTTCAATAAGTTTGTGAGATTTATTCACATCTATGGATTCTTAAATGCTGGCAAAGTCAGACATTAGTGTTGATATAAAGTAGGTGAGCTTGTGTTTAGGGACCCCCATCTCAACTTCAAAATAATTTCACATTGTTCTATAAGTCTAAGCACCTTCCCTTTACACAAGCCATACACCCTTTCTTATGACCTCATCTCCTAAACTCAAGGAAAAAAAAAAGCAAACTAAGGAATTATGAATGTCTTGCCTGAGATATGTTTATGTTGAGGATTTAAAAATCTTACATTATCTTGTAAAAACGGATGTTGTTACTGTATAAGAATAAGAGAAAATATCATTGCATTCAGAAAGAATTTTTTAATCCTCTATACTTCAACCTTCTCATTTTATAGATGAGGAAATCAAATTGCAAAAGCATCAGTGACTTATTCACTGTAAAGGAGGCAAATTTGAGTAAGAGATTTTCACAATATACTTCATACCACATGGGTCCCTTCTTTTGTGCTTAGAAACATATGTATGTATTATTTGACTCTAAGTCACAGAATCTTTGATTTCCAGACCAAGCATCTAGTGATTGATAAAATATTTAAGCCTTGCTTGTGTTTCTGTATCCTGTATCTGATAGGCAATTAATACAGTTAATAAAAACAAAAAAAGATTATTTATTGAGCACTTACTATAATCTTGGGACTATTTTAAGTGCTTTATAGTACCAACTTATTTAATTCTCAAAATAGCTTCATTAGATTGATAAACATTGCCATCCTTATTTACAGTTGAAGAAATGAAGGTCAGGGACTTGTCTGAAGTCACATAGCTCATAATTACAAAGCCAAGAACTCAAAATCTAGGATCTGGCTTTAGAATTTGTCCTGTCAACAACTACAATATGTATCTTCTGGCAGGAGATATTGTACCTACTGTTCCAACAATGGATCAATGGTGCGAGTGTGAATCTATGTTTATATCTACTTACATGTATGTTATCCATGATATATACCATAGTGTGTCACTATATATGCAATGTAGTCTTTCTATACATAACAACATTTTTAGGGAAAAATTGAGTTGTGGGCATTTATATTTACTCCAATAGAATTAGATGCATAGGCTAAAAGTTTGTGTAGATAACTAAAGAATATAGCAGAAGAATAGATACTTTGTGATTTAATGATTTCAATTAAAGTACAATTATTAGATTTGCATAAGGTTTTATTTGTTTTAGAATGATCTGACCTGCTACACACTGGTGTTTTCTTATCAAAACTATTAACCCATAAATCAAATAGCTGGGAAGAAAACCTAAGACAGAACAACAAAGGAAGAGATTCATATATTCTTTAGATAACAGCCACCTCCCCAAACCATTTGCAATAGAAGGAAATGGTGTCAGTGATACTTTTGGTCAAGAATGTAAGGAACATTCTTATCATTTTAACTTCCTGAACACCAGTACTCTCAGGGGTCACCATTATCACATTTCCCTTATAAAAATTTGGAGACCTTTTTAAAAAGATAGCCTATTCCTCCTGAAATGAAATCTTAAAATTAGAGAAGACAAGGAAACTTGTGCCGTGTCCCTTCTTGCCTCACAGAACAAGCACAGCAATACTAAACCTCAATGTTACTTCCTTTAAGTAGTGGTATTGAACTAGAGCCAAGAATTCTTTATGTAGAAAACCTTTTTCTTTTTTTTGGTGGTGCTAGGGATTACTGAACCTAGGGCCTCATGCATACTAGGCAATTGCTCTACCACTGAGCTATATCCCCAGCTCTAAACAAACATATTTTTAAATTTATAATTGCCTTCTTTATAGACTGCAGATATGTATGGTTTATTTGCTATTAACAAAGACTATATTTTGCTTTTGAAACATTTTCATTATTTACTTTTTGACTCAATAACACATGAAACATATTTAGAAAATAAATACCAAATACAATATGAATTTTGGTATATTGAGGTTGTTACTAAGCATTCAGAAATTAGATTGATCTTTTAATGACATTCTATGATTTCATTTAACCAGAAAGCACTCATATGGTTAATATTTGTGCCCAAAGCTGTATATTCTCTATGAATATACAGAATAAACATCCATTGGTAATGATGAAAAGGGAGAAATGGTTTTTAGAAAACAAATTAGATAACAGTTGTCAGTTAATTTAAGCCTAGCACTTCCATTACTTATAAAAAATTCAAAAAATGGCAATGCATTCAGAAATATCAAATAAAGTTCAAACTGTTTAAACTTAATTTGCATGATATTACACCAGACCAAATTTCTAGTTATTTCTTCAATCAATATTTGTAATATGCCTGTATTTTAATAGAGATGCAAGAAATAGAATGAAGCTTTGATTTTGCTACAGATGCATTACCTATATTTTTCATAAATATGAACCTAACCAACATTTAGCCTAGATTCATGTCAGTCAAACTAATGTCACCATATTAATACTCTACTTCTAATTAGGAAATGGAACTGAGTTGGCATTTTTATCATGACATGCTTTGTGATTGACACATCTGTTCTGAACTACATTTGTATGTGAATTCATACTGTATGTGGGATAATTTGCTTTCAGATAAAGTCTTCTTTTAGGAGACTTTGAAAGGATGAAAAAATACATCCAGGAACCATAAAGAGATACTTGATAGCACTCTCTTTGAGGATGGAGAAGGCAAAAAAAATACTAAGTTTTTAGAATTTACAATTTATAAATATGTATTCACTTTATTTGTTGTTATGATTAGAAAAGAATGGATTGAATTAATCTTTGAAAAAAAACTGTAGCAAAATATCTAAGTGTCAAACATCAATTATATTAAAAAAACCCATTATTTATCTTTTGTTCTCTTTCCTTTTAAAAAGATAAATGCCTCTTTATTATACTTCATTATCAAAGTTCTGTTTAGAGTTCAATATTTGCAAATTTGACATGTTAAGAAAATAAACTGGTCTACAGATGACATATTTGAGAACTTATGAATTTAGCTTTCTACAAGATAGACTTTTATGCCATTCTCTAGATGATTTCTTTAAAAGTATTCTTTCAAGTCCAAACACCTATATAAAAAAAACAAACTAAAGGTTTGATTTAATTTTTCCTGTTATTTTGCTCTTCTTTCTGTCATGTTTATTATATTTTATTACTTTCAATGGAAAGAGAAAAAAACAATAGCAATAACTTGAATCAACAAGGTAAATGAGTGCTATAGTTTATGCAAATGACAGTTGCATCTTCAGCTTATGAACTGACCATGGGAAAAGCAGCCTGCTCACAGGAAAGCCACTCACTTTCCCAGGAACTGATAAGAATAACTGCACTCTTTTTTCAAGTCAGTGTTTGTTACTTAATGGCATCCTCTAATGTGAATTTGAAAAGTAAAGTTGAAAAACCTCAAAATGGTCTGATTTTTAAAGCCAAATAGTAGTAAAAACAAAGCAGGATCAGCTTTCTTTCTTTCTACCTATTTGCAATAGACCACTGGTTTCCTGGACTTCACCAAGTCAGAAGGAGGGAAAAAAATGAAGAAGAAGAAGAAGAAGAAGAAAGAGGGAGAAAAAGGCAGAAAACCAGACAGAGAAAAAGAAGCAAGAGAGCAAATGAAAGGGAAAACTGGTCATGTAAAGCCGAGAGGAAAGACTGAGCTGTAGAAACTGGTCACATAAATAGTCATGAAATGAAAAGTTTCAGATTTGTATTGAAGTTAAAAAAAAAAAAAAACTACTTAGAGAAAGGCCAACAGGCCAGACTAAATAATCCTCGACTTACCGTCCAATTCTGAATCCCATATTAGCTGCAGAGATTTTAATGTAAATATGCCATTACACTGTCATTACAGTGATCAGGCTTCATGGCTCACAGGTCACATCTCAGCCACTGTTAATTTTGCAGGCAAAAGCTTTTTTTCTCTTGAAATGTTAATAACTTTCTATTAGTTAATGTAGCGTGACTAAAATTCAGATTAGATATAATTCATTTTAATATCTGTGACTGGCTATCCTGATCATTTAGCAATGGTTTCCAGCTGAATACAAGATGCTAAATTGGACTCATTTGCATAGCCCTGTTAAAGCAATGCCATTCTAGAAATGTAGGCATCTTCAAATTAATTTAAAAGATTTTTTTTTTTTTCTCCTGGTTTTGCTAGTAGGATAAAATCTTTGGTCGGCAACTAATTGAAGTTACTATGAGCTAAATATACTTTCTTTTCTCTGCCCATCCACCCCTCTACCAAGGAAAGGGGAAATCAAAACACTAGTCAAGAGTATTAATTGGTGAGTGCCTCAGAACACAGGGAGGGCTCAATTTAGTACCTCCAATGTTGTTACACAAACCTGAACTGTTGACAAGGTCTCTAACAGCCAGACCTTAAAGAACATTTAGTTCCGCTTTTGCAAACCTGTTTTTAACTCACTGTACCAATTAGATTCAGTGTATTACTGCTCATCCAGTGTATGGAATCTAGTTTTTTGAACCAGATGGGTAAGATGCCATGCTTTCCAAGAAAGCTTTCTCAGGATGGAAAGCACTGTTGTTATTAATCATAGACGGAATCTGGACTCTGTTTTTCTCTTCCTTTGCATATGTAACACTCATTATTACTAATGGAAAACACAGGCAATACAACTCATACAACATGGGTCTACCAGACCCCTATGTTATAAAGGCAATGGGTAGACTACAGACAGTTCAGTAAGTGCACCTGTGGAAAGGAGCAGAGCTTCTTTGATTGTAACTTGATATTTTTTTACATTTGGTGATTTATCTTGTTTTCAATTAAATGAAAATGATTTAAAATATTAATCATGTCTCATTTGTTCATAGGCATCACAAATGTTGTGAGAAGAATGTGTAAATGATCTTACAGAGCTAGGTGGAAGCTTGATTCAGAAATGCTAAGGGGACTCCTGGAAAGTTAAAACTGACATAAACAATTTTTTTAAAATTTCCTTAACTATAAAATCAGTATTTGAAGTATCTGTATTTTCATAGAACATTGAATAAGTCTCGATTCACATGTAAAAATATTTGGCTCTACGAACTCATTTTTGGAGTGTTGGAATAAATGTTTAGGAATGAAGTTATAATTATTCTTATCCTAAAACAAAAAATAGGTTGAAGATACAAGAAAGTAATGCTTACCAAGGTTTCTTTTTATGTAGTTCAATCATTTCTAAGATACCAGAATAAAATACATGAGTTGGGGGAAAAATAATCTTTACAGTTCTACTTTACTGATCCTTTCTTTCTCTTCCTCTTCTATTTTTCCCTGTGGTAAAATATCAGATCCTCCTGCTGTTACTTGTAATTAGAGAAGTTAAGGAACTGTTTTTGTCATCCCTTCATCCTTCCTGTATCCCAGGGATTTAATCAGAATATGTGGTTATGCCAGTAGATGTTTAGAGGAGATGAAGAATATCAAAGAAAAATTAATTTTTAAATTTTTAAAAATTTCTAGGTAGATATTTTTAGTAAACACTGAGTTAGCAAAATTATTCTCTTTTCAAATTTATGTGATAATTGTCAGTTGTACAATTCATATTTAAAATAAATGACTAGGCAATATTAACAAGATACTAACCAAATAATAAAGTTTGAATAATAACTGACGATTGGGCATTTGAGTAACAAAGCTACACTGTCAGCTCTTAAAAACAACTTCTTTCTGTATTTGGTTAACTTCTTCAAGATACAATGGTTAATGTAGATTAAAAAGCTTTCTTGACAGCTTTCATCTCTCAATCTATAAATAATAGCGATTTTATTTGTCTCTCTTTGTATCTTCTCTACCAACTTATCTCCCTCCTTCTTCATAGCTAAACTTCTTGAAAAAGTAATTATTTCTATTCTTCCTTTCTCTCCCCTTCTTACCTCTTAATGAACACAGTCTGGCTTCCCTTTTTCCCATTCCTTCAGGAAACTTCTCATAACCTTCACTCACAGAATCGCATCTTTGTCAATGTCCCCATTTCTAATTCGGTTACATGGTCAAATGATCATCTCTGTCCCAGGTTGCAATTCTTTCTCATGACTCTATGATATTGGAGGATAAATAAAAATATCTATAGTAAAGAGACCTGGATAGGTAGAATTTTGTTTTCAGTCATAATTTTTAATGGAAAATAAGAGTTGTAGAAAATATGGAGGAAATTTTAACTCTTACACATTGCTGATAAAAATATAAAATAGTATGGTTACTATGGAAAAGCTTAGCATTTCCTAAAAAAAGTAAATATAGAATTAGCAGCAATTCCAGTGCTAGAAATATTCCTCAAAGAATTGAAAATAGATATTCAAACATGTTCACTACAGCACTAGACACAATAGTCCAAAAGTATAAACAACCCAACTGTTCATCAACTGATGAATAAATACAATGTAGTATATATGAATATAGTCATACAATTGAATATTATTCAGCGGCAAAAGGGATGAAGTACTGATACTTGCTACAACATGGATGAACTCTGAAAACATGCTGAGAGCAGCCATACACACAAGCCTTGCATTTTGCATTTCACATGATTCTAATTGTACAAAGTATCTAGAATAAGTAAATCTACAGAGACAGAAAAGTGTTTCCCAGAGGCACCTGGATATGTAGCTTCTAGGGGGAAAATATCCTTCTTATTTTCATAATTGGCACCATTCATATCTAATTCTAACTATCAATTCTGTTTTCTCAATCTACAACTTAAACTCAGGGCTCTTTGTTGATGACCTAAACTAAATACTTAATGAACTACTGGAGATTTTCACCAGATTGTCCTATGGTCAGATTCAAACAACGTGAAAACTGGGTCTTCTCCTTTGCCCACTATAACCTGGTTCAGAATAGTAACATTCCCCTTGGCCCTGAATTCAGAAATGTAGATATCATCCTGCACCTACTACATCTGTGAGTCCAGTCAGTTGCTAAATGCTGTTAATGATCTCTCATTCATAATTCTCTAGGTGGAATCTGTTCCTTTTTCCACTATACCACAGCAGGTCAGGGTGTTACAATTTCTGACTGGAATGCTCTTTATTTTTCTTCCTGTTTTTACAGGCTACCCCCACTATTTATCTTCACAGCTCTAGTTGCATTCCCATAGGGCAAACCTTATTGCTGCCCCTGTTAGAAATACTTGAGAGCCTCTCTATCACTTTTAGTTTCAGAAGTCTCTGTATGGTAAATGCTTCTGTTCATGACTGCCCCTTGGCTAGCTCTCCAGATCTCTCCCTGTATCATCTGTTCTTGTACCCTGTGCCCAACATGGACGAATTATTCATATTCTCTGGGAGGAATCAGGCTATTGCTTGCTTCTATGTCTTTATTTAAAGATTTTCCCTTTCTGAACATTCTCCCTTCACTGCTTGACCACCTGCTAAAGTCTTACTCATTCTTCATTACTCAGCTCAATTTTTATCTTCTCTAGCAAACTTTGCCTGCTACCATGTTTTCAGAATGTGTGAGATACCTGGCTTTTTGTGCACTAGTGGTACCTTGTTCATTTTTTCCTTTGAGTGTACTTGTGTGAGGTTATGTATTTGTGCATATATACATATACTATATCTACACATATGCATTTTATATATGTGTGTGCATTTGTGCATTTACATATATAGAGAGGGTGAACAAGAAAGGTTACCTGGAGGATAGAGCCTTATTGTCACAAAGTAAACCCTGTATTAATATTTCTTGAAGTAAGAAGTGAATGGTAGGGGTTGTGGTTGTGGTTCAGTGGTAGCGTGGTTGCCTGGCGTATGTGAGGCACTGGCTTGCCTCAGCACCACATAAAATATAAATAAATAAAATAAAGGTACTCTGTCCATCTACAACTAAAAATACTTTTAAAAAAGAAGTGAATAGTAAATGCATTCTTTTTCTCCATGAAACCTCCAGTCTTTGTAAAACCAATTCCAAATCCATTTTGTCTCCCTGAAGTTTTGTTTCACCAAAAACAGTGCTGCTTGATCTTCGAGCATGAATTCTCCCAGGATCCTAAGAAAAAAATTCACTTTGAAATGGTGACATTTCACGTAGGACCTGAGATCTTTAGTTTCTTCTAAAGATTTTTAAATCGCTTGGAATTTTCAGTTATTTATTTAATTTTCAAATTTCAAAAGTCTTTATGAATTTAGAATGTAGCTTCCTTGGATAATGACAGTAGTTATTTTTATCTACAATAAAGATGCTATTTATTCTAAGTAGAATATTTGAGCCTGAAATATATCTCTCCTTAATATGAACTTATTAATAAAGGCTTGGGGAAAAGACATTGCTATATATCAAATTCTTGTTCTGTCATAGATTTTTTTATTTTAAAAAATTATTTTAAAGACAGAATAGTTTGCACAAGATTTTAAAACTTCAAAATCTGTTCTGGTCCCAGGTTCATTACCATTGTAGAAAATTTTTCATTTACTACCATGAATCTTTCTCTAAGTACAGAGAGATACAAAACTCTTCTTTCTTTTATTCTTTTAGGATTTCCTAGCTTTGATACACAGATGCAGGAGTATAAATACAATGTCACATTATCTGATGAATAAAAAAGAGGAAGATCATTATGTGACCCCAAAAGGCACCCCAAATTGACAAGGCCTCTCCATACAGAGCAACTGCATTTGAGCCTTCCTCTTCTATAAACCCAGTGACACCACATTTGGACCCTCTGGTATGGATTAGCATGAGGAAAAAAAATGGTTTACGTGTAATTAACTATTAATAAGGAAATTTCTTAATAAGGAAATTTCTTCTAATTTCAAAGAAAGAAATAATCTAGTAGCTGTCAGATAAAATCATCTGGTCACTTCAGTATGGTTATCTTATTCATTCTTCTAATTAGTTTTTACTTTTCTTCTAGATTTTGCATGACTTAAATATTAAAACACAAATACATCCACCAGCACTTCTATAAATATCTTTCCATTGTCAGTATTTCAAATTGCCCATTTTGTGATTAAGGATGTTATCAGATTGTATCTTCTACAGACATCCATTTGTGTGCTTTTAATCTACTGACCACTTTTTTTCATCCAAAACAATGACAACATTTTAAAGCTTTTGAACAATTAGATGACATAATAAGAACAGGAGTATAAGAATTACAAGTAACAAACATTGGTTTCAGAATGATATTGCACTTTACCTTTGTTGGGGAAATATTCATAATGTAGGATTAGAGTTTACATATTTTACTTTCTCCATATTTTACTGAACTTATGATGAACTGTGTGAATGAAGTGAAGGGAACTATAAGAATGTGATTACCAGATGAAGGTCACTGGGGGCCTGTTGTTTATGTTGTGCCTTGCATGGGTCTGCTGATGAGATAGGGTGGGGGGGGGACGAAAGTTAGGGGTCCTTAGGAAGGAAGAAATGGGGTCCCGGGGAATGAGGTATGGGGTGGACGGTCACAGTCACTCACCCCAGAATCCAGGGGGTTGGTAAGACTGCTCTGCCCAAGCAAGACACGGAACTCGTTTATTCCAGGAAGTATAACAGCTTAAGAAAGGTCCTCAGGCCAATCATGGCCCTGAGGTTACAGCCAATGGGTTACCGCTCTGTGTCAGGTGCACAGTCCATCAGCATAGGGCAGGGAAAGGGGGAGGAGGAGGCACTGAAGGTATGCAGAGAGCTCCTACAGGGGCCAACATGAAGGCTGGCTTCCATGATGATAGACTTGGGAGGCCAGCCAAGAGGCTGTAGCATCATTCCGATAGAACATGATAAAGGCAATGGGGATACAGGTGGGTAGAAAAGGACAAATCTATGAGAAATTTAAAGAAAAAAATTTTTAATAGTGAGTTTAATGAAATTAGAATACTAAAATCTAAGGCGACTTTAAGATTTTTAACTTGTATAATTTTACTAGTGATCTGTTTTTGTCATAGCAAACAAGCAAGCAAGTAAAGAAACAAATGATGGGATTCAAGGAAATTTTGCAGGTGATGGATATGATTAATACTTTGTGACAATGAAAATATAAGGCATACATTTGTCCAAACTCAGAAAATTGTACACATAAATTATTAGTAGTTTTCTTGTAAACTATAACTCAATAAGAATGAAAAAGAGTGATCAGGTTATCTATTGTTTGAATAAAATAGAAGTGATAATTTTCCAAATGAAGATAATTAAACCTGTTGAGTTTGAAGTAGCACTTGTCCATCCAAATGAAGATGCCTGGTATGCATAGAGATGCATTTGAAAACACTATAATGGAACACAAGAGTGACACAGGCAAAAGGTAAAGTCAAAATGTCAATATGAATACAAGGCATTGAATTGAATTTGCTCATTCTGATCTTTGAAGGAAAGATAAGAACAAAAAATGTGCTATGTATAATATATATTATTTGCATTGGATGTGTTCAATATAAGTTTAGTTGACTTGTCCTCCAAGAAAATCTCCCTCCCTCAATTTCTCCCTCCCTCCCTATTTCTCTTCCTTCCTCCTTCAAAGCTTCCTTTTTCCTCCATTCCTCTTTTCCTCCTCCTTCTTGTTAAACATATTTACTTTTTAAATATCATCTACAAAGAAAATAATCACCATAGCTCAGAACTAGGGTAGAATGATCTCATTGCAGAGGATCACAGAACACTGCTCATTTTAATAGTTTATTTTTAAGTCTCTGTGTTCTAAAAGAAAATGTTGTAAGAATAAAAAAAGAATTTCAAGATAGCTTTAAGAAATAAATGTAAAAATTCAGTTACTGTTTCATAATACCAAGTATTGGTGTGTTAAAAATCTGGCAAAAAGGAGTCACCTATAAACACATGCAGATATAGTTTTTTAAAGCAATCACCATTTACAAGATCTTTACAACATATGCATCCTCATATTTAAACAGAGAAAATGCTTATGAATTTATATCCCTGAAAAGTGCATATTATCAAAAGTGCAAAAAGAGGAGGAGAAACAATGGAAATTTTTTTCACACTTTATGTTTAGGTGAGAAAACACTTTCTTTATTTTGGTTAATAAGATCAAATACATTTCACAGGCTACAGATTTAATATGACCCTTGAAATAGAAAACCTTATCAACACATGAAAATATGAATAATCCCATTGAGAATATCTAACTTTTCAAATTTTAAAAGTTTTAATGTGGAGAGTAAGCTTGAGATTTATTAATATATCTTCCCCAGAAACTAGTAGACCTACATTCTGTGCTCAGGGAAAAATAAATGTGATAGGACAATATACAACTAAAACAAATCAAATGAAAACAAATACTCACCAAGAATACTTTTTACTAAGCCATTTCCTCAAGTTGAGCATGACCCTGTGAGTCTTGGTTTACATAATTACATTACTTAGTCATCATTACTCAATAACCTGTATTAAAACTGACCTTCCCAATATCCTTATTTCCTCATTTCAATCCATTTTTTTATAAAGTAGTCAGAATGATTTTAAAAAGCAACATTATTAAATATTAGTCAAAGATTTCAAGTTTTCCTTAAAACTAAAAGTGTTAGTATCATTAGTAACCTCTTCATCCTTAACTGGGCTTCAGTTTTGCTGGATTCATTTTAGTTCTTGGACAGAAACAAGCTCTTTCTCAGTTTACAGACTATGTATAGTTTGCATTCTGTGCCCACAAGGCTTTGCACAGGGTTTGGTTTCATTTGTTTTGTTTTTAACCAGCATATCTTATTATTCTTCAAGATATTTTAAAAGATACCATCTCAGATGACTTGTTCTGGACCTTCATGGGTGAATCTTCCTTGTACACCCCCACCTCTATATTGTCTATCAAAGCATCTTTATTGCACTTTTTGCAGCTTGTAATTTTACAGTTTGTAAGCCAGTTCACAAACATACATATATACGCACACAAATATAAGGTTATGTGTTATGTGTGTATGCAAAATATCTCTGTATGTCTATGACTACATACAAATATATATGTATGCTTATATATTTGTGAGCATATATATTCCAAACTATATATACATAAGTATTAAATGATTAATAAAGTTTTACAAAGTGAACACACTTATGAATACACTGGTATTTCATCTGGATCAGGTTATGTGATATGCAGATTTGCTTGAGGTATCTACAATTAACTAATACCTTTCTCTAGCCTCCACAACTATAAATTATCTTATCAATTCTGTTACAATAGATCATCATGACCTCCTTTTTGAACTTAATATATGTATGTACTCTTTTCATGTCTAGATCTTTTACTGATAATTTTGATGTGGGATTCATTCACTTTGTTGTATAGTTTTCCATTACACACTCAGTTGTACTAGTTGTCTGTCCTACTCTTGATGAATAATGCAGCATAAACATTACTGCATATGTCTTTAGGTATTCTCTCTCTCTCTCTCTCTCTTTTGGCAGAAATGTAATCACTAGGCATAGGATATACACATGCTCAGCTTTAGTAAATACTCTCAGTGTTTTTTCAAGATGTTCCATAGAGTTCTAGTTGTTATACTTCATTACCAAATACTTGGCATTGCTATTCTTTGTAATGTTAGATTTTCTGGAAAGTATGTACTAGTATATAATTACTCTGGTGGCTATCAATATTAAGGGCATGTTGTTATGCTAATTGGCTCTTTGTATATTCCCTTTTGGCACTATCTGTTCATGACTTCTCCCATTTTGAATTTGGTTATCTTTTTATGATTGATTTTTGGTTTAAACACATACATATTAAAATATATGTGCATATTTATGAAATATATATTCCTTACACTTACCTTTGTCAGCTGTTAACAAATTACGTATATTTTCTTCACTTGAGAGTTTGTCTTTTCATTTACTTAATAGTAATATATTTTGATGATAAGTAGTTTTTAATGTAGGCTAAACTTATTTTATTTTATTCTTTGGAGGTGGGTACCAGAGATTGAAATCAGAGGCACTAAACCACTGAGCCACATCCCAATCCTATTTTGTATTTTATTTAGAGACAGGGTTTCACTGAGTTTCTTAGTGCCTCACCATTGCTGAGGCTGGCTTTGAACTTGCAATCCTCCTGCCTCAGCCTCTTGAGCCACTGGGATCACAGGTGTGCACCACAGCGCCTGGCCTGGCTGAAGTTATATTTGTGTGTGGGTTATTGTTTTTGCCTTGCCCTGGGTGACCAACTGAGTGGGGAAGGAATTTTTATCTGACCCAGAACAGAATGCACACATTTCTACTGTCCTTTCTCAAATCTCAGCAATTTTCAAACATAAACCCTCCTCGTATTATTGTGTTCCTTTATGTACTTTCTGTAGCAGTGAAGAGTTTGTTATTAAGTTTGTACAGCTTTACAGATGCTTTTTGGGAAGCAAAACAAAAAGCAAATCTGCCAAACTCCTTTCTCAGTCATGGCCAAAAGTCTTAAAAAGTGCTTTCGTGCCCTGGAATTTAATTAAGCAGTCAAATTTATTGTAATATAATTATTAATACACTTGTATTATATTTGTAATAATTATAAAATTATTTCCATGTCCCTCTTGTAATTTAGTTTTTCCTTATCAAATTCTTTAGAAGTTTATGCATTTTAGTATTCTTTCTTATTTTTAATATTTTTATGGTGCTGAGTATTGAACACAATAGTATTATTTTAAAATAACAAACTTTGCTCTATTAATTTTTCTATTGTTTGTTTTGTAATTTTTTCTAGTTTTATTATTTTCTTTTTCTTACTTTTGTGTTTAGTGTTTCCTCTAGCTTATGTAGGTCACATTCAAATCACTTATTTTTTTCCTGTCTTCTTTTATAACAAATATTTAGGGCAAAGGGTTTTCCATGAGTAAAGCTTTAGCTGTACCCCATGTTACTTTGAAAAGTGAGTTTTCCAATGTGATGATATGTAAATGTATATTTAATTTCCATTGTGATTTCTTCCTTGACTCAAAAGTTATTTAGTAGTTTATACCCTAATTTCCTAATACCAGGGAATTTTCTAGTATCTTTTTGTAGTTTATGTACAAAAAGATATAAACAATATTATATATATAAAACATATTATATATATATATATACACACATAAATATATATAATTGTGCTCAAAAAACAATTGTTTGGAATTGCTGTTATGTTCCAGAATAGTCAATTTGTTAAATGTTTCAAGTATGCTGGAAAAAATATGTATCCTGTCATTTGGAATGCTTCTATATGCTAATTTTTTGTTTGCTTGTTCTATATTGGGAGTTAACTTCAAAAACATTATTGTGGACATTTCTACTCTTCCTTTCAGTTCTGTAATTTTTTGATTTTTATCTAATGAAGCCTTCCTAATAGTACATACTAAAACTAGAATGTTATGTTTTCACACTGAATTGTCTCTTTAATGATTATGAAAAACTTCTCAATTTCTCATCATATTTCATGATTTTAAATTTGCTTTGTATGATATTAGAATAGTTGTACTCTACTTCTTGTTTGTTTTATGTGTGTGTGTGTATTTTACCTTCAACATTTCTGTTTTATTTTGTTTTCTTGCTTGCCTTTTTAAAATTAGTCAAGTAGTCTTTATTATTGACTTTTCTTCCTCTCTAAGCTTTTTATTTGCACATTTTCATTGACCTTTTAGTAGTCATTCTCTTATTGATCTTTTCATAGTTATTCAAGAGGTGATAATGTGCACGCTTAACTTACTAGATTCCACCTTAGATTATTACTTTCACCACTTTTCAGAAAATGCAAGGTCTTTAGAACACTTCATCCTGCCCACCTCCTTAGAGCTGTTTCCCTTTGCCACACTCTTTCGCCATGATGTTCTACCTCACCAAGAGCTCCAAGAGCTCACAGAAGGAGCCGGCCTTCTGTGGAGTAGGACCTCTGAAAATGTGAGCTCTAAAAAAGCTTTTCCTTTTCTATAGTTGTTCTGGTCAGATTTTTTAGTCACAGCAGTGAAAAAGCCTACTAAAGCAGTACTCATCAGAAATATCACTAGACTGAGTATTCATCAAAATATTCACAACTTACAAGAAATCAACAACAAGAAAAATTAGAAATTTTAAAATAAAATACTTCTTAAAAATAATTTTTTATATATAAAAAAATGAGTCTGCAACTGAGGTAAGTTTTTAAGCATCTCATTTGTTAACCAAAAAGTTCCTAAGTATCTAGCAGATTGGTTACATCTTTATTTTTAAATATTAAGTGACAATGTTTTTTTTTGGGGGGGGGGGAAGTACCAAGGAATGAACTCAGGGGCACTCAACCACTAAGCCACAGCCCTACCTCTATTTTGTATTTTTATTTAGCAACAAGGTCTCACTGAGTTGCTTAGGACCTCGCTTTTGCTGAGGCTGGCTTTGAACTCAAGATCCTCCTGCCTCAGCCTGCAGAGCTGCTGGGATAAAAGGCATGTGCCTCCGCGTCCTGAACAATGCTATTTCCTTTCTGCTGGATTTCATTGTTTGTATGAAAATTAAGCAATTGTATAGCTATTCTTTTTATAGACAGAGTCAGGGTTTTTTTTTCCTCACCTACTTTTAAAAATTTTCCTTTGCCTTGTTTCTTAAGTTTAATATGATGTGAACAAGTGTGACTGTCTTTGTAATTATATTTCCTTGAGTTGATAGACATTCTCATATATGTTTGGAAAACTTTTATACAGTATTTCTTGAAATATTGCTTCTAGTTCTTCATTGCTTTTACTCTTCTTGGATACCATCTAAACATGTGTTAAACCTTTTCTCCATGACTCACTGCTTCTTATGCTTGTGTGTGTGTGTAGGTGTGTGTACATATGTAAAATATATGTATATAAAAACCTCTTTTTGCTTTAGCATTTCATTCTGTAATTTCTATGTATCTCTATGGCTGTGAACTATGTGTTCTTTAATCCATATATCAGTTTCTTCATTTTAGTTGTTTTTGTTTTAGAATTTCTATTTGGCTATTTTAGATTTATGTTCTATGATGGAAATTCTCCTTTCTTGTTGTATTTTTTTTTTTGTACAGGTTAATAATATTATCATTGGCTCCATTTTCCTTTACATGAACTGGCAAATGTCTCAAGATGAAAATGGGGAGGTAAATGTTAGGAAATGCCTCAATAAATTTCTATTTTCTTAGGAAATAATGTTCTCAAATTTCAAATACCTTGGTTATTCTCTAATGCTTCAAATAGTGCCTCTGTGTATGTGTGTGCACGCACGTACGCGCATGTGTGTGTGTGTATTTTGTTCAGCTTTTATAGTTGTACTCAGGAAAGTAAATTATTTGAAATAAGCATCAATATTGGCCCATTTCATGGCTCATAGTTAGTTCTCAACACACATTGTTAGATGAGTTAAGTACTGTACTAAATTCTATATTTGCACTAAACTCAGAGACACTTCAAAATTATTTTAATTGTAAGCTCAGCACTGGCATGGCCCTGGGAGTGGGCACCATCTTAAATTTTGTGCACTAACTGTGTTACTCATCTCACCTATTTCTTTGCTCTACCAATAATATGGGTAGAACAAAGTTTAGTACCATGGTTTTGTAATTTTGATAACAGGTAGAGAAAGATAACTGGATTTTCCCAAAGCCACATTGGAACCAATAAAACTGATCAAGGGGGCTGGGATTGTAGCTCAGCGGTAGAGCGCTTGACTCGCATGCGTGAGGCCCTGGGTTCGATCCTCAGCACCACATACAAAGGAATAAAATAAAGACATTGTGTCCATCAACAACTAAAAAAATATTTAAAAATAAAACTGATCAAGGGGAATAAAAAATAGTTGGTAAATATGAGTAGGAAACACATTCTTTAAGACTCAGATCAAATTCACATGAGTATTTTAGAGAGGAACTGGTAAAAGTAAATTTTACAAGATCAGTTCCCAGTTATACAGCAGGCATTGTCCAGAAAGAGGAATATTTTTGGTTTCTAGGTGATACATATTAACTTTATTGCTTATTTTTCTTATTGTTATTTTTGATCTCTTCCACACCAATCAGTCTTAAACTTGAATTAACAGGTGACACTTACATTCTATTCTCAGCTTAACAAGGCATAGTTATGAAATCAAACTATTATTGTGTATTTTTTCATTATAGCAGATGCAGCACTAATCTCCACAAAGATGTTAATGAAGACATTTGCAGTCAGGATATACAGAAAAGTTCTAAGAGATTCTCACTATCAGATAGGGATGTCTCTGCTTAAGAATATAGGATGATTTACAGGTGTTAGTGGATCTACATGATTGTTGAAACACTGCTCAATTAAGACATCTGTGGAACTACAGAAAGGGCTGTGCTGAAATTGAGTGCACCTGTCTGCAACCTGCTAAAAGATGTATTGAGGATAGGACACAGTCATCCAAAATAGTCCTCAAAGCTGGCATTGGAAAGGATTTATCCCTTTCTATCCCCCCCTTTTTTTCTGTATTCAGTGAATTAAAACTTCTTTTTGGAACAATCTCATGTAGGAACTAAGATTGGGTTTAGTTTTAGCTCTTAAGTGAAAGTTTGTGGTTTATTCTATAGCACCAAACCCCAAATATTTCTACTAATTAATTATCTCTGTTTCTATAGAGTAAACTAATAAAGAGTGATGGTCAGCAGTTTTAAGAAATACAAGTTAAATGCTATATTTAAAATGATATATCATTTTGGGAAGAAAATTTAAAAACTGGTATATGCAACCTCAAATTAAATACAGATTTTGAATTTCAAGCTCCAAGGCTAAGAAGATCAAAGGAAAGTCTTTATAGTACTTTGAAATTTTGTATAATACTTCCCGGGAGGTCATTTACTCTCATAATTTAGTCTGACTTATTTTGGTTTCAGGTCCATTAAAAATGTGCAGCAGAAAAGGAGACCTCTATTTTAGTTGAATTTTTAATAGCAACTTGTCAGTAAAAAAGAAAGGTGTTTGAAAGAGGATCCTCTAATACAGTCCTAATAGCTTTAAATTCTTTTTAAGTCTGATTGAGAAAGAAATTTCCTTGAGATATCTGTATTTTAACTCTTCACACTGCTCTGCGGTGGAGCACTACAATTGATCTTAAGTATTACTCACAGGCAGGCAACGCCCCCTATGACGCCCACAGTTCTTAAACCTCAGCTGAGATGTCAAGAGCATTGCGTGGGGGCTGACAGTTTTGTTTTTTTCTTACTTTCTCCTGCTCTTTCTAAGTGATTGAGTTCTGCTGATGGGAATTCAGCTGATCAGTGGATAGTTGAATACATAAAAAAAAGTTTCAGGTAAATAATTTATTCTTTTCCTTTTGGCCTCTTCTCCCTCTTCCTCTTCCTCCTCCCCCCCTTTTTTTTTTCCTTTCCTGCTATCCCTTCTGTCTCCTGTTCTCAAAGAAATATCAGAAAGAAAAAAGTATTTTTCCCCCCCAGAGGACACATTCTGAAAAATCTCAAGTAAGTGGCTGAAAGTAAAAAAAGGAAGGTATGCTGTGACCTGTCTTCCTATGTCTATGAGCTTCATTTTGTAAGTCTCTTTACTAGTCTTCGGTTTTTCTTACTTAGACAGAGGGAGTTTCAAATTATAAAATTTGAGATCTCGTCTATAGTGGAATCTGTTCTAAAGATGAATCTGGAATACTAGTAATTATGCTTATTATGACAAATCCTACATAGACACGTTCATCTCCCCGTAAGTTTGGTGCAGAAAACTGGTAAAGGTATTATGAAAGTTGTACCAATAAGTTGAACAAAATGTTCTAAATACCTTTTCACTAAAACAAATTTGCACTCCATCTAAGGGTGGTAAATGAATATGAGTTGGAGATGTGTGGCTAAAGAGTCCTGTACTGCAAAGCTGGGCACAAAGAATGCTGCAGACACTGAGCCATGGTGAGGGATGGAGGTCGGGGCTCATCTACCATTTATTTGTCCTCTCTGACATCCCTTGTTAAAATTGTGGAAAATACATTACTGGTAGGTCCTTAGCAAAAATCCAGCTTAAAAGAAATAAAAGGCATAGCAATGCTTTTGTAACTGTCTTTAGATAGAAATGCCAACAAAATGAAACCTTTACAAATTTACAAGTTTCTAATACATGTCCATCTTGAAATTATTCTCTTGAAAGTGCATTTATTTTTGGACCCCTTGAATACATTAATAAAATACAATAGTGTTTTATTAACTAACTTAATAACATTAGTGCATTGACTCTGCTTTTAAAACATATTTTGGGGAGTCTTCTACTTACATAAATCCTCACACCTTACATAATTCTACATAAAGATTTGGTTCATTATTAAAAGACCATTTCGTGAATCAGTGTCTGACTAAAATGAAAAATTCTGGAATACCTGCAACATCAACCTGGTAGCTTGTGTGCTTCTTGACTGTTGAAAAGTTCCTGAAGGCCAAAAAATACTTTGTATTGTAGTCTAAAGAGAGTATGCAATGTTAAACACTATGAAATCTATATTCTTATTCTGGTGGTAAAAATTTAGGAGTTCTTAGGGATTTTCTATAGTGTATATAATTAAAACCATTACTGAGAGACTTGAATAACAGAGTTCTCAAACAAAATATTTGCTAAAGAGTTTGAATTATCTATTAATCCATTGTGTAATATGATGTTTTATTATGCAGAGAATTTTATTCAAATCTTAGGTAGCAATAAAATAGTCTGTCGAACTTTTTGTGCTTTCCATCTTATTTTGAAGTTTTTATGTTGTATTCTTTATTTCATATAAATTTATGCTTACGTAAATTGTAAGATACAAGAATGGTTCAAAGCACTCCATACACCTGTGATGGTTAATATTATTCATCAACTTGATTGGGCTAAGAGATACCCAGATAGCTGGTAAGACATTATTTTTGTGTGTGTCTGTGAGGTTGTTTACAGAAGAGATGAGCATTCGAATTGGTGGACTAAAGAGGGTTACCTTCATAAATGCAGTGGGCACCAATCAATCTGTTTAGGGCCTACATAGAATAAAAAGGCAGAAGAAGGATAAATTTTCTATCTCTGCTTGAGCTAAGGCATCCATCTTCTCCTATGGTGAACATCAGTGCTTCTGGTTTGGGGGTTTACAGACATGGACTGGGACTCACCTCATTGGTTGCTCTGGTTTTCAGGCCTTCAGACTTGTACCAGAATGACACTATTAGCTTTCTTGGTCCTCCAGCTTACAGATTTCAGATGGTGGGCCTATTTACTCTCCAATCTCATGAGCTGACTCCTTATAATAAAACTGTTTTAAATATATTTCCATATATCCTAGTGGTTCTATATCTCTATTGAACCTAACTAAAATGATACAATACCCTTTACTTATTCACCAATTTTTCAGTTATTCCATTTACTTTCTCTCTTTTTCTCTCACTGCATTTTTCTGAATCAAATTACTATCAGCTGAGCGAGTGTGCCTCCATTTCTGAATATTTTATTATGTATTTTCTTGGAACAGGTTCATTCTTTTACATAACCACAATATAATGGCCCAAATCAAGAAATTTAACATTGATATAAAATTGTTATATTATTTATAGTCCAAATTCAAATTAAATGTACTCTATAGCTAATTTGCATTTTTCTTGGAAAGCTTGAGTAAGAAGGAATAATTGATGATTTTGGAAAGGAATGAGAAAATTACTACAGCATGCCCATAAATAGGCAAGAGGAGATGCTATTTAGTACACAAATCATGGGGTTAACCTTGGTTATGAGAATAGGTAGGTTAATGGACACAAATGAAAATGAGTTGACTCATTTGATTATGGACTTAGATGCTTCTCCTTTGTTACTATGTCTACTTACAGAACAAAGAGGTAAAATTGGAGGAGGAGGAGGAGATATAAGAGCTTTAAAGAAGGAGAGGGAAGTATTAAATAGACATCTATTACAATAGGACAATAAATGGATTAGGAAAATGTGTTCTGATTTCAAGTAGCATTAGGGGAATAATTGAGGTTAGTGGTCATAAAGTTAGATTGCTTAGCATGACTGCATGTTTTCTTTCAGCCACATTTGGCTGTGTGGGTGAAGGAGCAGAGTAAAAAGATAGTTTTATTTAACTAGGGCTGAAGTTTTGACACAGTTGTACAATGAAGCAAGAGAGGGGCAGGGAATTAAGTGTCTATGCAAAGGAAGTAATTATGAAAACTTACCATGGATTGAAACTGGGTAAGTAAGAATATGAGGATCTCAGGGAATAAGAGGCAGCGAGTAAAGTTGTAATTATCATAATGATAAGGTTTATCGGCCACTTGAAGGGAAGATGTTGTGGAACTCAGAATGCTTAGTTCTGGAATGAACGGTAGTCCATGAGATAGTTAAAGTAATTGCAGGAATATTGTAGAAAAAGTACCAGATGAAAAATGTCAGGGAAAATCCTCCAGGTATAAGTGAAACAAAGCAACAAAGATTGGAGGTGTCTGGTGTAGTCTGATAGGAGATTCAAAATGTGGGATTTTGGGGGTGGAGGAGAGTTTGGTCTGAAAATAGCAATGGAGAATGTGGAAAGTACTTACCACACCTTCAGGTTGGAAGGTAGGAGAGAAGTGGGAAGAAAATATGAGAACCAGAAGTGAAATACTTTGCAGAACCAAACTTCTATTAAGGCTCTAAAGGGAAGGACTCTGCACTGCACACGAGTACCACATCTAAGGAGGTTTCATTCACAGTGTAGACTTTGCTGAAAGCTTGCATATTTAGTCTAGCAAAATTTTCCATTAACTGAAATTAAAATATTTTCAGGAGGATCTCCATTTTCTAACTTTCATAATGGAGCTATAGGGACTTGATGATAAGATATATTGTCTATGATGTACCGTAATTTCCACAAGGCACAGAGTGGGAGGAATTTAGAAGTTGGGGAGAGATGGTGGTTTAGTCAGCTCTTTTGTTGCCGTGACCAAAAGACCTGACAATAACAACTTGGAGGAAGAAAAGTTTGTTTGGGCTCACAGTTTCAGATGACTCAGTTCATGGTCAGTTCATTGTCATAGCTCTGTGCCAAAGGTGATACACAACATCATGGCCAAATGGCAACGGTGGAAGAAAGCAGCTCAGGACATGGCAACAAGGAAGCAGCGAGAGAAAGCTCCATTCATCAAGGACAAAATATAAACCCCAAGACATGCTTTCAGTGACCTATTTCCTCCAGCCATACCCTACCTGCCTGCTGTTAATTTCCCAGTTAATTTATATCAGTGGAGTAGCCCACTGATTAGATTGTAGCTCCCCATCATCTAATAATTTCACCTTCTTGCATTGTCTCACACATAAGGATGTGGGAGATACCTCACACCTAAACCATAACATGGAGATAGGAAGTAAAGGTAAGAATTTTTGAGGATTGGAATTTGGATATGAGGAATGATCTTCAGAAATTCTGATTCAATTAACTTTGCATGGGATTCAGGCATCAGTATTTTTCAAAGAAATCTCAGCAATTCTAATATACTTCCAGGGCTGAGAACCACTGTTCTAAATATTTACTTATATTAAGTTATTTAAACAATCTTTATAAATCCCTCTCAGCCCTGAATTAAACTCAGCATAGGTGACATATGCATAAAGTTATATACTGTGAAGATCAATTGAATCACTCAAGCACGTACATAGTTGTTTTTTCCCATCATTGTTATTGTCAATAGTTCCAAATTAATTCAGTGTTCACCCAAAAACTAAATGCTTCCATTTTCATTTGGTGAAAATACAAATGAAATCTGCATCCAACTGGACCTTGGAGACATGCAATCCTATATGCTTTTATTCTGTAATTATTGAAGAGAATCATTTTTATAGCACAAATTTGCATTGTTAAATGATTTTTTATTGGAGATGAATCTGGGATAAAATAAGTATTTTAGTCTTAATTTTATGTAATAGCTAAAAGCAGTCTTTGAAAATGAATACCTATCCACAATCTCTATTTTGGTAATCATTGGAATTTATAGTTAAGATTTTCAGTTAATTTAAGACACTAAGTATTCTAAATCGAACCTCAGTTGTTTTACTACCTCACATCAACATATTTCTTCTCTCTGCCATTAAAATAACTGCCAGTTGCCTGTGTTGAGTATGTGTTAAATAACTTATTTGGGATTTGAACACTAAAGTTGTACTCTGATTATTATTGATATTGATAAAATAACAATTATCTTCAGATCAAGTAGACTTGATTTTTGCTTCCTATGATAGTGTAAAATAGCAAAATCAAAAGGTTATGCTGTAATTTAAAATTTAAATCTGCAATAATCTGTACATTTTTCTGGGAACTTATCTCAGATATATTTTAGTGCCTTCACCTATTATCTTGTGGCTGAGCATCTGTCAGAAACAAACACATTGAGGATGCTGAACTCATTGCTCACAGCTTTTCTTTTATTATTATGTTAAGCACAGAATGCAAGGAATTTATAGGTAGTACACTGGGAAAATATTATCTTCTACAAATACAACAATTTGGATTTGTTCCTATTTAAAAGACATGTTGAAAATGCTTTAGGATATTGTACATTGATTTCTTTTAGTCTGCAATAGCTAATCGCCCCTTTTGGATTGGTACAAGTAGTCAAATCACTCCCAAATCTTCAGGAAATGAAAGGCTAGATCACTAATCACTGCATGCATACTTCACTTTAATATTTCATTCAGCTTTGATAGAAGATTATAATGAAAGATATTATGAAAGGGCACCACTACAATTGTACTCAGTGGGCCATGTGTAATATTTGAAAGTACATCATCTCTGTGGGTACTTTGCAAGTTGCAGTTGTTAGATGAAGAATAAATGTTAAACTAGATTCTCCTAGTCATCCAATCAAATGCATTTATTATGTGCCCTCTATGTGCAAAGAACTGTATTAAGTGTATAGCTTGGTCCCTGCCATTATTCTTAAACTATGCTCCTGGTGTGTATGAAGCAGGCTGAATGGATCTTGGTAATAAAATAAAATAAAGGCGATTTTTTCCAGTTTCTAGAACATTGTTAAGTTGGTGCTTAGAAGTTTATTAGTTTTATTTTTCTCCTGATAGTTTTTCTTAGATAT
Organism: Geosciurus inauris; assembly: GCA_004024805.1. Lineage (NCBI taxonomy): Eukaryota > Metazoa > Chordata > Mammalia > Rodentia > Sciuridae > Geosciurus > Geosciurus inauris. The sequence continues at coordinate 263,558 of PVHX01000088.1, read as the reverse complement.
TCGATGTCTGCTACAGGCTGTTTATACTTGTAGCCTATTTTAAATTTCAAAGGTATGTTATATTTAAGCTTAATATATTTTTATTTTACATTGTTCTGAAACCATCATGATCACTGAGTGTCCTTTCTGTCATGCAAACAAGTTTGAACATTAATGTCAGATAAGATACCTTGGAAATGACTACTATTAATTCATCATGGAAATGATGATCTTAATTCAGGCTCTTAAAAATCAACAATTTAGACATATAAGTATAAGTATAAGCCTTACATATATGTATCCAAAATATAATGATGCACTTTGAAAGAACAAATGCAGCGTTTTGGGGTATTCAAAGAGTAGATACATTAGAACCCAGGAAATTATTATGTTTTCGTGTACATTCTTCATTTTCTAGGGAATTAATTTAAATTGTGTGTGTGGTTTTTTAAAAGTGAATGGTTCTCTACAACTATATCAGACTCTGTAAACTTAGCTACACAGAATATATGATAAAGATGTTTTAATTTTGTCCAATAGCATTAGCATAATATTAATAATAATGGCAAACACTGAACACGTTTTGTGTCGGGTACAGTTTAAGTGCATTGGTTCCTTTAAACCTCCCAATCATCCTATGGGAAAGGAGTTTTTATTACCTATTTTATTCAGAAGAGGAAATTGACTCACAAAGGTATAATAAACTCCTAATGTTTGACAAACCAGGGATTTGAACCCAGGCAGTTTGGTTACAGAATCCAGTTCTTGACAGTTGAGCTATACTAACAACACTAAAAAAAGAATTAAAGACTGTTGTATTATTTAGTATGACTTTAGTTGCAAGTATGAACCTAACCTAAACTGGTGGAAACAATAAAAAGAATTTACTGGCTCACATAATTAGAAGGACTAGAAACAGCACTTACTTCAGGGAAGGCTTGACTTATTAGTTCAATGATGTCACTAAAAACCCAGTTTTCTTTCAGTCTTAAAGCTCTGTTTTCCCAAGATGGATGCCAGCAGCATCAGAGAAAAATTCTTCCTTATTCATGTTCAGCATGAAAAAGAGTGTCTTGGTGTCAGTATTTCTTGCAAAAGTCTTGAGAATCACATTAAGTGAGCCAGTTTAAGTTGCCGACTGTCCCTGAATCAATCATTGTGATCAGGGAGATGAAATACCCCGTTGGCTGAGGCTGGATCACAAGTGCTTCCTGGAAACCACAGAGTCCTCAAACGAGATTCTGCTGAAGAAGGAATAGGATATTCTGAAGGCAACCTATAAATGTAAACAGAATATGGGATTTATATGTTCGAGTGTTTGTTATGAAAGCCATTTAAAAGGTGCTATGTACATGTAATATATACAATCATAACCTATCATCTGTCTTTATCTATCTGTCATCTACTATCTTTCCTTGAGAATTAATCATTGAGCTGAGAAAGATGCTCTATAAAATGACTTTTTTTTTTTTTAGGTAAGAGGGAGCTGAAGTTGGGAGTGACAAACCAAAAATCATCTTGCCAGGCTGCCATATAAGTAGTAATGACAATTGAAACCAAGATTTATCTAGATAATTTGATGTTTTAGACACTTGGAACACTGAATAAAATGGAAAACATAACTTTATTTAAAATGATTTTTCAAACCTTACAAACTGATGTTATCTATAATTGTTATATGAATGATTTTTTCTTCGGTATCATTTTTGCTCTATTTTCCCCCATACTCTTCTAAGAAATAAGTACTTCCCTGAGATATGGAGCTCACAAAGACTGTAGTCTGACAAGTTTCAATGCCAAGGTTATATTGGCAGATCGTGATGTGGAGGAATGAAATTCTTGTCCAAAGGAGATATATATGCCTCATGTTTTTCTATGCTTAAAAAGAAACACCATAAGAAAAACCCTCCTCTAGAGTCTCATGTCAAGGATAAACCATTTACAAAGTACAGTAATAAGCATGCAAGTGGAAGAAGAGAGAAAAAAAGATGCATGAATTCTTCAGTATTACTGCAGTTCATGGCATTCTAAACTGAAATCATCCCTCACCCATCCCTATGTTATGATATATGTCATAGACAGTCTTGTTGAACCCAGAAATTGTGAAAGAGCAAATGACCTTCCTATAATTATATAGGAAGACTATCTCCTTTATGTCTTATGTTTCTGTTTCAAATCGTTGTGGTGGTCTACTTGAATTAACCATATAGTTTCATAGATTTATACAACACAAACTAAAAATACTTCATCAAATAGGCATGTAAATCATTGGTTTTTAAATTTTTTCCATCTGTCTAAAAATGCAAATATATAATAAGCCCACAAAATCTGAAATCTCCATGATGAATATTTTGATGTAACAACTGAGAAAAAAAACATTCTCAGTTCATGTATTCATACTTTTTAAAATAAACTTTTATTTAAAGGTGGTTTAAGATTTCTAGAAAAATCAAAAAGATAGTACAGAGAGTCCCTACATACCTTATGCCCAATTTCTCATATTGATAACATTTAATTTTAGTATGGTATGTGTTATGTTTAATAAAACAATATTAATGTTATAACTGAAGTCTATACATTGCACAGATAGTCTTAATTTTCTTAAACAAACTTTAAATTTTAGACCTGTTAAATATATACAGAATGTGAAGTAGCACAGAGAATTTCCTATATACCCACAGTGTGCGGGTATATGACATTGAAATAAGTGTGGTACATTTGTCACAATTAATGAACCATCATTGATGCAATATTATTCAGAAAATGCACTCTTCATTCAGATTTTGGGGGGAAGTTTCTCTAATTTCTTTTCACTATTCGAAGGTCCCATCCAAGATAGCACATTACATTTAGTTCCCATGCCTCCTTTGACTCCACTTAATAGTGGGTTTCTCCCTGTTCATAATGATACTCTTTTGAGGATTATTGATCAAATATTTTATAGGATATTGCTCATCTGGGATTTTTCTGGTGTTTTCCTAAAGTTTGGACTGTTTCTTTGAGTTTGGAGGAGAAAGACCACCAAGGTAAAGTGCCATTCTCATATCTAAAATATGGATGTATATACTTCTGATATAAAGTATCATCTCTCTCTCTCTCTATATATATATATACATATATGTGTGTGTATGTATATATATATATATATATATATATATATATATATATATATATATAAACACTCTTGAGATGATTCTTCAGTACTGATGTTAACATTGATCACTTGACTAAGGTAGCATTTGCATGTTTCTTTCTCTAGAGTTGTTATTTTCCCTCTTCCTGTCCATAATGTATTTTTTAGAAAGAAGTCTCCATACATAGCTTGCACTTAAGGAGCAAGGAGTCTGGGTCCATTTCCACAAGAACAGAGTATTGTCTTTATAAACTTGGGTGCAATTCTTTTACATGGAAGCTTTTTATCTTCTTCCCTGTTAATTTATTTTTATTTATTTACATTCATATTTTAAAAGCACAATTGCTCAAAGTAGCATAGTACTTGTATAAAAATATTTATTAGAAAGGATGAAATTCCTAATGGTCCAGTGTTAAATGGTTAAGTTTGCATTCACTGGGATGGTGTAGCACTCCAAGGAGGACATGAAACTAGATTTTCTGGATTGTGCTGTCATTTTTTTCTCAAATCATGTCTGTTTCTTGTATTTAACAACATGTCTTTGTGATAATGAAATGCAGAAGTCCATTAGCTGATGGGTAGGTAAGATCTTCTTGTATTTTTTCTAGTTGTTTCTTACTAAACATTTATTAATGTTGGTCATAGCAGCAATAACAACTCTCCTGGGCTTATTGAATTAGCCAAGCATTGTGCCAAGAGTCTGGCATATGTTATCTAATATAATCCTTACCATATCTCTATAAGTTATAACTTAGGGAAACTTTCAGAAGTTATATAACTTAATCAAAGTCACAAAACTGGCAAATGGAAAAGTTGGAATTTAAACTAAGGTTTTTATCTAATTGAAAATCCTAACTTATCATCAAGTATTCTCTACTGCCTCTGCTTACCACATTGCTCCTGGTGATAAAGGCTTTAATTATCTCCCATCTCTGTATTTGATTATTTTTTTAGTTTTCTATTATACTTCTACCATCCCAGAAACCTTTCAATTTTAATTTTCCTCCTATAGACCTCTTCTGGTCCAATTATATCCTGTGTGAAATGCTGTAATAGGAGTTATCTACCATGTTTCATTGCATAGGCAATGAAACATGGTTTTATTATATGGAACTAACACAGTGTTGGCTACTTTGTTTTTCTAATAGTTCCCTTGATACCTATAATTTCACTGAAATTTCAAAAAGACTGTCCATTAATTCATGCACCCAACTTTGATCACCTGTATTGTCATGAGGAAGTAAAAGCTCCAAGTTCTTTGGCTTTCAACAAAACTATGGGTTGAAAAGAAATAATATACTTATCACAATAGTACAAAGAAGGAAAGTGGAGAAAACTATGAGAAAAGCTGACTAAAGAATAAAGACTTCATAAAAAAGATTAATTTTTGATGGAAATATCAGAAAAGACTTCTTGGAGGAGGAAGCGTTGGGCTCAAGTCTTGCATAACTGGTAGGACTTGTGAAGCATGGAGCACAAGCACAGAATGATGCCGTGTTGACTGCTGGGATTCTACTATCTTTCAGTTCTCTTTTTGTCTCCCAGACACCTTAAAGTCTTTCTCATCTGTCTGCCTTTTAAACACACAATTATTGGGCTATGCTTGAGATTCTCTTCTCTTTATTCTTGATATATACTCTGTACCTTCTATTACCAATCTCATGCTGAGAGCTCCAGACCTTTCTATTCACCTGCCTACAAAATCTCAACAGAAATCTCAAAATCAGTATGTCAAAAATAACTCCTCATTTTATTAGATATGTGATATATACCTAAAAGCGTTTACTTTGAAGTTGAGCAATACTGGATTTGAGTGCAAATTCTATTACATACTAACTGACAGACTTTGGGCAAGTTACTCTATCAATATGAGACTGAATGTTTTCCCACTAAGACAAATATTACTTGTTTCTACTTTACTTAGATGTGATGACAATTGAATGAGTAAACAGAGATGACTGTGATCATAATGCTAGTTATTATTACTATTCTTACAATTTTAGTAAAGAATGGCACCATCTACTTAACCACTCAAGCTCCAAACTTAGCAATCACCACCAGGGAAACTTTTCTAGTATCATCTTACATAATATTGTCAGTTCTCTGATCCAAATCTTTCTCTTTCTATTCCTCTCTTCTCTGTATCTACTTGGTACTTTTTTATCCAGGCCTTCTTCCTCTACTTGCAGCAATTCACAGGTGGCTTTCATGCATTGAGTCATATTATGCTTTAGCTAACTCTCAATATTTTTTTTAGTGTGATGTTTCCAACGGTTTAAGTGATGGTTCTACATTACTTAAGAGTTGAAATCCAAACTCCTTAGTGTGATGTTCCAGACTCTGCTATTACCTCCTGAAATACTCCTAATGAATTCCCAGCCCTAAACATGACAGTTCTCCCCTAACTCCCCTTCCCATGCTACTAATTTTTCTTCCCAGCATTCCATACTCATTTTGCATGTCTTCTTGAAAATTTTGAGAGCAGCATTGGCTTTATCCATACTATAATAGGATGAGTGTATACTACCCTCTCAAAAATCACTTCTAAAAATCTTCTAAGAGAGACTAAGCAACTTTGGGGTGCACACTGAGAATTTTACATGCTGATATCCTAACACCTTTACCTTCATTTATTTTCAAGTCATTCTCTCCCACCAGACTATACTGTCTGAAGGCATTGATCTGGTATTTAAATTTGCATTTATTCTCAGATCCTAGAAAGCATGTGGTATCTAACAGGTATTTGATAAAGCCTTGTATGAATTACTTAATAAATTGATGACCACGTGATTACTTATTTCCTCACACTTCTTTCTGTTCATATTAGTACATAAGATCTTATCTATTATCAAAACCCGATGCTTTCCTAGACAGAAGTTTGTCATTGCAAACCCAAAGGAGTCTAGACTGCCTATTTATCAGGTCATTTATATTGGTAATATTTAAAAGTACCACTAGTACCAGCCCTGTGAAACTCAGCTCTGTGCACATCTTTGTTTAGAGCACTATTTATTTTAGCCCACCTTTGCTGTCTCTAAACTAGGTTCCTATCTTTGTCAAAATATCTCCACCTGAGATCATGGTGACCTCATTTCGCAGACATTTATTGCTGAACAAAAATGCCTAGTATTTTTCACCACTTGATACAGAACTCAAAAATAAGTTAAATTTGGTGGACATAAAGTTAGCAAAGATACCCAGTATCTTTCTAATTTAGCCTGTCACCAGGTACACCACAATGCAATTACCCATTTATTAGGAAATAAAATGAAGACAAAAAACATTTAATTTTAATTGCTTCTGATGTGTACCATATTGTCACTTTTTACTGGCTCGCTGTGACTGCCCAGCTAGAATTTCTCTTTCATGCAAACAACAGAACTAAATTGAATTACATAAAAAGAAGCTACACACTGACTCCCAGCAGTGTGTTTTGACAAAACATTTTGTCTCCTTAAATGATTTCAGATGCTGTAGTCAAAAGCCTTGACTGCAAATAATGGGTTCATAAAACCTATCTTTAAAATTTTACCTGACAGTAATGCCGTGCAAATATCTGCACTTCTAGTTCACCTTCTCCACTTGTTTACATCAGGATTTTAATGGAGTGGCTGTCACAGAACAACAGCTAAAGGCCACTGCTTGATAAGTTGCTATAAAAACACAGTGTTTAAAATGAGAATTTCCTTCTTAAATTCAGCCATCATAAAAGGTGATAGTGTGGTGGTTAAAAAAAAAATTGAAGAAACATGTTTTCTTGGAGGACTTCAATAAAATTCTCAGAGTTAAGTGAGATTCAAATAGCGATGACTTTCAGGTTCTGAGTTTTGAGTTGCCAAAGCAGCCGTGGCAAACTGCACATCACATAGTAGGTTCTCAATAAATGCATTCCTTCAATAATTACATCACTTGTTCTTTAAGAATATAGCCTCATAAAGTCTGAACTTTGCTGTAGCATATTTAGGTCTATCAAGTAAAAATATGAACTATTGCTATAATGAAATTACACTAGCATTATAAAATCATTATAAAATTATAAAATCATTTACTCTTAAATATTTAATAGCAGAAAACAAATAAGATATTAGTGACAGATTTAAAATTTATTTATCACTATGTGGCTTGCAAGATTGTAAGCAGTTTACATGATTTTCTCATTTAACCTTAGTCTGAGAGGTAGATATTATTTATAAAGAATCTGAAAAGCTATTTCTCAAAATTGTTTTTTGTCATTTAACTAAAAAATGTTATCTTGCTATACTATCATAATAATATATGTGAATCATTCAGTGGCTTCACATAATTACTATTTTTTCCTTTTCAACACCATGTTTGGATGTGGAAACATGTTTTTGTGTCTAGTGCTTTCTTTAAAAACTCTCTGCAACTTCTTTAAATATCACATCTTCAGCTTCAGTTTTAACAAGGTGAATTCCACACCTGCTTTAGTTTGGTTTTTCAGTTCTGTGAAATAAACAGCAACAGTGTTAACATTATCTAGTTCTTAAGAATTTAAAATTACTTATCATTTTAAATACCGAGCACCATAGTTACTATCATAGAAAGAATTTAAAAATGCCAAAAAGTAACCCTAAACTCTCATATATTGTGTCAAGATTTGACTGTTTCCATTTTATTTTTTGTCTTCACAATTACTATGTTAACTCCTAATCATTTCAATCTGCATTCTTCCTCAATCCAACCTTTTTTTCCAAAGAAATACATTTCTTCACAAGGACTCAGAAACGTATCAAGTGTGAATTGATTCTAATGACATTTCCTTCCTTGGCAAATTCCTACATTGCTAGTGAACTTTCATAGATTCAAATTTTTCAGATTATTCTAATTCTCCTTAATTCCAAGTAAATTAAATTCTCTGTCTTGTACTCTCTTGCTCATTTTATTTCATCAGAGTCTATAATTTGAAAATAGGAAGGAAATTAGATTTTGGCCCACAATGAGATGATATTTCAGAGATTATGGCATCCCTTGTGATATTAAGAACTTACTCTACTGAAGAAGAAATGACAATCCATTTTTCATCAGTCTTATTTCATGCTATTGCCTTATGGATGTGTTCCAAGTTTATATTACTGTTACACAATCCCCCTAGAAAAAACATCTATGACTCAGCATGTGCAACCCTTAAATCTTGATATGAGGCAGTCTAAGAACTACAGCCCTGAAACTGTTTTGCCATTTAGGGTGTATCGTTTCCTCACCACAGGGGAAACTTCAGAAAATATTGATTTCAGCATTCTCCTAGGAGTGCTTGTTTGCTCTCTTGTTTAAGAAATATGTTATAGCACCTCTTACACATATGCTATTTCTGAGAAGTGGAGAACCATGGTGTGTTAGAACTAAAGTGTAGCTTAGATATGATTCAGTTAATTGGAGGGACTAAATTGTGCCTCTGATATTCATCCACATGGAAAACCCAGGAGGCAAATAAAGAGGGGATCGCAATTGATTATTCTGTCCATTTCCATCTGATCTCATTCGAGATGCCAAACAGGGTCATTTTTATGCCTAGCCTCTAGGTGCAAGTGGAAGAAAAACAAAATTAACCTACCATCTCTCTCTTTCCAAGACCAAGAACTCTTACACAATTTTATCTTCTTTTATTTACCTCAGGGCAGTTGCTCTCCCTGTAAAAATGTCTGTTAACATCATGAGATTGAGCATTGGGCAAAGAGTTTAGAAGTACCTTAAATACCTTTATAACCTGGAACAAATTAGGTAGTTGCTTTAAATTTCAGTTTGACAATCTGTACAATGAGTGTGAAAATTATTCTCAATTGATATGATAGTTTGAAGAATTTAATATACTAATTCATGGAATGCATATGTCTCAACAAGTAGAAAGTATCAACAAATATTAAACATTGCTCTTATATTTACCTACAGTGTCACTGGCAAATGTTTGCAGGTGGAATGGTGCTCATAAGCATATCTTTCTGTTGGATATTAACCTAGGAATAGAATTGGGTTGTAATTTATGTGAATGGCCAGCATAAACAGATACTGCTAAACAACATAGATAAATATGGTGTATGTTTGTGTGTATATATTATATTAATATAATTATATTAATGAAATAGTATTCAGCAATAAAAAAGAAAGAAGTCTTGCCATTGTGACAACATGAATGAATATAGAGTTGTTATGCTAAGTAAAATAACCCAGGCACAGAAAATCAACTACTGTGTGATAACAGTTATATGAAGAACTTTAAGAAGACAATTCAAAGAAGCAGAGAACATAAAGATGTTTGCCAGAGCTTGGGCTAGAAGAGGGGCTATAAATAGAGAGATGCTGGTCAAAGCACATAAAATTTCAGTTAAAAGATGAAGGAGTTCTGGTGAGCTAATGTAAAACATGGTGATTATATTTAGTACTGTGTTGTGTGCTTAAAATTTCTTAAGAGAGAGTGTATGTGTTCTAAGGTGATGGATTTGATAATTAAATGGTGGTAATCATTTCACAATGTATACTTGTATCAAATGATCACCTTGTATACCTGAAATATATATAATTTTTCTTTGTAAATTAGATCTCAATAAAAGTAGGCAAGCTGGGTATGGTGGTGCACACTTGCTGTTGTGTTTTTTTAAATCAAAAATCACTAAATTGTATTTGATAAATAAGCAGAAGACCTTTGTTTTACAATGTTTTTTAAATTTCCAGAAATGCATTTACTATGCACATTGAGGAAAATTAAAAGAATTTTTCACCATCTTGGAAAATCACATCACCTCTAATAACCACCCCCTAGGTAATTGAGCTGCCATTGCAGCACATCTGTATCAGCTGCATGTATCAGCGTTACATTCACAATGATTCTACATATAGGAAAAAGAATCTAAATACTTTATCGGATCTCATTCAATCATCTGTGTATTTATATCTTGAAACTCGTATTATTTAAGTGTATTCCTTCCATTCTTTTTATTAAAGAGAGTTTTTAGTTAAGTATATTGGTAAATTATCTCTGACTTTTGGTAGCACACTTGTAAGATTAGGAGGCTGAGGCATTAATATCATGAGTTTGAGGCTGCCATGGGCAAATTACTGAGACCTTGTCTCAAAATACAATAAAAAGATCTGGAAATGTAGATCAGCAGTAGAGTATTTGATTAGGGTGTTTGATATCCTGGGTTTGATCCCAGTACCCACTGAAGAAAACAAAATAATAACAAAAAACTGGGAAGTCTCAACAGATGAAAATCCAGAACTAGTAGTTTGTGTTTTGGAGGCTTAAGGACAGAAACAGCTCCCTACTTATTTGGGTTTTTGACAGAATTCACTCCCTTGCAGCTGTAATTTTGATGTCTTAATTTTCCTATTTTCTATAGAGTGGAGTTTTATCCCAGCTCCAAAAGGCCACGATATTCTTTGCATAATGTCCCTCTTTATCTTCAAACCAGTGAGAGCAGGTCAAGTCCTTGTCATGCCTTATCTTTTCAACCCATTTCTCTGCCTCCCAGTTCTGCATTTAAGGACTCATGTGATTATATTCTACCCACCCAGATAATCTAGGGTAATCTTCTTATCTGAAAGGTTTTTTAAATTAATCGTATCTGCAAACGCTCTTGTACCATTTAAGGCACTATATTCACAGGTTCCATTAATTAGGGCATGAACATCTTTTGGAGGTCATTATTCTACCTACCACATCATGCCTTTTTCAAAGTTTTAGATTAAATACTTTATAGTCATCATAAAATAACTTGTGTTACTTCTTTTTACATATTACAATGTATGTTTATGGTTCCGTTATCTACTTTGAGATAACTGTATTTATGTGGGTATGTCTCTTTGTCTTCTATTCTGTTTCATAGGTCTTCATGTCTACTTTGGTGCCAAAGCTCTGCTGGATTTTTTTTTTAATCTTTATTTTTTTATGCGGTTTTGAGTTTCAAACCCAGTGCCTCACATGTGCCAGGCAAGGACTCCCCCACTTAGCCACAACAGCAGACCCCCCATGTTGTTTTTGTCACTGTAGCTCTGTAGCATAATTTAAGGTCTAATATTGTTATGCTTCCTGTTTAAATTTTCTCACTAAAGATTGCTCTGGCTATTCTGGACCTCTTATTTTTCCAAATGAATTTCAAGATTGTCTTTTCTATTTCTATAAAGAATGTCATTGGAATTTTAATAGGAATTGCATTAAATCTATATAGTGCTTTTGATAGTATGGTCACTTTGAGAATATTAATTCTACCTATCCAAGACCATATTTCATGGAAAATTTTGAAGAAGACTGGTATTAGTACTTCTTTGAAGGTCTGATAGAACTTGGCTGAAATCCATCTGGTCCTGGGCTTTTCTTTGTTGGTAGGCTTTTGATGGTGTCTTCTATTTCATTGCCTGAAATGTATGTTTAAATTTTCCACATCCTACTGGTTCAATCTAGGTAGCTCACAATGTCTCCAGAAATTTGTCAAGTCTTCAAGATTTTATATTTTTTTGGATAGTAAGTTTTCAAAATAGTTTCTGTTTACTCTCTGTATTTCAGTGGGTCCATGGTGATATTTTCTTTATCACAACAAATTTTAGAAATTTGAGTATTTTTTCCTCTTTCTCTTGGTTAGCATGGTTAAGGGTTTATCAATTCGTTTTACTTTTTTTTTTTTTTTTTGGTATTGGGGATTGAACTCAGGGGCACTCAACCACTGAGCCACATCCCCAGCCCTATTTTGTGTTTTATGTAGAGACAGGGTCTCACTGAGTTGCTTAGCACCTCGCCATTGCTGAAGCTGGCTTTAAACTTGTGATTCTCCTGTCTCAGTCTCCCAAAGTGCTAGGATTACAGGTGTGCGCCACTGCGCCCGGCTCACTTTACTTCTTCAAAGAACCAACTTTTTGTTTAATTGCTTTTTTTGAAGTTTTTTTGCTTTTTTTTTTCATTAATTTCAGCTCTAATTTTAATTATTTCCTGTCTTCTACTGCTTTTGGTGTTGATTTGTTCTTTTTCTAGGGCCTTGAGATGTAATATTATATTCTATAGGAATGTTTCTGGAAGATACATATCCATTGACTTTTTTTTCTAGCTACATTAGTAGCTAATTGTGGTAAATTGTCATTTTCAAATAATTTACCATCTCATCAATATTTTAAAATATATTACATGAAGTTGTTTTTAGTCTTTTTATTTTTTCTAATGTTTATATGATTTATAATGATGTCTCCATTTTTTATTGTTAATATTAGTATCCTGAGCTTTCTTTTATTCTTTACTATACTTGTGAGAATTTTACAAACTGTATTTACTTATATTTTTAAGAATAAACTTTAAAAATATTCTACTAGTAGAAAACACATTTTTACAGCTATAGTCTAGGCCAATATGCTTTAACATTAGCAGGCTTATTGTCTTTCAAATTCCTCTGTGGGAGGTGGGGTGTTGATAAAGAGTGAACTATGGAGAATAAAAAACTCATGCTGAATCTGTGCTCACATAACCTAAGTGATCTGACCAAGGTTTCAGCACAACATTGTCAAAATTCACAGCAGAGTTTGAGTGTTGGGCATGCTATAAAAGAGGTTTTCATATCAGTTATAAAAATTACCAGCTCATTATTTTCTAAGAATAAACTTTTTGACTTTGCTGATCTTTACCATGCAAACTTTGTTTATTAACATTATTAATTTATTTATTCTTTTTCCTACTGTCTTTGTTCTAATGTTCATTTTTTAAAATCTTGAGATAAGTATTTAGAAGATTGTTTTGTAGTCTTTCCTCTTTTCTCATATATGTATTCAAAGCTGTCCACTTCTCTCTACAATAAGATTCAATAATATTTCACATGTCTGTTATCTTATATTTTAATATGTTTTACTTCAAAATATTGTGGGTTTTTTTAGTCATACAAGTAATTTGAATTATTTTACATAATTACCAAGCCATTGAAGACTTTCTATTTATCTTTTTAATAATGATTTCTAGCTTAAAATTCCTATAACCAGAGAATATATTCTAATGATTTAGTTCTTTGATATTTGTTGAGACATGTTTAATGGCCCAGCAGAGAATCATTTTAAAAAATTATCCACTTGAAAAGAATACATATTATGTCTTTGTTGTGTTCAGTGTTCTATGTCAATTGAGTCAAAGTTGTTAATGTTGTTTAAATCTAAATTCCATTTTTTTACTAAATTTTAATCCTTATTTTATGATTTAAATGTGTTCGTATTTCATTACAAATATGTTTTTTCCTGCTAATTTTCTGCAAGTTTTGCTTTATAAATTTTGCAAGGATGTCATTGGATGCATGCACATTTAGGATACTTACATTGTCCTGGTGGATTAGCTCCTTTACCTTTATTAAATATTTCTCTTTCTCCATAATAACATTTCTTGCCTTAATATTTATTCTATATCATATTCGTATATCATCACCTGCTTCCTTTCAATGTGAGCATGGTAATTTTTTCCCTGTGTTTTAAATTTTCCTTTTATATGTTCTTACTAAGGTTTAGTAATTAATAAGCACTTCAAATTTGAATTTCACATTTTCATCCAGTTGAACATTAGTCTTTTAACTGGAGTATTCAGTTTGTTCACATTTAAGTTAATTACAGCTGTTTTTGGATTTATATCTATCATCTTCCATTTGTCTTACCTGTTATTTGTTCCTTTTTTCTCACTTAAAAAAAATTTCGTGTTATTCTGTCCTCAACCCATGAACTTGTCGATTATTTGTTCTTTTACTAATACTTAGTTACCTCAAGATTAAAACACTGTGAATAGTGAAGAAGTGGATGGATTAACAATTTATCTTACCACAGCCCCTGTCCCTATAAAATCATTTTGAAGAAAAATATGAATATTTTTTCAAAATATTATAAATTTTCTGAAAAATTTATAATATTTAAGATTATAAATATATGTATGGAGCCCAGTATGATAAACAATGACATAATTCACTTTCTCTCTTTCATTGATGAACTCTGGTGAGATATAGGTGGTGTATGGTGGCAAGGATGTTAGAACAGAGCTCAAGGGTATTTTTAAATTATTTAGAAACAAATGTTCCTAAGTCACTGGAGCTGGCCTCAAACTTTTGATCCTCCTGCCTCAACCTCCCAGTTACTGAGATTCCAGGCATGCACTGCCATGCATGACTTCCAAACTCCCTTTTATGGATTGTTCTCTGAGTCTTTGGAGTCAAAGGTCAAGAGTGGCCATTGGAGACTGGCCATTTTAATTGGGGATATTAGAAGAGAGGACAATTTAACAGCAGTAAGACAGGACTTGATAAATTTGAGGTGGATTTGAGACTGGGAAAGGCAATAAAAAGGACTAACTTTAGAGAAACAGATTGAAGGTTATAGGCAGTTAAATTGTTCTCAAAGATGCAAAAGAAACATGGTAAGTAAATTTGCCTGATAAAAATGTAGTTACCTTAGATATACTGACCATTTTTTTTGATAAGAGATATTAAAATGTTCCCTCTGGCAATTTACATCTAAAAATATTTCAAAATTCTTTATGTATCTCTTCTTAAAAGTACATGGGAAATCACATTTTGGAAATCAAATTCAATTTTCCTTGGCTTCTATTAAAATATCAAGGATGTTCATCTTCTATTTCTGATTGATTTAAATTGGCAGCAATTCTCATCACTTCAAAGTTCTCTGGTGCTTCTCTTCCCTGCCAAATAAATTAATCATATATAAGGTATCACTTTAAGATCCCTGAAGTGAGAGGGAAATGTTTGAAGGGGGTGGCGGGGCATGGGGGAGAACTTATTTTTTTCTTCCATTAAGATCTTTTGCTCATTGAGGGGGGAATCAATTAAAGATAACATCAGAAACAACAATTTGTATTTGTAAATAAATGTATTAGATAAAAAAATCAAGATATTCAATGAACTGGCTTTTTATATTTGGAATTAATAATTTTAGTTTATTGTGTACAACCATAAGAAACTCAATTCCCATAGCAATATAAGTTAAAAGACTGAAGAAAATATCAATAAAAACTCAGAGACAGAAGAGGACAGGAAGACAAAAACATCACCAAGACTAGGAAGGGAAATCAGAAGAAACGAGATGAATTTGGAGTATACTTAGCAAGAGGGAAGAATTAAAAACTTGGCCAAACTTGAAGACAAGAAAATCTATTGAGAACGGGGAAAAAATGAATTGAGCAAGAAAAGAGAGAGATATATCACGGAAGATTAGAAATACAGAAACAAAGTTTCCAGCCAGTGAGACCACATCTCTCCAGTTGTGGGCTTATCAGCAAGATCACCTCTGATCTAGAGGTTGTTAAAATTTGATTAGGCCCTTAATCATTGTTCACAAAATTCCACTTGTTTAAACCTGCTCAATGATGTTCATGGTAATCTTGAGCCAAAATCATGAGGAAGGGATTATTCTTAGGACTGCAGCTGCTGAGATCAGAACAAACACAATTGTGGGTTACTTAGAATCCTGTTCATCAGTCCTGGGTGTGGGGTCTGATTTTACAGAATCTGGGTAAATAATTCTTGTCATGTGAATATTTTGTAGATTTGACTATTTTTTGTAGGTAGTGCATATCATTCCCTTTTATTATTTATTTTTATTGGTGCATTATAATTGTATCTAATAGTGGTGTTCATTGTTATGTATTCATACATGCATACAATATGACAATATAAATTTGGACAATCTCATGAAAATAGAAGGGAGACCAGTAAAAGAAGGAGACTAGGGGGAGGGAAGGGAAGAAAAGAAAAGTTAATGAGGAATGAAATATCAGACACTTTTAAGACTTTATCTATTCTCAGATATTTTTTCAATCACAGAAAATAAAAGGAATTCAATGTATGGGTCTAAATATTATTTTACTATTAGACTAATATTTTTCAAATTGTGGACCTTTACCTCTTAAAAATCAATTTTATGAATTTCAATGAGTGAAATATTTTAAGTATGTAGAATACAAAATTGTCAGAGTGCATTGTATTTAGTAATGGTTAACACTATTTTGTGAAAACTTTGGCATGTGGCATATGTATTTTGTATGTGTGTGGATCTTGTGTATTACAATGCTGTTTTTTTTTTTTTTTTTGTACTAGGGATTGAACCCAGGGGTTCTTAACCACTAAGCCATACCCCTATCCCTTTTTTATTTTTTATTTTGAGATAGTATCTCACTAAGTTGCTCAGGGCCTCCCTTAAGTTGCTGAGGCTGTCTTTGAACTTGCAATCCTCCTGCCTCAGCCTCCCATTCAGCTGAGATTAATGTAATCTCAGCATGTATTGCTGATTGCAGGTTGTCCTAGTTTGCTAGGGCTGTTGCCAAGCACCATCTGAAATCAAGGTGTCAGCAGTGTTGGTTCTTTTGAGGGCTGTGAGGGAAAATCTATTCCATGCTTACCTTTCCCTCCTGGTAGTTTGCTGGCAATCCTTGGCACTTCTTGGATTGGAGATGCACCACTCTGATCTTTGCCTTCATGTTCAAATGGTGTTCTCCCTATAGGCATGTCTCTCCCTGTGTCTCAATTTTTTCTTTTTGTAAGGACACAGTCATATCGGATTAGGGCCTACATTAGTGATCTCATTTTAACTAAATCATTTTCAAGGATCCTTTCTCCAAAGAAGGCCACATCACACACACACAGGGAGTTAGGACTTCAACGTCTTTTGTGGAGCACCTAATTCAACCCATAACATGGATCATGGTCAAATAGTCCGACAGCTTTTGCGTAGTTCACACCAAGCTTTGGCCCCTAAAACTAAGCTATTCAAAATAGTTAAAATTGCATATTGATTTGAAGATGCAATATGGTATAAAGTACTGATTTGGAGTGGTCCTCTCTGACCCTAAAAACCACAGGCAAATAATTTGTATGATTCTAATTACACTTCCTTTTATTTAGGCAGCTGACACACGTCTTTCAAGGTGTTTAGAAAGTTAATAAGAAAGCTGAATAGTGATTTTTAAGGTCATATTTATGTCCACCTCAGCCTACTTTTTATTGTTTCTTAAAGAAATAAATAATACTCATGTAATAGTTTAGCAATATATTAAAATATGTTATCTAAATATAATTATTTTATTAATCATAATGTAATTATGTAAGATTGAGATCTAGAAAGAGGGCATATAGATGCCAGGTATTTGCAGCTAGCTGCATATATTTATTCCCTAATTCTTAATCACAGCGCTGTATGCAGTCATCAGTTTTCTGACAACCATCTGCTTAGATGTCACTCACTCCTTCCTCACCATCTAGTTGAAATTAAAATATTGACAGAAATAATTTTTTCCTGGAGAATGGAAAAACTGTTGGGGATAGCGAAGCTATTGGTTTTTGCATGCATTGCCCCTTACAATACTTTGATGATTTTTAGTTCACTTATTCAAGCCATGTATTAATAGAGTAAGATAAAATGTAAAGCAAAGATTTGAGCAGAGTATGAGCCTAGTTTCTTGTGATGCTCTTAATACATTCCTGAAAAGAAAAAAAAAACACACAAAATCAAATAAGGCTACCAGGCAATGTCTCTCATATCTTATGGTGGTTATATGTGTGATAAGAGTAGCACTAATAAAACTGAAATGTTCTACCCTGTTAAAGAACATAATAACAACAGCAGCGATGAAACATAAGAAGTAAAAAAAGATTTTTTAATGCAGTGGATAAAAAATTTCAAGAAGTAACAATAAACCTGGCAAGTATGTGGGGGGAAAGGAATTTATACACTGTTGGTAGAAATGTAAATTTGCCTAGCCACTAACGAAATCAGTATGGAGGTTCCTAAAAAAACGAAAAACAAAAATGCCATATGATCCAGTTATACTTCTTGTTGATATTTATCCCAAAGAGGCAAAGTCAGCACACTTTAGAGATGCATGCATAACATGCATGCATATCCAAGTTTGTTGCACTGCAAGTTATGGAATCACCCTAGGTGGCAATACAGAATGACATCATGTCATTCTTAAATGGACGGACATGGAGAGCACAGTTTTAAATGAAATAAGTCAGACTCAGAATTTCAGGTATCCTATATGTTTTCTCTTCATATGGAAGCTAATGGAAGGAAAAGGAAAACAAAGAAAAGAAAGAACATCATAAAAGTAGATAAGAGAATGACAGGGTAGAAGAAAGGTTCAGGAAAAGAGAGAAAGGGAGAGTAAAAGAAGGGTAAGGAGAGGTATTAGGGAGTGAAAGTTTTTAAATTATATAATATGGATATGTCAGTATGCTACAATGAAGCTCAGCGTTCTGTGTAGTTAATATACACCAATGAAAATTCAAAAAGCATAGAAATGTACCAATTGCAAATCCATTTTGAAATTCTTAACCTCATGTATTCTTTTTTGAAAAGGTTTAATGTTTATACAATCCAACCCTTAAATTCTCATTTTGCTTAGCAAAGAATATTCAGTCACATAAAAACAATTCTAAGCTTAGGTTTCAGAATTTCCTTAGGAGGTTCATTATACTAAACACTTGATTTTCTACTCTTGAAGACCTTACAAGCTAAATATTTGTTACTAAATGATTTGCATTTATTCCTCAAAACCATAAAGCAATGTCACTGGAGTGGTAGAGGACTCATATATTTGCAAGTTATTTCATTTTCAAATTGAGTTGGATTATGGTGAAAGAATGCATTAGCCAAGAGAAGGATAGTGATTAGAACTTAAGATTGAAGAGCTAGTTGAAAGTACTGATTTTATTCTAGGGAACCCAAAGTAAAACTGAAACAAGAAAAATAATGAAATTGTTTCTGCTTCCTAAGGCATTGGAGAGTGTTTTCTTATTTGGAGCACAAATGTCTATTATAAAGAACATGTTTTGGCAATCACTCTTGCATGGCACAAAGCTCTTACCAACATCCCCCCAATTTCAATTCACTAAACATTACCCTGGCCATCTTTCTGCACCTCACAGGGTGCATTCTCATGCCTTCTTGTAGTGGTTTATTCTGTCCCTGGCAGATCTTGCTCTTGTTTTCCTCTCTTCCTACAAATGTGTACTTATTCTTTAACACCCATATATAAATTCACCTCACCCTGAAAATTTTCATGGCCAGGGGCATCCTACCATCACTGAGAATTAGTCACTTCTTCAACTATTCATAACTCTTCATACCTCTCTCACAGCATTTATTACATTAAATTATAGTAAGTTGCTTATGAATATGTGTCCCAAACTGGAGAATGTGGCCCTTAAAGAAAAAGACAGTGATAATGTATTAGTAATACTTTTATTATTAGAGCTAAGAGCATATAAGTACATGATAAAAAATTTATTAACTTCATGAGTATTTTACACTAGAGTAGTTGCAAGAACATACCTTAAGTCTAGTGAAAAAAATTGTAGAGATAATGACAGTTGTCTGAAGACTTATTTTTCACTCTGGCTCAGTCCATTCTGTTCGCCTGTGGGAGGCTTTGGAAAACAATAACAGCAGCCATCAGCACCATAATTTTATAGGATTTTCCTTAATTCATTTCATCTCTTTCCTCTTGCTGTTCTCTTATTCCTAACTGTATGTCATCTTATACGGAAGCTTTGTTTCACAAACATAATAGCTCTCTTCTGCCACTGAGCATTTTAGACCGTCTACCAATTGTATTTTCTTGTTTTATTGCCGTTGTTGCTTCTGGCATGGCCAATGATGTTTCTACTTCTGAGAGAGATTCATACTAAGACATAATCACTGTCTTTTTTTATTTTT
Organism: Geosciurus inauris; assembly: GCA_004024805.1. Classification (NCBI taxonomy): domain Eukaryota; kingdom Metazoa; phylum Chordata; class Mammalia; order Rodentia; family Sciuridae; genus Geosciurus; species Geosciurus inauris. The sequence continues at coordinate 243,757 of PVHX01000088.1, read as the reverse complement.
TTTTCTTCCTTTTTTTTAAAGCCAAAGCAAGTAAATCTTGCAGTTCTTTCTTTGGAAAAGTTGTTTTCGAAAAATTATTACATTTTTTCAGTAATGTTATTATCATTTACAGTGTGGCTTCTTATTCTAGGTCTTGTGGTGGGGACCTAAAGGGAAGGCGGAAGAGCTCATGACAGTAAGAATCAGGGAGGGTGCCATAGTGATTGGATAAACATACTGCAGGGTGATAGGATGACAGTAGATGTAAGAGGAGCAGAGGAGGGTAGTGCTAGAAGAGAACAAAGAAGGATGTGTGGTGCAGGAAAACATTTTACAGAGGAAGTGATATTTGAATGGGGCATGAACTTAAAGTAAGGGTTTGACCATAGGCCAAAATTGACCATAGGCCTTTAGGACAGAGGAAAGAATATACTAAAAAATACAGAGTGGTAGAAAGAGTTTATTAGGAAAAGAATTGAGTTTGATCAGATTCGATTCTTGAACTGTTGGTTCCGACAGGTATCAGAGTTGTTCTTCTTTAGATTTGGTCTTCCCTTCCCACACCAGGAAAGAATCCTGATTCACACTTGAATCTCATTTCACAAGCACCACTCTATTAGACATGCCATTTTTAGAACTCAAGGGTGAAACACAGTCACAGCCTGTGTAAACTCAGTGGACAAAAGTTCACACTTCACAGGGCAGACCTCTTCTCCTCTGTTGATTCCAAATCAAAACAATGTAGAATAATTTCTGGACTATGTGAAAAGGTGGACTTGAGAATTTGGCATGCATGATCAGTCAGGAATGTCATTTGTGGATTTTATTGTCAGGAAGGCCTGGTGCCTACATTGAGAAGGACTGTACCTAAATTGAGATGGACTGTGCCTACATTGATTAGAATGCATGCCTGAGAAGGACTGTACCTACATTCAGAGGCATTGTGCATACCTTAAGATGTGAAATAAATTGTACTTTGTTCTGTTGAAGACTGAAAAATGATATAAATACAAGAAATTAAGTGTCTTGCTCAAGGTAAAACTTAGAGGAGTTGGGCTGGGACCAGGGCTTCTGGCTTACAGGCCATTATTACTTTGTGTCATGTATTGGTCCTGTAAAATAGAGCTATTTGCTGACATGTGAGAGACATGTCTGAGAATCTCCACATGATAGGAACAAGTCATTCCCTGAAAAGTTTTAAAGTTAGTAGGTTTTTAATCATTCCATTCTTTTTTTCTGATCAATCTTATTTTAAATTTGTACTTATTTCTGGATTTTCAATAATGGAGATTACATTAAACTTTCCAAAAGAAAAATCCCAATCTTCTTTGGTGATTTATGTATAATTTCTAGTGCCTACTGCTTTTGATCCGCTTGAGGCTCTCTGATACTATCTATGTAATCAGATTTAGGGCAGTGAGGGTGCCAGTGAAAAAAATCCAAGCACACTCATAAGGGGTAATCAAAAAGACTTGAGTGAAGTGGCTTTTAAGAAGTATGTGGGTAGGAGCCAGGCGTGGTGGCTCAAGCCTGTAATCCGAGCACTTAGGGAGGCTGAGACAGGAGGATTGCAAGTTCAAAGCCAGCCTCATCAATAGCGAGGTGCTAAATAATTCAGTGAGAACCTGTCTCTACATAAAAAACACAAAATAAGGCTGGGGATGTGGCTCAGTGGTCGAGTACCCCTGAGTTCAATCCCCAGTACCAAAAAAAAAAAAAAAAAAAAAAAGAAGAAGTATGTGGGTAGGAATTTGGGAAATTAACAAAGGATGATGAATCACCTTATGAATTGCAATGATAGTAGAGATGTTAAGTCCTAAAAAGAGTAATCCTATAAAGAGAAGCAGGAACTGGCACAGCAGTCTGGAGAGAATGCTTGTAAGTTGTAAGATACTGTACTTAGATATAAGCTGTAGTTTTAAGTATAAGAATACAGTCATTGCCAATCTGAGGTACAGCAGCAAGTTAGCCAGGGACCAAATACCCCAATTCCAATTTCTTCCTGCCCTCATATATCCTCAGTGAGCTCAGTTTCACCAAACCCCATAGAAAGTCCTGAAATAAGGTCATGCAAGTGGGCATCTAAGAGCACTGGGTGGATTAGGAGAAGTGAATGGAGGATATCCAGGACAGAGCAAGTACAAATTCATCATTCATGCCTCAGCCTAGGATCTGTTCAATTCTTCCATTACATATCCCTTTCTGAATGTGCAACTCTACAAACCGCTCTGATTTCAAAAAGTTTACCTAACACTACTGGGAGAATTACGTAAATATGAATAGTTTGGCTGAGCAGTGACTAAGGAGAGAAGGAAACATGACCTCCATCTGCAAGCAGTGGTGGGAATGGAAATGATTTCCTCTGGGAACTCAGCTGGGATTACTGTTAAATCATTTGTATACTGTTAAATGAGTTGCGTGCTGGTGGGGCAAAGAGGTCTTGGAACTGTGTTTGCTGGCTTTCTCCCTACCTCCATCATTGTCTACAAGAATTTGAAAGGTTGAAAAAACAGCAAGAGAAAGCTCTGATTCAAGGTGATAGGACCAGGTGTAGCAAGGTAAAATCTGGAAAAAGATATTGGAAGTTAAAAAACATGAGAGTGCAGAACAAGTTAATCTTTTATTAAAATATTCTAAAGGAATAAAATATGGGGAAAGCTCTTCTTTTGCATATTTAATCTCACTGAACAGAGCTCTAAAAACTTAGCATTGAAAGTAATTTTTGTGGAGAAAAATACCATCCAGTTTATTTCTTCTTTGCATATCTAACAAGTACACTTAGCAAAATTAACAAACGTTAGCAAGCTTCACATTTAGGATATGACTAATTGATATTTACTTTTACTATCTGAAATAGAATTTTTGGTACTAAAAATTTGTAAATCTCTGAAGATAAAAATTCTTGTTTCCCCTTTAGGTAAATGCTGAATATGTAGTTTTTTAAAAACCTAACTTAATAAACATTTTATGAAAAGGGGTTTTGGTACAAGACTTGCCTTCTTTGAAGCAATATGTTTAAAGCATAATATAAGCATTGCTAGTAAAGTTTCTGTTATATTAAACATATATTTTGCATTTACTATAACTAATATTTTCCCAACTTAAGACTTTTTGCTTGTTCTCATGGGTGAAATCTATGTCTTATAATTCATTGTTTTCCCTACATATCCAGCATAGTTCCTTAAGTATAAATTACAGTATAAAGTTTGGTTAGATAATGTTAAGTAATCATAGCAATAATTATTACTGAATATACTGCCAGATGATAATTTAAGAATATCCAATATCTTACTTCATTTAAATCTCTTTAAAACATTATGAAATATTTCTGTCTTTACAGATGAGGAAACTGATACTTAAGAATTTATAAAACCTTCTCAAGATTAGACAAGCAGTGGTAGAGCCAGAATTCAAATCTGAGAGTCCTAGTTAATGATTTTTTAGGTTTTTGTTTTGTTTTGTTTTTTAACTATGATGCTATATCTTAAAGTGGTGCCAGAACATAAAGATCTGTGAATGCCAGGGCATCAGGTTTTTAACTGAGAATTCTTGTATATTTTTACATAAGGAAGCATGATGATAAAATTTAGGTTTTAAGATGAGTCTCATGTCTTTTTAAGGTTCAAATAACATGTAGAAACATTATTTTAACTTTTCAGCTAATGCATTGTTTACTTAATATTTATTCAAAGTCTAAAATACACTATAACTATAATGAAAATCATCTATTCTTTAATGCAATAGTTTAAAAATATCTTCTAAAAACCTTTTCTCAAACAAGATTTTCTTTACACACTTAATATGTAAAATATATTAAGGGATTTAAAGTAATTTTACTAGGTTTACTTGTGATTCTGGGAAGAAAAAGTAGTTTCTGGAAGAAGTGCTTCTAGAAAGACTAAAAAAAAAAAAAAATCCTTTTCTCTATGGCTGTTTCCTTTTCTTTTTGTTTTACCTCTCGTACCTAGCTGACTGGAACTTAAATAACCAGGGTAAGTTACTTGCTATAACAAAACCCACAAAATTTAAGTGTTTAATGACAAAGGCTTGCTTCCACCCTTTCTCATTATGCTGTCAATAAAGGTGGCAGAGAATAAAGGGGTCTCTGTTTCATGAAGTTACTTAGAGAGACAAGCTGATAGAAGACCCACCATTTTCAGTGCATGGCATTTAACACCCAACCATCAAATCAGAAAGAAAGAAAACATAAAAATACACTCATTCTTAACTGCTTTAGCTGGGAAGTGATAAATCACTTTAACTTACATGTCATTGGGGAAAACTGCCCATAGCTCCACCCCCATGCAAAGGACTGGGAAACCCATAATTTTGATGTATAATCAGGAAGAGGAAATCAGTTCGATGAACATCTCTGGTACAGGGACTACATAACAAATTTGGATCTCTTCTTGAGTAAGTTAGCATTCTAGGTAGTAAACATAAAAGCAAGTAAACATGGTTCCTGCTTTTAGAGACCTTTCTGACTAGCAGTGGAATTTACTTGCAGAACTAAATGTGAACTAATGATAACAGCAGGGTTTTAAGTGCTTTATAGGCATTCACTTCTTTAACAATGAGGTCATTAGTATTACTCTTCCTATTTCATAGATGAGGAAATTAAAGCTAGATATGTTTCTTAATAAGGCTTTGCTATTAATATGTGAAGCCAGGACTCAAACTCAGATTGTCTTACTTCAAACTCCATGTGCTAAGTGCCACTAAAGAAATATAGTCGAGGTATACATGTGGCTCTGGGAGGAAGGAATAGCCAGGTGATTGTGATAGGTGGCCATCAAACTGTGGTTTTTCACTTGGGAACACAGGTTGACTGTTCAATAAATGTCAGGTATTTTTATTATTGTGGTAGTTTTCCAATAAAAGCTAACAATTTGAAAGGGGTTTTAAAAGAGATGGGCCATTTGACAAATGAGAAATTAAAGTGAATGGGATATCTTCCGAAGTAATGAGAAGGCTTTTAAGAAAGTACAAATGCAAGGCCAGAGAGAGGAGTAAAATCACCTTGAGTAAAGATCATTTGACTGGAGTGAGGATTTTGGGCTGGCTCACTTTTTCCTTCCTACCTTCCAATAGGCATCTATCTGTCCATGGTCTTTTAACTTCAATTTTCCAACAATATGTCCTTCACTTGCTTCCTCAAGCAGAACGTAGATCTAAAGTAGCTTTACCATGTAATGGAAGATCTTCAAACAGGAATCAGGGAGCCAGGGTTCTATGACTGACAATCACCCTTTTTTTGATCTGGGGCAAGACTCTGAGACTCTTATCTTGAAGAAGAAAAAATATGAGTCTCATAATTTCTACAGCTCCTATTAATGTTATGGTTCTTCAAATTGTCTGAAATCCTAATATTTTAATACCTAGTGATTTTTTAGAAATGTTTTACTTTCTATCTTATTTTGGGGCAATCTCATGCTGTGTGCCAAATTAGTTTTATGATATAAATATTTATGTTTTTATTCTGTATATGTAGGTGTTATTTCCAAGTCTGAGCTTAAATGTTTTGAAATAAAATGATCTTGTTATACCATTAACCTTTATCTTTATGCATTTCATTGACTTTCTATTTTGCTTGCAGGATGAGGTTTACACAGTTATCATTTGGCAATAGGATCATGGAAAATTTTAGGATATGAAGACATCCATAGGAAATATGAGTGGGAGTGTGTTTTCCTGAAGTTAATAGAAGCAATTTAAAAATCAGGCTCTGACAATAATGTTAAGAAATAGCACACTTTATTGATGAAAGGTTCTGTGACTATTTTAGTGGAAGATGAAAATTAGAAATAAAATTATTTAGACCTTGGCTGTGAAAAGCAAGTGCTATTTCATCTATTTTCTGTAGTTAAGGAACAGAAATGTTTTATCTATTAAATTAAGCTGGGGCATGCTATCATCAACCTACCACACAAAAAAAAGGAGTCTATGAAAACTTCAGTCATTTTGATCTCAGCATGATGATACCCCCTGTGTGGTTTTATAATTCTCAATTAAAATGAGTAATTTAGTGAAAGATCAAGTCCCATGAGGAAAGATGCCAAGAAGGAATCCGAATGTTAAAGAAATATTTTTCCAAGCTAATGATTGGTGATGCTTCAAACATACCTATGCTTATATTCTTTGATTTTCATCTTAACTTAATGGTACTACATATGAATTCAGGAATGGAATTTAAGAATTATGATTATGTGTTACTAATTATATGTTTTTGTATTAAAACTATACTGTTTTTTATTATTGGGGTATATGTACTGCTGGATCATAGGAGCCATGGGATTTTCTGTTTTTAATTCCATACATTGTATTTGTGTTCCTAATATTTTTCTACTATTTAACTAGAGTCTGGTATAAGGGTTTAATTCATTTCTCAGATTACTCCTATACTGTTTAAGCAATGTTACTTGGCCAAAGTCAAACAGGTCATATATGTTCAGAATTTGAATCAAAGTCCTTAAGAAGTAATTTTCTATATTATTAGACATTTTCTCATTTATATTTTTGTCTCATGCACTGATGTTATTGTACAACTCAAGCATTTGGGGAGTATATATCCTGGATCAAATATGTAATTGTCTATGAAGAATCTTTGGTAGGACCAGCTCCCCACCCTGCTAGGACTGTAAGGCAAGACACACTCCTCATCAGCCTTCCCAGAAAGGAAATTTTCTGTGCTTCAAGTGTTTGGAAACTGAGTCAAATCTCTCAGTTAAAATGCAACAGTTCTCCTTAGAAAGAAAAACTGACTATGATCTTGAAAATTAATACTTTAGTCTGAATTATTTTTCAGATCTCATATCCCAATAGAGACCCAAGGGATGGAACACAGGCCTAAGGAACTAAAGTATGAACTGCTTGAGGACACATGAAAATGAATAGCTAAGAGTTTGCCAAAATGAGTTTTTCTCATGATCACTATTCTCACGTAATAGTATCTTTTTGTGAATTACAAAAAAGCTCCTATTCTGGCTGGTTAAATTATAAAAAGTCACTATTTTCCTCTGGTGACGTAGTCTTTATCTATGAGAGGAGAGTTGGTGAGGGGAGCATGAATTAGGGGAGCATGAATAGCCCCACATATTCCCCTTGGTTGAGTACATTTTTACACCAACTACAAAATCTTACTCTGAAAGCTCTAGTTTTTCTTGAGAGACAATGGATAGCATGAGGGTTTTAGGCCATAGAAAGGGGAAGAAGAGCTGGGCATAGTGGCACACACCTATATAATCCCAGCAGCTCAGGAGGCTGAGGCAGGAGGATCTTGAGTTCAAAGCCAGCCTCAGCAACAATAAAGCAGTAAACTCAGTGAGACCCTATCTCTAAATAAAATACAAAAAAGAACTGGGGATATGGCTCAGTGGTTGAGTGCCCCTGTGTTCAATCCCTGGTAACCCCCCAATAAAGAGGTAAGAAGAGTAGCTTATTATAGAATAGAGGACCACATTTACTTAAGGCTGATTTTTTCTCCTTTGGGACATCCTGGGAGCAGGAATTCTAGCAGCAGCTTACACTGCTAGAGACTCATTCAAGGATCCACTCTGGAATAAGAACTGAGCCTGATGCAGAAAATATGGATTCTAGACCAGGCACAATCATGGCCACTTAAAGGTGTTGTCACAGTGACCTCTCTTCTAATATAAAGCCCAGAAAAGTATCTAGGTGTTATCACCCAGACAAATATCAATTATTGCAGAAATTTTAGCCTATCTCCAGTGACCACTACAGCAGATAGCAAAGATTACAAACTTCTTTTGGAAAGAAGTCGTATTTTAATTTCCCAGAAAGGGGATTCAAGTTTCACTTTAGGTCCTGGGCTTGAATAATTCTAGAATTTTTTAATAATATTATATGTTGATCTAGCAAATTATAATTTTAATATATAAAAGTACTGAAAAGAAAACAAATTAATTTCCATTTCCATTAAGGTATGTGAGCCTCATCCCAGACTTACATTGATTTGGTTTATGTCTACAATTGTCTTAACCTGTTTAGTAAAATTGAGAGCTGCGTAGGTGACATCTGTTTGCTTAGGACTAAACAGCATGGCTGATCCAATCTGTGAGTCTTTGACCAGCTCTCCAATTTCTTCTTGTATCTACCTTCATATTTTTTGATCTTTGCTATCCATGCATTAGGACCAATCTTTTTTTTTTTTTTTTTTTGGTACTGGGAATTGAACTCAGGGGCACTCAACCACTGAGCCACATACCCAGCCCTATTTTGTGTTTTATGTAGAGACAGAGTCTCACTGAGTTGCTTAGCACCTTGCCATTGCTGAGGCTGACTTTGAACTCGCGATTCTCCTGTCTCAGCCTCCCTAAGTGCTGGGATTACAGGCTTGGGCCACTGCACCTGGCTAGGACCAATCTTTTTAATAGTTGTTTCTGATAACCAATTTGATCATGGAAATGATGTTTATTACTTTAGGGAAAATAACTAGAGCTGAATTCTTTCTATGAATTGTTTGGTTTGTTTTCTCATGAGAATCTTCAATGATACTCCCCTTTAAATCTTGGAAACAAAAGCCATCAGGCTGTTCATATGTACATTGCTTCATTTCTTTTAAGGAATTAATTCCAATCTGCAGATCAAACAAATATCAAGGGCCCTGGCCTAAGGGACTTTGTTATCATCACTTTGAAAAAAGTCTGGAGTTTTATGAGAAAGCATTTAGACAGAGATTGTATGGTAGAAATATGTGGGTTGGTGGTGGAAATTAGATGGAATGAGGAAAAGGGTGTAATATTTACACTGCATAGGCTGGGAGGAAGAATGAGAACATGTGAAAAATCTCCATTCATTGCTCCCTGGCATCAATGTTCTATGCAGATGAAAAGGCCAAAATAAGCATGAATTTTGTTTTAATTAACTCTCTAAGATTTGTCTACCATTTAGGTGCCCCCTCCCACCTTCATCTGTTATTGTGTTCGTTTTAGGGCCATAAATATTATTAATCCACAGAGATTTCTTTCTGCTTCCTTTAGTTAATTAAAGACACTCTAGAATTTATCTTATGCTACCACCAGGAGGGCACAAAAAGTGAAATATTATATCTCTAGATAGTTCATTCATTAGCATAAAATAATCAGTAGGATTGTGTACTGTAGTTTCAAATACCTCTGCCAGACTTTCTTTTGGAGGACAAATGCAGTCAACAGGAAAACATAAAAAAAAAAAAAAAGGGAACTGGAGAGCAAAGAAGAGTAAAAAATTAGGGAGCTAGTCAGTTTCCTAATATGGATCAGCTTTTTAAGAGATAGTTTAACTAAACTCTAACATGGAACTCAACTATAAAATTCCCCTGCCTCGGTATCATTAGTAATCATAAATTGGCGAAATCATCCTTCATCTGATTTAAGCTGTGTTGTTCAGTTGGGAGGAGAAGGGGGCAGCGGGGTAGCTGTCAAAAAAAGAAAAAAAAATCTCACTGATATGATATTCCTATATTTTACTTATTTTATTTGATATTAGTGGATCTGTTACAAAAAGAAACTATGATGTAAACTTCATGTATCATTCACTTACCACATTTTATACCAAACCAAGCAGAACCCAAGAATAGACAGCTCCACTATTTATATTCCTCTAAGGGTAGCTCATCCTGCCCTCTTTTTCCACCCTCAGTGTTTTTCTTCCTTCAGGGAGAGATTCTATATCAGTGTTTCATTTCTCCTCTGGGTGGACTTAAAGGCCAGACACATTGATTATTAATCATTATATTGGGGTTTCTCTCTTTCTTGACCAATGACACAATCTGCAGAGCATGATAGGTATACTGTAACTGACATCTGTACTGAAAAAAAATCAGGTTATGGCATATATATCTGCACTAATAAAAAAGGTCATTTTTCAAATCCTCCTTTTGTAAGTCTTTCTAAAGAGACCACTGTGTTACAGATGCATAGGCACTGAGCCATAAATCCAGTAACAGAGGCATATCTGAAAGCCCAATTTGGAATATTCTTTACTTGGACTCTTGGGATTTAGCTAGAGCTACTTGCTGAGGCAAAGTTGCACTGCTCAGGAAAGTCAGGGAGAAAACTTATAACATGAGCTTTTGGGGTTCTATTTATCTGCTGCCTATGATCTTTTAGTTCATTTCATTTTGGCATATATTTTTATTTGTATAAAATTTTCAACTTAAAATTATTTTGCCATTCATGCTTTCTAAAACTTGGTAAATTTATGATGTCTAGGTATATGTAAATGTATTTGTCAGTTTTTGGTTTACTGTACTATGGCATGGATTCTCATATGTTGCAGTACAATACCAATATCGTGTGACAGTTAAGAATGTGGACATTTTTATTTAGGCTGAATATGGAATGAATGCTAGCTTTCAGTTTAATGTGATACTTTGGGCAAGTTACTTGACTTCTCAGAAGTTCAGTTTTACAAACTATGAACTGAAGTCATAACAATACAAACCTAAAGCAGTGCACTTGCATCTAGCCTAGGACCAGGCTTAGCATACGTCCTCAGTACATGAGAGCTATTACAATGATGATGATGATGAAAATGAGGACCAAGCTAGGATGCATTGAAGAGTAAACCAGCTCACTGTGTGTATGTTTAAATAACTACACTGAAACAACAAGCACAAGCCAGGATTATCCTGGGTACAGCGGGACATATGGTCAGCCTGATTATTGTAGGCAGTTGATAATCTAAGTATCAGTACAGGGAAATTAGATATTGAATTACTCATTTGGATCCAATGTCAAGAGAAACATATACTGACCAGAGTAATAAACCAGGGACTGTTTTGTTGTTGTTTTGCTTGTTTTGTTTTGAGAACCTGTTCTTACTGTAGAAGGATCAGTTTATTACATGCCTTTTGTTTTTATCCATGCACATGTACATGTAATCACTCCTTCAGTTCCTGCATTTCTGACTGTAAAGGACAACATGAATTTATGTCTAGTGACCTCTTGCAAGTTTTCTTTCTTTGCTGCAAAATTATGAGGGGGCAATAACTTGATTTACTCCTTTAGTTTTGAACTGTGCTGCCAATAAGTAAATGGGATCCTAGTAATCACAGTATTCACTTCTATTAAATGATCATCAATTGAGTCATTTGCCTTTTTGCATATAATTTATTATGGCCTACTTTTCTCTTTCAATTAAAAAGTTGAAGTATATAATTTACTTGTTTCAAGGGATTACAAATAAGGGAACTAGAATCTCAAAATTATTGTTTTAAAGATTCAATTTTTTTTAGATGTTTGTGGGGTTTTTTCTACATTTACTGACAATATATGATCAGGAAATTATTTTGTTGGATGCAATCAAAAACAATTATTTCCATATGCAAAATCTACCTTAGAGAAAGCAAAGATAAAACATATTGAGAACACACATTTTGCCTAATGATTTTCTTTCAGGAAAAATATTGCTATCATGATCCTTTTTAATTAAATAAGAATTTAGCACGTTTGCATGTGTGTTCTTAATGTCAGACTCTTTGGTTATCACACTTACACCTCTGTTATTAATGCTAGCCATGGTTTGCAGATGAGGAAAAGCTAGTTATCAATGAATAATTCAGGTTCCATAACTGTCAGACCTCATTATTTTAAATAGGGCCTGGTAGTTCCAGTTGTAACCAGCTAATTGCCTCGTTTAAACTTAAACTGTTAGACTATTTCACATAATTCTCAAATTTAAAAAACTTTAAATACATTCAAAATTGCTGTAATACATAGAGCAATTTGCTTTAAATCAATCTAGAAGAATAAAAGGCATTCTGCTTATGATCTGCCTTCAAATAAGAATTAAAATTTATTTTAATGTAATCCACTAGCTGTCATGAAATGCTTACTTAACACAGAATGAACAAAATGTTTTAATTTGCAAAGAATAAAATGAGAACCCTGAATAATTCAGTTTAAAAACTGATCTCTTTTGTTTAAACATATTTTCAAATAAAGATTCAAAACCAGTGGATGGGAGGGGTCACAGAGGTTATTGCTTTCACTTCCTGAATCCCTGGCACTTTTAAAACTAAAACAACTATAAATTTACTGGTGCCTTAAAGAATCTGTAAAGTCAGAGTTGTGGCTATGAAATTACTCTGCTCATATTTTTTTTTTCAAGAGGAGCTGCTGCTAAGGGCCTTGCTGACAGAGCTCCAGCTGCCATCCTTTGAGATCTGCCATGCCTTTTTGGTGCTGCCCCTGGCCAGTGACTAAGCTGGTAGAGTACTAGAGTCAGGCCATTTCTGCCATGTGGGACTCCTATGATGGCAATCTAGTCTCTAGGACTCCTCTCAGACTCACTGAAACACTCTCAGAACTGTGCTGCTTCTATCAAGTACCCTCCCTCCTGCTTCTTCCCTTTCCTTCCTTCCTTCCTTCCTTCCTTCCTTCCTTCCTTCCTTCCTTCCTTCTCTCCCTTCCTTCCTTCCTTCCTTCCTTCCTTCCTTCTTTTCCTCTTATTGTTGTTAGACCTGCAGTCCAGTCTCCATACTTACTCCTACTTTGTCTCCTCTTTATCATTTATCTTTCTTCTTCTCCTTCTCCTTCTCCTCCTTCTTCTTTTTGTGGTACCAGGGATTAACCCAGGGACACTTAACCACTGAGCCACATCTGCAGCTTGTTTTATACATATTAAATATTTTTTATTTGTTCTTTTCACTTATACATGAAAGTAGAATATATTTTGACATATTGTATATACATGGAGTATAACTTCCCATTTTTGTGGTTACACATGATGTGGAGTTACACTGGTCATGTAATCATATATGAACATAGGAAAGTTATGTCCAATTCATTCTACTGTCTTTCTCATTTCCATCCTTCCTCCCATCTCTCTACTCCATCCTGTCCAATCTGGTTAACCTCTCCCCACCTATTGTGAGTCAGCATCTGTATATCAGAGGGAACTTGGGGTCATTCAGCCTTTGGTTTTTGGGGATTGACTTATTTCACTTAGCATGATAGTCTCCAGTTCCATCCATTTACCAGTGAATGCCATAATTTCATTATTCTTTTTGGCCAAGGAATATTCCATTGTGTATATGTACCACATTTTCTTTATCCATTCATCTGTTGAAGAACAACTAGGTTGGTTCCATAGCTTACCTATTGTGAATTGAGCTGCTATAACATTGATGTGGCTGTGTCACTTTAGTAAGCTGATTTTAAGTCTTCTGGTTATATGCCAAGGAGTGGGATAACTGAGTCAAATGATGGTTTCATTCCAAATTTTCTGAGGAATCTCCATACTGCTTTCCATATTGTTTGCACCAATTTGCAGTCTTACCAGCAATGTATGAGTGTATCTTTCTCCCCACACCTCACAAACGTTTATTGTTACTTGTATTCTTCATAATTGTCATTCTTACTGGAGTGAAATGAAATCTCAGCGTAGTTTTAATTTGGATTTTTCTAATTGCTACTGATATTTTTTATATATTTGTTGACCAATTGTATTTCTTCTTCTGTGAAGTGTCTGTTCAATTCCTTTGCTCATTTATTGAATGGGTGATTTATTTAGATTTTTGGTGTTAAGTTTTTTGCATTCTTTATATATCCTCAAGATTAATGCTCTATCTGAGATGCAGGTGACAAAGATTTTCTTCAATTCTGTAGGCGCTTTCTTCATGTTCTTGATTGTTTCCTTTGCTGTGAAGAAACTTTTTAGTTTGATAGCATCCCATTTATTGATTCTTGGTTTTACTTCTTGCACTTTAGGAGTCTTGTTGAGGAAGTCCATTCTTGAGCTGACATGATAAAGAGTTGAGCCTACTTTTTCATCTAGTAGGCCCAAGGTCTCTGGTCTAATGTCTAGATCGTTGATCCACTTTGAGTTAAGTTTTGTGCAGATTGAGAAATGTGGGTCTAATTTCATTTTAATACACATGGATTTCTAGTTTTCCCACTACCATTTGTTGAAGAGGATATCTTTTCACCAATGTATGTTTATGGTGTCATTGTCTAGTATGGCATAACTATTTATGTGGGTTCATCTCTTTGTCTTCTATTCCATACCATTGGTCTTCATTTGTTTTGGTGCCAATACCAGGCTGTTCTTATTACTGTAGTTCTAAAGAACTCCCATGTTCTTGGATAGGCAGAATTAATATTGTCAAAATGGTCATACTACCAAAAGCACCATACTGATTTAATGCAATTCCTATTAAGATTCCAATGACATTCTTCATAGAAATAGAGAAAGTTGTCATGAAGTTCATTTGGAAAAATGAGGCCCAGAATAGCCAAAGCAATCCTAAATGAGAAAAGTAAAGCAGGAAGCATCACAATACCAGAACTTAAATTGTATCTCTTTATCTTTTAAATGTGTTTTCCTTAATGAATTTCTTACACATGTAATTCTATTATGTCATTTGCTTCTTAGAGGACTTGGACTGATACAGTAAGAGTTCTACAGTCTCTTTGTATATGATTAAACCATTCTGTTCACAAATTCAATCCCTTGTATTTGGCTTGGATTTTGTTTAGATATAGTGAGCTTTGAATGGATCTGTCTTTTTGATAACTAAATATGTCTCTCAGGTAGTTTTTGAGGCCCATGTAAACTCTTATTTTATTCCTTTATTCAGGCTGAATAACTCCACCATTTTTGGTCCTCTTGCATATATTTTCTATTTTCTAAGTGTTCTCCATATATCCCAAAGTGAGGTGAATGGGTATCTATTATTTGTTGCTGCTGTTGCTTTGCAGCATTAGGTGTCCAACCTAGGGTCTTCACTTGATATACAAGTGCCCTACCACTTGGCTACACTCTAGTCATACTCTTTTTACAAATACACTTTATCTTAAAGTCTGATTTAACCCGTCTTTCAATGAGGTCACTGCCCTTCGAAAAAGTAAGTAGCATATATTCCAAGTCTACAAAACATATTACTTTGATGTGGATTCTATCTTTCTTTTATAAATTTTGATTTAAATAATATGACTTCTTAACATATACTATAACAGAAAATATCACACAATTTAAAAAATCAGTGACAATATATTTTGATTTTTCTAGCTATTTGGTGAGAACAATTTCAGATCATTTGGAAACCTTTGTTGTAGGTTTACTCTTATGTTCATGATTATATAGTTGTGGAAACAATATAAGTTTCATAATATTTCTGCCTTGCTCTCTACTGATGTTGTTCCAGGTTGGGCAGTGTCTATGTCCTCCAAATCTAAAGTTTTTGGTGCTGTTCTAAAGATAGGGAAGCAGCATTTTTAAATAAATTACTATGTCTTCAGCTAGAGTTGAAATGTTTTAAAATTTTATTATTGAGGTGTCAGCAACATTGTGTGGTACTTTTGTGAAACAGTATGTTTGGCATCCATGTGTTTGCATAGTTCAGCTTTAATGCTACCTTTGCACGAGTTTTGGGACCTAAGGGTCGTCGCAGGAACTATGAGTTTGTGTTTCCTCAGTTATGAAAGAGGTGCAGGAGTCGGGTGGGAGATGAGATGAGACAAACTCTAAGGTCACTTATGGTCCTATGAGTTTCTGATTTAGTAAGTTCAGTTCACCCACACTTCCTTTAAAGGAAATGTTCTCTGCATATTTGGAGAAAGCCATTTTTTGTTTATGAATGTAAATAGCTGAAAAAGCACAGCACATGGGGTTACCCAAAATAATCCCTTTTGCTGAGAAGAAATGAAAAATGAACTTATTTTCCTCTGCTTCTGAGGTGGGGCATTTTTATTTACTTATTTCTTACACAAGTGTTCCACCCCAGACCATCCCAGTATTCTTAACATGATACTAAAATTTGAGAAAATGAAAGTTTTATTTTCTTCTTTCAATTTATACTTAAAAACAACTTGTAAAATACTAAAGCTTCCTGGTCAATTTGCTACCCTTTGTTAACATGTAATCTCTGAACAAGGACTAGTTCTTGTCTGCTCTGTAACATCCTGAAAGTCTAATAGGCTACCATGAAATAATATAGTAAATATTTCCTCTTCATGAATTCTTATATTCTGACAGGTTTTTTCCCCCCAGAAAACCCGGTGAAGATGAAATACAGACACATACAATTAATGTCAGTTACAGTTCATAGACGCATGTGCTTTTCTTCCATTGCAATAACTGAACGTTTAGGAACTGAAGGATCTACCATCTGTAAGCTATGTGTCAGCTTAGCTGTCTCAGATCAAGCTTCCTTTTTAAATATTGTGTTCTGAGAAAAGCCTACCGCGTCTCTGAATGTCATGCTTATGACTACACTCAGATACTATAATAAAAGGGGGGCCTCGCTTGTCTATCTTGAAACTCTAGCATTGACTTTACTCTATTCCTGTGACATGTGTCCTTAATGAAGCGGACCATTATGTTCAGTAACTGACTGAATACCACCAAAAAATATTGAGCACTCATGTTCTACATTTAGAATTTTAGATCATTATATAAAGAGAACATAAAGATTCTCAATATCATGTTCAGAATTTTTTCCTCTCTACATTGTGTTTTAGGATCTTATTGTATGCTAAGAATGTTAGAAGCACTTAATTCAATTAATTTTGTTGCAGAATAATGAACATAAATGTTGCTGAGTTTTCTCTGTTTTCTTTCTAAAAATTCCACTAAATTTGATTTTTGAATCTGTATTTGCAGCATAATGTTTTGTTTTAGTAGAAATAGAAGACTTAGATTTGCAGAGATGCAAGAAAGAAAGAAATAGGGTAATTGGTAAGCATTTAACTACAGCAACATTTTGGGTTGTGTTATACATTTTGACCACTGTTTAGCATTGAGAAGTTGATAACCTAGGACAAAGTTTGGAAGATTAAATGGTCTATGTACACATAAATCAGATTCAAGTCACAGATTTCTTCAAAACCTCTGGATCCTGGTTGCAGTGAGAATCCAGATGAACACCATGCTTTCTGCTATGCACACACACACACACACACACACACACACACACACACACACACACAAATTGAAAAACTCTCCGGGGCAAAGACTGTAGAATGTCTTCTTATGGTCACTGTTAACACCTGTTCTATTAAAGACAAATCATTTTCTCAGATTATAATATTGTAATGATTGGAAAATTCTAAGAAGAAAGTTTAGTTTAGATCCTTAGTTTCCTAAGAATCAAGTCAGACATTCAATGTATACTGTGTGCTTCCAATATATAGTGCAGATGGATTGCAAACTATGCCTGAGCAATTGACTGTTCTTAGGATTTGGTGTTTATGTTGTGATTTTAAAATAGCCATTCATAAGGCAGGTAGGGATGTGTGTGTGTGTGTGTGTGTGTGTGTGTGTGTGTGTTGAAAGGCAGTTGAGAAAATTATTATTTTCTACTATTTCACACAATATGGAAGAGGATGCTTTATCACACAAAATTTAAGAATATCCCTTATTGCCATAATTGTTAGTCACCAACTTTTAGAGATTCCTTGGTCAACATGAGGAACGCATGGCTTATGGGCATATCCTTTTTTGTTTCTTGTGTCAACTTCTGAAACAGAAAGTTTCTACTTTAACCTTTGAAAAAATAACGATTTTAATACCTCCAAAACTCTAGCAGAAATAATGATGAATTCAGGGTTACGTGCTAAGAAGTGGTTAGCTACAAAAGAGAGGACCCCTATTTGACTATTAGCTACAGTCAACATTTCTGGTCTATATTCCCATGATATTATAAGCCCTGTTTTTCAATGTTGAATTTTTTTGTCCTCTTGGAAAAATTTTAAAATCTCCCTCAGATCAAAATTAAAGTAACAAAATAACCAATAATCACTTGTGCACACACACAAAACTTCATTACACTTGAGCTGTGCCAGTCCCTGACACTCAGATTCTCCTGCAGGGGCATTCTCTGTCAGCAGAAAGTTGCTTGCTGCAGTGCAGCCCGCCCATACAGATGACCCCTTTATGCTATCTATCTCAATTTATTATTTTTTTCTATTATCATATCATCTAACAATATTGTTGTTCTGTTCCTTATTGCAGTAGATAATAAATTTTTTACTCACTATCCTTCTAATAGGTTGCTAGTGTATGAAGTTAATTCATATTTAAGCATTTTTCCTAATTCCATTATTGAGAATCCAACCATACATATAGTTCTATCTCATTGTGTGAATGAATGTACATATAATGTGTAATATTTTTGTGCACCCTTTCAATAATTTCAGTTCTGGCTTTCTGTAGTTGAGATTCTTCTTAAATTTGTAGTGATTTTATTTTTCACAAATTTGAATTGTGAAAATCATATATATATATAGACAAGTAAAAAGAATTATATGATAAAGCTGTATGTATGAAAGAACCAGATGTAACAGTCATCAACATTTGGCCAATCTTCTTCCAAGACTCAAGATTCTGCCATCACCATTGTATTATTTTTGAACAAACCCGACATCATTTCATTTCATCCAGAAGTACTTCAGTATGTATACTTAAAATGTAAGGACTCCTTTGCAATATAACAGCACTAACACATATGAAAGAATTAAAATAATTTGTACCAATAAATTTCTAGTTAGTATACAAATTTCCTTTGTTTCATACAGCTTGTTTATCAGTTGGTGTTTTTAAATCTGAAGTTCCAAATATTGCATTTGGCTCATATGTTTCTGAAAGCACTTCAAACTAATAGTTTCCTGTTCTTCTTTTTCATTTGCAATTTATTTATAAAAGAAATATGAATTTTCTCTATCTGTATTTGCTTATTTCATATCTTTAGTACTAACATTATCCTTTATTTCAATTTATTTAGGTTGTAGTTTGAATTTTTGTGAAAATGCTGTAAAAGTAATCTGTTATATTTTGTACTGCAATGCACTGGGAGGCATAAATTATCTGATATTTCTCTTTTTGGGATCATTGGGATTTTTTCTGGATTTAGATATTATCAGGCTAATCTGTCAATTGTACAAGTTCCCAATCAGCTTTTCAATCCATCATTTTTGTAGCTGTTGTTGATTATTGCTGAATTCCAACAGTATATTAAGGGATTGTTTCTAATCTTGTTTCCTAAAATTCTACCAAAAAACATTATTTGACATCATGCAATATGTTCATTGAGGAGAATAAGGCAGTATAATCTAGAGGACAATGACGTTTTCTAACCTTTTGTTTTTTTTCTGAAAATGGGGTGGGTATGAAAATATTTTCTAAACACCTTTTTTGCTATTTCAATTAGTCAATACTGTCAATATAATCATTTTCATTTACAAATGACAAGTAAATTAACATTTCTAAAAATACTGGGTTATGACTTGCTACTATGAAGGAAATAGCTTGTTTTAATTGCAAATCGTGATTTCTACTGTAGTACCAGAGGTATGTAATGATTGATGAGAGCATACAGCATGATTTTTCATGGGTATTTTATTTGATCATCACAGCAATACTACTATGCTATAAAAAGAAAATATAATTTTCTCTGTTTTGCAATTTGTAAATTGGGAGTCAGAGGACAGATATTTTCCATTGTTATCTAAGGACTTATGGCAGAACTGGGGTCAGATCTGTAGTTCCTGACTCTAAATCCAATGTTATTTTTATTTTGCAACACTTGAGCCTATTTCTAATTGGAAGCTTCCTGGCCATTTGTTAAATTCAGAATAAATACTGATAAACCAAAATATTAGTATAAAACCGACATCATGATTTACATGAATACATAATATAATTAATTGATACAACATTGGAAGTTGGTTATAATATTTCATAGAACCATGTCAAAGTAGAAGCTAACTACCAATTTTATTTTTAATTCCTAGTTGCATTGCATTAGTACAGTCTCAAAATTTCTTATGAATCTCTAATATGTGAATAGATACAGGGAATAAGACAAGGAATATTTTGTCTCCATTGGAGAGCTTCATGGCATGGGAAAAGAAGAAAAACAAATAAATATTATACCATATATTATTAAGATGGTAAGTTTTAAGCATTAAATACTGTCATTTTTAGTGCTATATAGATTCAATGCAATTCTAATTCAAATCCCAATATCATTCCTTATTGAAATAGAAAAGGCAATCATGAAATTTATTTTGAAGAATAAGAGACCCAGAATAGCCAAAGCAATCCTTAGTAAAAAGAGTGAAGCACAAGACATCACAATACCAGACCTTAAATTATACTACAAAGCTATAGTAACAAAAATGGCATGGTACTGGCATGAAAATAGACATGTAGACCAATGGTACAGAATAAAAGACACAGAGACAAACCTACTTAAATACAATTATCTTATACTAGACAAAAGTGCCAAAAACATACATTGGAGAAAAGATAGCCTCTTCAACAAATGGTGCTGGGAAAACCGGAAGTTCATATGCAGCAAAAGGAAACTAAACCCCTATCTCTCATCATGCACAAAACTCAACTCAAAGTGGATCAAGGACGTAGGATCAGAGACCCTACACCTAATAGAAGAAAAAGTAGGTCCAACTCTTCATCACATTGGATTAGGCCCCAACTTCCTTAACAAGACTCCTAAAGCACAATAAATAAAATCAAGAATCAATAAATTAAATGGATTCAAACTAAAAAGCTTCTTCTCAGGAAAAGAAGCAATCAATGAGGTGAACAGAGAGTCTATATTCCGGAAGCAAATTTTTGCCACAAGCACATCAGATAGAGCACTAATCTCCAGGATATATAAAGAACTCAAAAAACTTAACACCAAAAAAAAAAAAAAAAAAACAAACCCAAAAACAACCCAATCAATAAATGGGCTACGGAGCTGAACAGACATTTCTCAGAAGAAGATATACAGTCAATCAACAAATGTATGAAAAAATGTTCACCATCTCTTGCAATTATAGAAATGCAAATCAAAACTACTCCAAGATTTCATCTCACTCCATTCAGAATGGCAGTTATCAAGAACAGAAACAATAATAAGTACTGGTGAGGATGTAGGGGAAAAGGCATGCTCATACATTGCTTGTGGGACTGCAAATTGGTGCAACCAATCTGGAAAGCAGTATGGAGGTTGCTTAGAAAACTTGGAATGGAACCACCACCATTTGACCCAGCTATCCCACTCCTCAGTCTATACCTAAAGGACTTAAAAACAACATACTACAGTAATGCAATCACTTCAATGTTTATAGCAGCTCAATTCACAATAGCTAAACTGTGGAACCAACCTAGATGCCCTTCAATAGATGAATGGATAAAGAAACTGGTATACAGACACAATGGAATATTACTCAGCAATAAAAGAGAATAAAATTATGGCATTAGCATGTAAATGGATGGAGTTGGAGAACATCATGCTAAGTGAAGTAAGCCAATCCCAAAAAACCAAAGACTGAATGTTCTGTCTCATATGTGTATGCTGATCCATAATAGGGGAGGGAGCTTGGGAAAAATGGAGAAACTTTGGTCAAAGAGGTGGGAGAGTATGGGAGGGGACATGGGGGCAGGAAAGATGGTGGAATGAGATGGACATCATTGTGCTAGGTTCATGTATGACTGCATATATGGTGTGACTCTACATCATGTACAAGTAGAGAAATGAAAAGTTGTGCTCCATTTGTGTACAATGAGTCAAAATGCATTTGTTGTCATGTATACCTAAGTAGAATAAATAAATTAAAAATTTTTTAAAAACTGTCATTGCTAACTTTATTCTCATTTCTTTCTTTCTTATTACAGTCCACATATTAAGTGACTAAATGTAACTTTCTCAAAACACATATGATACACTTTACAAATATAGTCAGTTGCTTTCTTTTCAAATAATTATATTTACTTTAAGGAATCAGACATGGTTGATAACACTTTTCAAATTTTCTTTAATTCTCTCTGCTTCAAGAAATAACCTTTAGGGGTGGTTCTCAAAGGTCCACTGCCTTGTAGCCATCATGTCTAGAAATGGTCTTAGCATTTTCTCTGCCACCAAAATGGGCCAGGAACCAGACTAGGGAGATCTGAATCTCAGCTGGGCTCAAGGTCCACATTGCACATGCCCAAGCTACCAATTTATCCTTGACTCTAAAACAGGAATACATTTCAAATGTAGTAGGAATAGGTGAGTTGTTTCTGGAACATGTCTCTACAGTATCTCTGAAAATAGTTGGTTCCAAAACTAAAGAATAAATGCACAGTTCTTGCAGGTTTCCTCTTTCATGGGAGAATTATTTCATTAACTTGGGTGACATTTTTTTTAAATACTCTCCTGGAGGAAATATTCATTTTTGTTAGAAAAGGCAATAATAGACAACATTAAAAGATACTATAACATAAAACTGTGGGAAGAAAATAATATGGATATACTATGAATACTAACATGAATTATTTGAATTTTAGTGTCAACACATGTCTAGCCTAATGCCTGCATTGGTATGATGAAGATTTTAGTCATGGAGATCAGATTGAAATGATCCCTAACATTTTTCTTGGTGTCTTTATCATCTGTATTAATCTTTGCATTGTACATGAGCTAAATTTTTACCAGGACAGAAAATAAAGACATTTTTCCTAGGCTCCATATCAAGAGGAGTCTGAAAGAAGTCTTGTCTTTGCATCCTCAAAGCATCATGTCTTTGTTTCTTCATTTAATAATATTCTACAATATATACTGTCTTTCTTAGTGCATATATATATATGCATATGTATTATATATATACACTTCCCTCAGGGTATCTTATTAGAGATTTATTTCTGCTTCCTAGATAAGGAAACCAAATCTTGGTGAGTCTATCTTCATAATTGAACAATGATTAGGAACTGGGTCATTCTGACTCAAAAGTCAAATAACTTTCATTTATTTCTTAATTTCAAGAGGCTAATATTATACAGAAATTATAATAGTTTTCCATGAGAAAGAGTATGTTCACATGGAGGCTACTACAAATATGTCTGTTGAGTTATACTGTGCTTGATGCTTAAAGTGGCTAGATTAGATGGAGGTACAACTGTAGGAGGCTTAACAATGTCTACATACCAAGAAAAAGCATAGCACTTGTGCCAGGTTATAGGAAACAATAGTGAGCATGTATTGGCAGGGGATCTCCCCAACACAGTGACTCCTTAGGAATACTGTGAAAGTGAAACTTAGTGACTTCCCTGGAAACCAAATATTAAATTAAAATGATAACTTTAATTGGCTCTGTCTGTCTTCTGAGAACTATGAGGTAAAGAACATTTTGAATATCGTTCTCTTTAAAAAAATGATGACACCTTGTTGCTACTTATTTTAATGTGAGAATTATAGAAATGTGTACATGTAAGCTGGAAAACTTTTACATATCAAATTTCCTTTTTAGAAGACAATCATTAAGACCATAAAACTTATTAATGTCCTGTGATTTTTATCATCAGAAAGCATCAATTACACACTTAGTGTGTGCATGAATATGTGCTAAGCCACGTGGAAAAATGAAAGAAGAAAGAGTTCACAACTGGAGAAGCTTATAGAAAACCACTTAATGTGCACATGCTTTATGGATGTACAATAAACATTTATACACTCACATGCAGGAGGAGCCGGACTTTTCCACATGACCAAGTCATCCAGTGGAGAACTCTGTGTAGGGAAGCTATTACCTTTCTTTTCCACATACATCAGTATCAAAGATGTGGTTCCAAGTACTATAGAAAATGTCCCTCTAAATTAGCAAGAAGACTCATGCAATTACTTGATTTCTCCTCACAATCTCATTTATTAGCATGGAGTTTGAAGTTTTTTGCTGTATTCCACAATGGCAGGAACTTTAAAATATCATTTTCAATATCCCAAAAGAATTATATTCTATATTATAACTTTTTAAAAAATGTAGACTAAGAAGTGTATTTTGCATTGTGATGAATTTTTGTAACCCACAAAAATACATTTCTGTGACCAGTACACATATACAATTAACACAAAATTTCACAAATGTGTGTACTAGATTCGATTTTTTTTCTTTTCTCAATCATCTTATTTTAACTTATGTTTCTATAATATTCTAATTAATGTTTAAAATTGTAGTTGCTATCTACAGAATTTATTTCATGTTGCATTTATGCATCTGGATTCACAAACTAATTTTATTAAGGAATTTGCAGAATTGAAAAGAGAATTACGGCAAAAATCACCTGCAAGAAGAATCTAACTTGATGCTTACAAGAAAAGAACAATAAGAAAGGTAACAGGATGCTTGAGCTAGTAAGCTAGTTTAGATAATAAGTTGTGGTTGAGTCTAGTTTGTACCTTGAATCATGTTTTCCTTTGCTACAACCCCAATATTTATCAAATTGTTTATTATTTAGAAGTTTATAGAATGTGTTGAATTTAATTGAAATGAACTGATGTAACTTTGGAAATGGATAAATATTTTTTGGAAAAATAATTTGAACAATTTGAGTACTTTGCATGTTTAGCCTTATAAAACAAACAGTACTATGTGTAAATTCTTTGAACTTAAATTATGGATTACAGGGGAGATTTGGAAAAAATGATAATAGTCATGAGATGTTTTTAGGAAGAAAGATTTGGCTCTCTCCAGTGTTTCATAGAAATGTGGATTCTTGGTTAGAAAAGACATCAGGGTTCATCTGGTAGTCCAGTCTCATCATTGCACACCTGTTTTTATACCATTCTTGAGAGAAAGCCATCCCATCTTTTCATGAATTGTTCTAATGAAGGGAGAATGTGCTTGGATAAGTAATCTGGTCTGTTATACATTACCTGGAATTCCTTGAGTTCTTTTAACTCTACAGCTGAAAATCCACTTCCTTCTTTCCTCCATCTTTTCCCCTCAGTCTCTTCTTCCACAATGTAGAAATAGTTCATTACTTCATTGACACAGTAGTCTTTCTTATCCGTTGGCTACATATCTTCAGTATTTTCAATATTTCTTGAACTCAAGGCTAAAAATGTCAAAAAGGTCAGCATGTTAAAAACAGGCCGATTTCATAAAGGAGAATGAACCATCAGTGTCACAGAACTAATGCCAGTTATTGCAAATGTTACAGGCAGCATTTCATAGTCATCAGATAAGATTCTCCAGTTTCTTAAACTATGTATATTATTGAATTTATAAACCAACAAATAATATTTATTGAAGACTTTTCAGAAAATGAAGTTCTGTTACCTGAAGGAATAGTATATTTCCAATGGTTTGTTTCCATGTGACAGCCTTTTCTTGCCAAATGGGTAGTGAGTTCTCAAATTCATTTGTATTAATAACATTATAATTTGTCTAAAAATTTAATGAGAAGCTCCTCTTGAGAAGAAATGATCTTATATTTGAAGAGAAGTATTTTTTTTGCCATAAAACTAGTAGTTTACTTAACTGTGTTTTCCCTTGGGTACTAGTCTGCAAAATGAAGTGATCATGGACCCCAAAGTATTCTATAATATAATCTTTAGTCATAAATATTATGTAGAAGTAGCTAAGCATTGTTTTCAAAAATGTTAATGGAAAATTCCCATGGAGGGCATACTAAAGTGTCTACCCCAATTCTTAAGCCTACATGATTTAACTACAGTCTGATTGTATTTTTAAACTGTAAATCATTATTTGTATTTAAAAATCCAATATCATCTGAAATAGGTAAAGTTTGAAAGCTCACAAAGAACCAAACCCTAATGATTTTCAAATTGCATTTTAAAGGCTAATCATGAATAACAAATCAACCAATACAGTGATTCCTCACTGCATTGTCACTGTAAAGTTATATAAAATTACCATAAATATAATCAGAACATGAGTTTTCAATCTCTTCTCTTTACATCTTTTTACAGTCTTTTCTCTTTACAATCTTTTCTAATCAGTAGTAAAATGTACAAATGATAATAAATTGTAAAAGTTGTAAATGTTGAATACATAATATCTTCTGTTTTCTGGCTCTTAGTCAACAAAATAATGTCATTCCTGGGAAGGTGCACTGATAGGAACAAGAAGTGAGGAGAATTACACTGTGGCAAAGGTGATAGAAAATGAGTTTGTGCTTTTAAAAACTTTTAAAGCATGATTGAGAACATAGACTACAAGCATAAGAAAATTACCATAAGAGAAAATGAAAACAATGAACATACATTAACAAATATATAACAATAAGATATAAAACCAAGGGCTTAAAATCAGAAAAGATGTTCTTGAGAGAATTCTTAGATGGGATAAATCTTTCAGCTAAGTAAATTGGCAGGAAGAGTATGTCTATGTGCATATGTACAGCATTACTGCATTGGAGATAAGGGGAACATTTCTAGAAGTAATAGTAAGCATGGAACAAATGGCTTTGAAAACATCGAAAATGAGAACTTGAATGAGTGTTAGAGGAAAAACTAAAGAAGGATTTTATAAAGGATAGTAGTTTTGATTAGGATGATCATATGCAATTGTTTATATGTAACTATTTTGACCTAGAAGAACAGCCATTTAATGTGGTTCCTTGTATTTCCATCCCAAAATACATCAGGCCTGCATCCAGCCTGCATCAGGAAGGCAGATTCCTGTTGTTATGGTTTGTATCTGGAATGCACCCTAGAAGTTCATGTGTTTAAAGCATGGTCCCCAGTGCAACAAGGTTAGAAATGGATCTTTTAGGCAATTATTGGATCATGAGCAGTTTTATGTCTATCATTAATAGATTAATCCTTTGATAGCTAAATGATCTATTGGGAGGTAGGACCTAGTTGAAGGAAGTGGGTTCCTGGGGGTATGACTTAGGGTTTGTCTTTTCTCTAGCCCCTTGCTTTCTCCATGTTTCCTGGCTGTCATAAACTGGGAGGCTTTCCTCCACAGTGCCTATCCACCACAATGTTCTGGCTCACTTCAGGCCAAGAACAAAATGGAGCCAGTCAACCACAGGGTGAATCCTCTCAGAGTGTGAATCAAAACAAATCTTTCCTCATCTAAGATGTTCTCTTCAGGTGTTAGTCCCAGCAATGAAAAGCTAACACAAAAATTGGTACCAGGAGTGGGGTTATTGCTGTGACTATACCTGAGCAGGTGAGTCAGAAGCCTATAGAGTTGATTTGTGAGAGGAGTTTGGGAAAGTTTAGAGATACAGTCTAGGTAAGACACAGAATGTTGCAAGTGGAGTTTAATGGGTGATTCTAGTATGATATTGGAAAGCCAGAATGTTGATTGCAATGTAAGCCTTAAAGACAATTATTGTGACATTTCAGATGGGAATAAGGACTCTACTGGGAACTGCAGTAAAGGCCATTTTTGTTACATTTCAGAAAACAAAACAAAACAACACACACACACACAAACTTGTCTATTTTTTGTCCATGGCCTAAGACTTGCTGTGAGGATGAATTTAGAGGTGATGGACTAATTAATCTTACAGAGGAGATTTCAAATCAGCACAGTATTCATGAAGTGGCATGGGCATTGCTGGCTGCATTTAGCCAGGTTTACAGTGAGAATGGAGATCAAAAAGAAGATCAGAAAGAGCTGAAAAATTTGCAGTTTACAGCTACAAAAGTGCATGTAAAATTGTGGCCCAGAAAGTTGTGATTGCTGAAGAGATTAGCACCATTAAAGAAAACCCAAGTAATTTTCACAGAGGCCATAGGAAATATTCCTCAAAGTCATCCCAAGAATAAGCAAGACCCCATCCATTGCAAGTACAATGTTATAAAAAGATAAACTCATTTAAAAGACTTTGTTTGAGAAGAGAGAGCCAGGGTGTCCTGCTCCCACAGGATCATCAAAGAAAATGTTTCCCCAGCATTCTTCTCACAATGTTTTCTCACTGAGGCACTCAGGCCACTACTGCCATGGTCCTGGAGGACCCAACTACTGGTTGAGCTAGCATCTGGCCTTGGCATCATTCATATGGTGCTGATTTTACAGGAGTGCAGAATGCTCAAGTTAGTGTAAGCTTCCACCAAGATTTCAAAGAAATGCCTGGGAGAGCAAGAAATTTGTGGCACAGTTGGAAACCCTGTAGGAAGCCCCCAAGAGACTGATGTATAAAGCTGTGAGTGGGAAGCTGAAGCTGCAATGGAGACCTCAGGAAGTAGAGATGCCAGGAACCTTGAATGTCTGTCAAGGAAAACTGCAAACAGCAGAGTCAGCCCAAGAGTGAGGACAAATGGGCTACAACTGAAGGCCATAGGGATAAGGTGACATACACACTTTGGAGCTCACATCTCTTCCCAGTGTGACCCCAGTGCTGCACATGACGCTACAAGACTTAATTTTTGACTAGCTGGGTTTCAGTCTTGCTTTTTCATTCCTTCTTTCTATGCTCCTATTCATACTTTTTGAAATGGGAATATTTACTCTGTGCCATTATATATTGCATGTGTGTAATTTGCTTTTGATTTTTATAGGGGTCCATAGCTAATGAGCCTCAGGAGTCTCAAAGGAGACTTTGGTCTTGCACTTTTCAGTAAATACTAGAACTGTTAAGTCTGTGGGGACTCTTGGAGATGGATTAAATTTTGCATTTTGAGAAGGTCATAAGCTTTGGGGGCTGGGGCAGAATGTTATAGTTTAGATATGAAATGTTCTCTGTGTTAACTTCTTTCATTGCTGTGATCAAAATATCTGACAAGAACAACTTAGAAGAAGAAAAGTTTGTTTTGGGTTCATGGTTTCAGAGGTCTTGGTCCATAGTCCCCTGACTCCATTGCTTTGGGTCTGAGGTGAAGAAGAACATCATGTCAGAAGGACATGGTGAAGGAAAGCTTCTCAGTTCATGGCAGCCAGGAAGCCCAGAGAAAACATGTATGTGCAAGGAGCTAGGGACAAGATATTGTCCAAGGGCATAGTGCTAGTAATCTACCTCCTCCAGCCATGTTCCACCTACCTACAGTTACCACTCAGTACTTTGAATGGATTAATCCACTGATGAGGTTACAGCTCACATAACCTAATCATGTCACTGCTAGATATTCATTCATTAACACATGAGCTTTTTGTGGGACATTAAAGATCCAAACCATAACATTCCCCAAAGCTCAGTCTTGAAAGCATGGTTCCCCATGTAGCAAGGTCATAAGTGGAGCTTTTAGGCAATGATTGGATCATGAGGAATCTGACCTCAACAGTGGATTATTTCATCAAATGATTAGATCTGTAACCACAGCAGGCAAACAATGAGCTATGTAGTTGCTATTATTTGTCCTCTAATATAAGCTCTACCCAGACATGGGGAATAGTGATGACCAGGCCCAGTGATTTTCTTTTTCTCAGAAATCTGAGATAGAAATACAGGAAAATCACTGATTATTAGTAAGTATATGATGGAAGGATGTAAAAATCATATTTATGGAGAAGAATTAAAATAAGAATAGCAAGGCCTATTTCTGAGAAATACTTCAGTAATTCTGAATTACTGCAGTTGCCATGAAAGTAGAATTTCATATGGACCCTAAAGATCTTCTTATCTCCCTAAAGTCAGGCCATGTGGTGGAAATTCCTTCATTTGTTTGTGTAACCTTTAAACAAATTTCTAACTTATTTAAGTGACTGGAGTGAGCTCTGTTCATTTCAACCAAAAGTTATCACACACAAATGTACAGTACAGACCAAAATTTTAAAGAAAAATGAAATGCTTTAATTTTTGAATTAAGGATGGAGAGAAGCCAAGACACTGGTTATTTGACTATATAATCAGCCCTGAAAAACTGAGTTTAATATACCTTCTGAAATAGAGCTAAATAATATTAACTTTCATTCCTTCCTCCCTAGTGCCAATCTAAAACCTCTAGAAAGACAGGCTGTCATCCTACTTATTAATTTGAAATTAGTCTATACATGCCCAACTTCCCTGAACTTGGGAGCAAAATCTCCAGTAATGAGGTTACACATTTGTGTGACATTCTCAACCCATTGCTTTAAATGGTCAGAGTCACTATGACACTATGATTAGGATCGTAGCATTCCTCTGTAGCAAGTGCAAGTTTAAAGCAATAAGTAATCTGCACAATTGTGACAATTTCCTATTTTAGAGGATACATGGATAACATATTAAGGATTTTGGCTAAAGAACACTGCATGGATAATATCACAAATATGAATATGCAGTATTTCTTGAGGCCAATACTTGTTACTTATTTTATTCCATGGCTTTTAAAGATCAAAACCCTCTTGAATTTTTCCCACATGGCTCCCTCATTTACTTTACAGAAGTTAGTCCTACTATGTGTGATAGCATCTGGGCTTTCATTGATGTTACAAGCATTTGATGTCCTCTTAAAAAAAACATAACTTTTTTTTAATAGCACTCTTCTGTTGTTTGTGAGTTTCCAAAGATTCAGGAGAATTAAAACTTATGATAATAGAAAATCTCACAGAAACCAGACTCTTTTCCCTACAGATCAGCTACCACAACCTTTGTCCAAACCTCTTTTGACAACTAGAACTTCCTAAGTGGTTTCCCTGCTGCCATTTTTATTCACCTAAACATGTTTACCATAAAGAAGCTAAAATAAATTTTAAGAATCACAGATCTGATTTTTCACTCTCTTTCTCATACACACACACACACACACACACACTATTTAATGACTGTCCATAGCATTTAAAATAAAATGCAAATTTCTCCCTGTGAACCCATCTCCAACTTCATATTATATAGTTTACTTACACATACAAAAGTCCAGCTTTAGAGCTTTGTACTTAAATACTTTGTCCTAGTCCTACAGCAGATATAAATTGGCCCTCTCTGTTCCTGACTATGGCACAATGCAGCATTACTTCCTTAGAGAGGCCTTCCCTGACCAACCCATATAAAATGATTTTCTCCAGCTACTCTCTTTTTCATCATTTTGTTTTCTTCATTCTTTTGGTTTGTGCACTGAACCAACTTCCAGTTACGTGGGCCTTGGTAGTTCAAGTCTGGTTTTACTCAGTGCAGGTAATAAGAGACTCAGCAACTTTCTGTGGAAAGCATTACTTTCTTCTCATGTTTTTTCAGAGTGGAGATGAGTATTGGATCCCTGTACAAGTGCACACTGCAGCACAATTCCAAGGAATAAGCAAAAATACTGGATTTAAATATATAAACCATTATGGGAAAATCAGAAACATACCTGTATTCTTTTTAAAAGGCAATTATATTCTTTAAGTTGATATTGCCAAGTAGGAATTTACTTGGAAGAAATATTCAAGCAAATGTGGAATGATATGTGAATACAGACTTTAATACGGGGGACCACTTAAAGGTCCATTCAGTGATGAATTAGTAAATTACAAGGCAGCTATACAAGGAATATAATGTGATTTTTAAATGGATGGTATATCTATATCCTCTAATATGAAAAAAATGTTTCTGAAATATTTAAGGGAAAAGTGGGCTGCAAAGCAGCACATGAAGATGGAAGCTATTCATTTAAACTCTGTACTTAAAATTGATAAGGGTATTTTTACATGGAACCATAAACCATTATAAATACTTAGCAAAGTTCTGTCTGTAGGGGGTTATCCCCAGATTATGGACTTTCAGGAGATTTTAATTTTTTCTTTGTAACATTCTTTATTTATTTATTTATTTTATAATGCATTAGCACTTTTTTAGTACAAAGAAAATGAGAAACAATAAATGATTCTAGCAGAAAAATTACTATGTGCAGATAATACAGCAGGAGGGGAAATAATTAAGAGGAGGGAAAAATGAGAAGCGGTACAGCCATACAATGCCAACATACATAAAAAGACAATGCACAAAAAGGATTATGTTTTGGAATTAGTAGGACCAAAATTAATCATTTATATACTCTTTCAAAACTCTCAGTGCTGCTATATTATTTCTATAATTGAAAATATTGTTAAATATTAATCTGCATATAGATACTGATCTCTTGATAAAGTCTGGTGATCCCTACAAGTGTTGTGGGGTAGTGATTTGGACAAAAAGGCTGGAATATTAAATTATTATTACACTTATGTTTTATTCATACATATATACTTTACCATGAAATAAGTACAGTAAAGCTATAATATTTTAAGTCAGTAGAGAAGTAAAGTTAGTTTTGAATTCTACTCTAGTCCACCTTCACATAGAGTTATATCTTGAAGACCTCTTTATAATCTATAGACTGAAGAATTTCAGAATTTCAGAATGTAGATTTCAAAGTTTCATTCCTTTTTCATTGGCAGAAGAACTTCCTCTCCCACTCATTCACCACTCTGAAGTATAATAGCAACTAATCTAGTCACCTTGCAGGATCTAATGGGGGCATGTATGCAATAGGTAATTCTTGGTACTTTATAAGAACTTTGATCCTGTATTTTTTTTTTTTTTGGTATCAGGGATTGAACTCAGGGGCACTCGACCACTGAGCCACATCCTCAGCCCTATTTTGTGTTTTATGTAGTGACAGAGTATCACTGAGTTGCTTAGTGCCTCGCTGTTAACTGAGGGTGGCTTTGAACTTGTGATTCTCCTGTCTCAGCCTCCCAAAGTGCTGGAACTACAGGCATGCACCACTGTGCCCAGCTCGTGCACTCCCTTTTTCAGTGACTAGATGAACATCTAGGAATGAATCTACTGGAAAAGTTTCTATGTAGAATAAGCATGACAAAAAAAATATTCTGGATGGCTAATTATGAATGTCTTTAATGGTGGCTTTAATATCATAGCAATTCCAATTTTGTTGTGTGATATATGTCCCATATGTGCTGGTCCATCAGTATTATTCACATCTTTGGTGTGTACATCCACTTACATATAATCATCACTATATGGCATATCAGTAATACTAAAGTTAGTGTCAATAATTGACCTTAATTTAAAGATAGAAAATAAGCAAATAAACTCATTCAGTTTCTTTATTCCAGTTGAAACTCATGTCTTACTTGATCATTTTAGAAAGTGGTATATAAAATCCGTAAATGAATTTTTAGAAAGACTTCACAATGCAGGACAGACAGCAAAACACACATGTTGTTATCATGGATCTTTTAAATAAGTTGTTATGTTTCAAGCAATAACTAATATTTTCTTTCTCCATTTTTCCTATGTGTTGGGACCTGTCTTTACATAGTTTAAATAACACAATAGTTTTGTAAGCAGCTAAATAATAATATGATTGAGGCAAGGCAGCAGTTTTTCTTGTAAGCAGACCTTGTAAGCATGCGAATGTTGAAACAACCATTAACTGGCCTCTACCCTATACATGATACTTGGCAAGGATGATTCCAAGATAACAAGATGGGATCTTGTCCTCGTGGCCTACTAGAGAAAAACAAAAACTCCACCCATGTGCAGACACACAATAGAAAACACGGGAAGCTATTGATATGTGTGGGTTGCAGTATATAATATAATGTGAAAATACTCTAAATAGTAGTGTCTGAATATAGAGAAGAAGCAATTAATTTTTTTGGAGGAACTAGGAGAGAATTGATCTTCAAGGAAAGCTGCAGACTGTAGAAGCCATTTTTGTAGGGCCTTGAAGATATATTATCTTATTACTTAATGATGTTCTTTATTTTTCATGAATTTAGCACATAAACAGCAGAGGTGGTTGGACATGGAGGAAAATCCACTGAAAAGCCTCTGTACAACTGCAGAAGTTGATTGACACCTTGATGTATATAATGAATCTTCCCCTTTTTCTACCAGCATGAATGAATGGAATCTGAAATGGGGACAAAGATTGTAATCAACCAGCACAATTAATATGAAAATCTCCCAAAGAAAATTATATTTCTCAGTTTTGTTCTGCTTCCTGCTCTGATCTCATGACATCGAACCATGCTATAATCAATCTTAATATGGTATAAATTCTTTCAAAGTTTGGGGAGGGTATAAAAATGCTGTGTGTGTATGCATTTCTGAAGAATGTTCCTAGATCATAAGATAATACAAATACTTAGACCTCAAGTATACTTCAGTGGTCGAAAAACAAGAAAAACCAGTTTTGATACTGATATTAGTAGTAGGCTTATGTTATAAATTCATGTGACACAAAAAGGAAGCATTGTAATTAGCAAGACAATTGTGAGTACCTGTGTGAATGTGGGTTTGAGAGTGTGTGTATGTGTGTGTGTGTAGAACAACTATAAACTTAGCTTTAATCTAGAGTGGAATCTAGAAGACCGTGATATGAAAAGGGATGCTATCTCACTATCTACCTCGAAGATTTTCTTATATAATTCTTACTGAAAAAAAGAAAAACAACAACTTCCCATCAAGAAACTATGCTGAGATTCAGGCTTAGAACTATAGGTGAAGGTTCAAAGCAATGATGAAATGTATAGAGAAAAAATTGGCCTTCTGATTCCTGGCTAGAAATATGTGACTTTTGAAAAGAAAATTACCACTGAAGTTGCTAAGCTTCCAACCATTCTTTTGTCTAGTTCTTTCCAAGTATTTGTGGGTATATAGCAACTGTCTCTTACTAACAACCAGAACACAACTCTGTTGTCCTAGATCTTAGCAAATTAGGGTATGTTTAAGCTCTATCATGAACTTTCTCTACCCATATCTGTAAGAAGACATTTAAAACTTCCTTCAAAATCATGTGTTCTTTCAGTTGGCTAAGCTTCTCGTGTACTGCACAGAGTGAAAAATGGGTAAACACAGTAAACTTCAGAATAATTTCAGTTTAAGGAAAGACTAGGGAAGAAACTGTAAGTGACAATGAGAACTTATGCACTAATAAATTCTCATAAACTCTGACTATTCTCTAAATAGTCACATTCCCAAATGATGATCCTAGAAATTCTCTTCAAATGATGTTCATCTTGAAAAGGGAGATAAATTAAGAGTGCAAGTAACAATCACTTGTCTGTTGGGAGAGCCCAGAATTATTTATCCTTTTCACATTTTTTGGTTCATAGGTGGTCCTATGGCCTAATTCTATGTGGATGTGGGTGGCCATCTCTTGAGATTCAGGTCTTGCACAGATTGATTGTTATGAGAGGAGAAAATCTTTATTTTTAGCTCATTTAACTATTAAAGCTTATGTTTCTGTTCTTAATTGGCAACATAAAATTTTAGCACTCCAGCTTCCTGCCAGAGTAAAGCCTCAAATTTGCTGCAGTGAGTAACAAAAATAATATTTAGTGTGTCTGTTCTTCAAAGTATTTCACTAACTTTTAAAAATCTATATTCCCATTAATAAATATCAAAATCTTATGTTCTCTCAGGGAGTCTCAAATGTTTATCTCTTGAGAATCATTACTTCATAGATATTCCCACCAATCAAAAAGTTTGCTTTACTTCCTATAGGTATTGTATTACAATTATGATGACAATAGTTTTAAATGTTATAGATTTTAAAGTACTTTAATTTTGAATGTTCTTTATAGTTCCTGTTCTCCCCCTGAGTTTTGACATCTTGTTGGGGGGAGGACTAGCAAGT
Organism: Geosciurus inauris; assembly: GCA_004024805.1. Classification (NCBI taxonomy): domain Eukaryota; kingdom Metazoa; phylum Chordata; class Mammalia; order Rodentia; family Sciuridae; genus Geosciurus; species Geosciurus inauris. The sequence goes on along the minus strand of PVHX01000088.1, from coordinate 208,548 downwards.
GATAAAGTGTGCCTCCAACTGAGACCCACTCTTCCAGTTTATCCTAAATATTCTAAATGTAACCTTTGTGTCTAGGCAAATCCATTAGAGAGTGGAATAACTGGCTTACATCACCTCACTTCTTCCATCTGCAATGCTATTAAGGAATCTGTTTTGATCTTTTGCATTGGCTTGCATCAAGAGACACTAAACCAGAGTTGTACAAAACGTGATAATATATTCATTACAGGATTTTTTGAGGATATAACAGACTACATTATACCTATTCTTTTTGTGAGCATGAAGATATATATGAGTGAAAAGGAGTAGAGATTTTGATTTTCCTAAGACAAAGTTTTATTTATCTGTATGTGCATCTTGTGACTCTTCTGTTTTTCTCTTTACTCTGGTCCAAACATAATCTCACCCTTTTCAGTGCACATAACTTTATGATGTACATTTTCTTTTGTACCAGGGATTGAACCCAGGGGTTCTTAGCCACTAAGCTACATCCCCAAAACTTTTTAGTTTTTATTTTTTTATATATATATCTCACTAAGTTGCTTAGGGCCTTGCTAAATTGCTAAGGCTGGCCTTGAATTTGGGATTCTCCTGTCTCAATCCCTTGAGGCACTGGGACTACAGGTGTGGGCCACTGTGCCTAGCTATGATGTATATTTCTATTGCTACATTATAATCATGCCTCATAGTGGGATTAACCATGCCATATCACCTAACCTTTGAATATTTGAAAGATCAGCTTGGGTAATCAGTCCACCACGGACTGTAATCTTGGTGTTTACTCGTCCTGTGACCCTAGGTCACTTATTTCCTAATTTGGAAATAAACTAAAGATGTCTTCCTCATGGAGTAGTGGAGATTTAGATGATATATTTAAAATGTCTAACAACATGTGGCACATAGAACACCTAACATTAGAAAAAAATATGATTTCCATTATTTCACTTTTGCCCTGATACCTTTATGTTTGTGGATGTTTCTCTCTCTCTCTCTCCCCCTCTCTCTCTCTCTCTCTGTGTATGTGTGTGTGTGTGTGTGTGTGTGTGTGTGTTTTGTTTTCAAACTCTTAAAGGTGGAGAACACCCGAGTTCTGTCGTTGGATCATGTCTTCTCACTATAAACATTCGGTTTCCTCATGATCTCATCCAGAGTCTTAGCTTTTCACACTGAAGAAAAGCTGATGACTGTCACATTTGTATTTCTAGTCTGAACTTCCATTCCAAACTCTAGACTCACGCTCCAGCTACCTATTCACCATCTCTCTGTGCATGCCGAATAGATATGACTAAAACAGAATTTCTTATCTCTCTTATACTTAGTGTTCTTCTTTTTGCTTTTCCAATTTTGACTGATCTCAACTCTTATCTTCTCAGGTCAAAAAATCTTATAGTCACTCAAGACTCTGCCCTCTCTTTTACCTCCCCTCCCCATCCACTTGGTTAGGATATCTTTTTGACTCTATTCTTCAAGATATTTTTATAATATGATCACTTCTCACCACTTCCTCTGCTATACTCCAAGCCACCATCATCTCTTGCCTGAAAAACCATAATAGCTTCATTAATAGACCTTTGTACTTCTATGCTTGCACCAAATAGTTGGCTTTCAACACAGTAGCTAAATCAATATTGTTAAAATATGTCAGATCATGTTGTCCTTCTGTCCACAATTCAAAACTGGTGTCTGTGGTTTCTCAGGTCCAAGTGGAAATCATTACAATGGCTCACCAGCTGTGTGCTCTGCTCATCTTTTGCGTCTCTAATCTCCTCTCCCTTTTGTTCACTCTACTCCAACCTCATTGACTTCCTTGCCATTTCTTGATCATGATAGGCAAGTTCTTACCTTAGGGCCCTTGCTACAGTTCTACAACTAACCTCGAATTCTCTTTCCATGGATATTTGTGGTGCTGTCATTCTGACATTCTTCAAACTTTTTTCAAATATTGTTACCAGGGATGACGAGTTCCATTTCTCCAGATGTTGAAGATTGAACACCCAAGAAACACCAAAGCAAGCATAGAAAACAAGTTTTATTTAAAGAATATTAACAGATTTCCCCTAAGAGAAGTTGGCCCAGAGCTGGGTGTCCATGTGAGGGAAAAGAATCTTGTCTTTTTATAATTTCCAGGTTTCCCTTCCTTTTATCCTGCCCACACAGTAAAACGTCTAGAAAAGATTCAGGGGTACCTCTCTCCATAGTACATTGTCTGTCCAGAGAAGCAGGAAGGAAGCCAGCCACCCGGGGAATGCTCATTAACAATTCCCAGCTGAGAGGAACAATCCCCCCAGAGGCAGGTGACTTTGGTCACTGAGGGGAGGGAGATGTTTCCTGAAGGTATTAACATTCCATTCCCTTGAATTTGCTTCCATCTTCCAGACCTGACCAGAGTATCTGTCTACACCAACTGCCTGACTTCTGTTCTTGCTTCACTATCATTTTTTGAATGAAGACTGTTGACTCACATCCTAAATGCTATAGACTCTTTCATTACTACTTCTGTTCCCTCTTGCCCTGCTCTACATGTGCTTTTAAATTTTCGTCACTTGTCTCCATCTAAATACTATATAAGTAACATACACCACATTTATTGTTTATCTCTCCCAAATAAATTTTAGTTTGCTGGAGTCCATTGTTGGACATTTAGTCTTCCTTTTACCCATTCATTGATTGCAATTACTACCATTAACATCCTAGTCTGTAAAATTTTATCTGTTTGGGGGATTCTTTTTCTAAAATGTATTTCAAGAGATAGATATACTTGGGAAAATTAATTTTTAAAGCTCTTAACACATATTAACAAAATGCTTTCCAAGTGGATTGTAGCCATTTACACTCTCACCTCCAATATACTAGGGCTTACTCCATTACTTCCTCAATATTGATGTTGTTATTTTTTGACAGCGTAATGACCAAAAAAAGTTCCATGCCAATTACTTAACTGCAATTCTTATAACATTAAATACAACCTCTTTTTAATTTTACAAATTTATTGTGGTCTTTTTCCTTTTGTAATCATCTTGACCTATCCTTTGTCCATTTACCTTTAATGTTTTACATATTTTTCTTATCTTTTTTAACTTAATATGTATTAAAATCAATATTCATTCTATTTAGGTAATGGTATCATAGCTATTGTACCTTTATTGTCATTAAAAACTAAGTCTTAACATTTAAAGGATGTAAAGCCTTGCTTTTTCATAAGCATTATAGAGAAAAGGAGAATTCTTTGAGAAATTTTAAATGTTTGTAAAAAAAAAAGGATTTTCCCACCTTACAGGGCATGGAGCTCAATACATATCTGTAAATGAAATCTTGAAGAAAAGGTTTGAAGTACTTGTAGTAAAGGTTATTCTTGAGCAATGTCTAATGTCCCTACAAAAATGTGGCAAGAGTGCAAATCAGGTGGGGCAAAGAAATAAACAAAGGTTTGATGCATAGATGAGCATGACTTCGAAACACACTTCCATTGATAAACTGTCAGCATCAATTGTACTTTTAAAATTTCTTCTTCTTAGAATTTATTCTCCAGTACCAATTTCTAGTCAAGGAGAATGACATTGATTGTAGATAATTGAGACTGAACTTTTGGGGTGATTTTAAAGGTGACTTTAAATCTCTTCATATTTTGCTTGTTGGTATTTTAAAGATCTAATGATAATGATCTTACATTTGCAGTCAGGGCAAGCTAAAAGAATCTCCCATTACTGCAGAGACCCTGTCAGAGACAATTCACTTTATTGGATTCTTATTTTTTATTTTTTGTATCTTCGGCTAAGATTGCCATATTGCTTCTTTTTGCTTTATTATATTACATGTTCTAAAACCTTTACCCTGAAAGGGAATTTATAGTGATACTATGCAGAAAGATCAAGTTTTTACCATGGAGATACTACCATCCCCAGGGTTAAATGTGGCCTCTGTTTAGTGATGTGCAGCAACATCCAAAAACAGTGAGAGGTGAGGATGAAGGATGTCTTTGGACCCAGAGAGAATTTAAGTAGGCAGAATGTAATTACCCAAGTTGGACTTAAGCCAGAATGACAGGGTTAACATCCATCCTAATTGAAGAAAATTGAAACTAACAACAGCTACTTTCCCAAAATGTGAGTCATATACCTTTTCTTAGTGTCTTTCATTTTCTCTTCATTAACAGAGTCTCCCAGACAAGGACCAGATTTTTATCTAAGTTGGTTGTTACCAGAAAAACTGTTGTTTTTGAAGGATGTGAAAATACAAGCTAGACATTACTTAAAAGATTTCTGAAATATGAGGAGACATGTAATTTCTCTTTTGGTTTCCAGGTCAAAACAAGACAAAACAAAATAGATCCCCTCTTCCACAAAATAAAACCTGATTGTGCACCATGGCATGGAGCCCAGGTTTGTAGACTTTGATATCATTTTTTTCCTCTAATTTTGAGTTGAAAACAATGTTACTCATTTGGCTAAATCTGGAAGTATTAAAATTTAGAATTCTGAATAATCTCAGCTTTAAAAAATAATCCATACTTTCTATAAGAAAAGAATAATATTTTTTAAAATGTAGTATATTTGATTCATTCATTTTTTATTTTCATCCTCTAATAAAATGTGAACTCTGAAGATCAGAGACAGAAATTTTCACTTAAGTAGCATCAGCACAGAACACAAGTTGCTGACACAAAGTAGATGCTGAACACACGTTACCGAATGCTTCTCATGTGAAACTATTTGCTGATATTTCAGCAACTAGCTGGAAAATTTGGAAGAAAGGAATAACTACAATTTCTCTTTCTTTTGAGATTTAGCTTTTCTTAGTTGTTGTTGTTTTTTTTTTTTTGATACCAGTGATTGAACTCAGGGGCACGCAATCACTGAGCCACATTTCCAGCACTATTTTGTGTTTTATGTAGAGACAGGGTCTCACTGACTTGCTTGGTGCCTTGCTGTTGCTGAGGCTGGCTTTGAACTCGCGAGTCTCCAGTCTCAGCCTCCCAAAGTGCTGGGATTACAGGTGTGTGCCACCACACCTGGCCCCTTTTCTTAGATTTTTTAATCTCTACTATTTTCTTTATGAAGACTCTTCCCAACACAAACTCCTCTAAAGATCAAGCATTTTCTTATTCTTCTTCTACTGGAAATTATCATTATCCTACAATTAATTGTATTTGACCAACAATGAAACTTCTCATTCTTACTCTCATGTAACTTTTTAAAAATTCCATTCCCAATTAAAAATAATGCATTCAAGGATGATTTTGCTAGTGTAGGCCTATATTAATTTTTAGTCAAAACCAGTTATCTGTTTTTAGACAGACAGGGTGCTATCCTACATTATAGGCTGAGTGTTCAAGTGACACCACTTGAAGAACTAGGGAAGGAGTGCTTCAAGGGACCAGGTTGAAGCTTCTATGCTTTTTCTTTTTGTACAGATTTGGTTTCTTATGAGACAAGGCAGGTTTGAAACTTTGCTGTAGAATAATTTGTACCCCATACCAGAAGAAGACAGAGATAATAGTGTCGTATGATATATAGGCTCAGAGACAAAAAGAACATGGGAAAATTGAAGTGACAATTTTATATGGATGACTTATTTATTGGAAGTTTTAATATTGTGTGGTTACACTGTGATAAGGGATGGCAATTTGACTTGAATAAAGGATTGCCAAACTTCTCTCTCTCAAATCAGGAATTTTCTTGTCTTTTGTCACTATTCTAGGTGCAAAAAGTTTGGCAATGTATTTGGTACTGTATATTTCATGAAGCTCTGCATGCATGGTCTGGGATTAGGATAGGCATCAGTCAGAAATATTGCAATATTATAAAAAGTGCTATTCTTGCAGAATTTCCAACCTAATTTAAACCTATCCACTCTTGATATCTTCTGAAAAATATTTAGTATCATGGGATTTACAGCCCAGCTTTCTGACCAAACAGGTTCAGGTAATTTCTAAAATGCTTGTAATAAGCAACTTTAAAGTTGTGCCAGAATTTCTGACTCTTAATGTTCTTCCAAACCACAAAGAATTGCCCCTACAAATGCCCATTAATCTTCTGTTAACCAGTGTTTGATTATCTTTATGTAGATGGTTAATCTATTCATAAGTCTTCTCAGTTACTTTTCCCAATTATTCTAAGGTGGTAGGGACTCAAGGAATTAACTAGTTATATCTTTATCATTACTTTTATTATATGTTTATTACTAGCTAAAACATAACCAGGGGTAAATTTGCTATAAAAATAACACAGTGCATTTCATATGTGTAAATGGCAAATGTAAATGACATTTGTGCTGTGCAATATTTTTCATGATTTGAAATATTGGCTCTCTTTATCTAGAATTTAATTCAGTAAATTTTTACCAAATGTTCAGTATGTATGTCAAGCTGTAAGCCAAGAGTAGACTCTATATAAATTATAGCTCCTGTTTTATTTAGACTGTAAAACCTACTTATTTTCTCATGGTCAAATAAAAATGGGGGAAAAAGTCAACAATTATGTACTTGAGCAACAAAGGCACAGAAGCATTTGTCATTTTGGTTGTGCTGCTCAGCATCTGAACATCTTTTTAATGGGGGTAGAAGGACATCAAGATGCATGAGAATCCAGTGGAGATGGAAAGAGTATTGGCAAATAATTCATTTCTATCCACTCCTAGAAAGGAGGGAAAGTAGTCTGCATGTGTTTAGTCAGGTGTTTCTACCCCAGAGTTTGATTCTTGGAGGCCCGAAACAAAGGCATTAGGTCTAGATAAAGCTGTATTTATAATAAACCTGGTGGAGATGAGGATTTAGCAGTATGACACCAGTGTTTTTAGGTATCTCTAGGTGACATACTAAACAGAAATAGAGGATGTTGGCTGAGTCTTTTCTCCCTTGGATCATTGTCAGACCTTGTGTTGCAGCCTTGGTGGATATCATTTGTTTTTACAACTTTCAATAATTTTTTCTCTATTTATGTTAATGGAAGTATGTTTCTGTTTTTCACAATGAAAATGTCTAACCCATAGTAAAGAAATCTGATGCCAGGATGATATGACTGCTTTATACCAGAGATTGGTATTATAAAAATTACAGGTATCAATGTAAATTGTCTACTGTAATTGCTGAATAAATATATAAACTTCAACTAAATAAAATAAAAATAGAATAAAACTCAAGAGTATATTTTAATTCTAAAATGATGACAAATAGTTTAGTAGATGTTTTTGAAAACTCATTTAAAAAGCAGCTCGTAACTTCTGGTTGCTAGGCTAATATGTAAAGAATTTAGAAATAATTACTCCATCATAACAAGTGAAAAATTGGATAAACTGAAAAAGTCAACATTTCTTTTTAGATCCATCAGAGACATGAGGTCATAAGACAAGACAGACAGAAAGATACAGAGAATCACAACTACTGGAGCAGAAAACCCCAAGCTCGCAACCTCCACAGAACCAGCACCAAGGCAAGCAAACCTGAAATGTAATTGATAAATTGCCAGAAGTGCAGAGTGGACATTCCTATATATATGGAGCTCTTATGTTCCTCAATTTCCCTATAATAATCAATAGAGGTAATACCAATCTCATTCTTCTAATTCTTTCTCCATTGGCTTTATTGACACAACTTTTTGCTATTTTCCTTATCTTTATAACTTCTTATTAGAGTGTTTCAGGATCCTGATTCTCTCACATTCTATTTATTCTTTCTAGTGACATTATCAACTTCTTTGGCTTCATTGCTTTCTGTCTTCTCACTTAACCCATTTTCAGATCTAAAAGTCAATTGGGCCTCACTACCTTCATTTCCACATTTTCCCAAGCATTTTTTATTTTACTTCTGCCCTCATACTAAATTGGAAAATTTATCATTATCCTAAAATACTTCCTTAGTATTGAGCAGGTCTTAGATGCCCCTTCCCCAGCCCCTCAGCAAAAGTCTTGATTTTGGCCCTTGCCCTTTTGGCCCTTTCTTGCTTGTCATTGTTATAGCCCCTAATCTCAAAGCCCTGAATGTATCCAGTTAACTGTGGACAAATACACATTTTTGTTGCAACAAATTACTCAACATTCAGTCACTTAAAGCAGCAATCATTTATTCTCATGAATCATGGATCATGTGCTTATTCTGTATATGGCTTGGGAGGTTTGCTGATCTTGGCTGGACTTGCTTACTCATCCAGCAGTTGGTTGCTCTTAGCTGGGATAAGCTGAACAGTTTGTACTCCTCATGTCTTCATTTCTCCTCCTTGGATGAGCATGTAGATGGGTCATGGTGATGGCAGGTCCATGCCAGTGGAAGCAGCAACTCTGAAGGTCTCTTGCATCCTAGGCTGGGAACTTGCACAACATCAGTTATACCTTATTACTGAAGGAAAGTCATGTGGACTTATACTTAAAGCTGAAGATTGAGAAAAAATATTCTACTTCTTTTGTCATGTGACAACAGATATAAATATAGAAATGAATGAAAAATTGGGACCAGTGAGGCAACCTACAACAGAGAGTCTAGCCTTGTTCCAATACAATTTGTTCTCCTTTTTACTAACTCGAAGAAAGTTAAACATGATCATGTTTATTCCTTGGCAATATCTGTTGGATGCTTTTTGGATTAAATACAGCCTTCTTCACTAGGCTTTTTAGACCCTTTATCCAACCTAACCAATTTTACCAACGATAATGTTTTTCTGTTGCTTTATTTTCCAAAAAAAAAAAAAATTCATTTTCCTTTATGAAATCACTTCTCCACCATGCCATTGCACTATGTGATACAGAGTAGGCATGGGATGCATGTTGTTATGGTTTGGATGCGAGGTGTCCCCCAGAATTCACATGTGAGACAATGCAAGAAGGTTCAGAGAAGAAATGATTGGGTTGCAAGAATCTTAACCCAGTCAGTGAATTAATCACTGACAGGATTAATTGAGTGGTAGCTGAAGGCAGGTGGGGTGTGGCTGGAGGACATAGGGCATTGACGGCATGGCTTTGGGGTATATATTGTATCTGGCAGGTGGAGACTTGTCTGTCTGCTTTCTGATCATTATGTGAACTTCTTCCCTCCACCTCTCTCTTCCACATTGATGTTCTGCTTCACCTCCAGTCCTGAGGAATAAAGCCGGTCTTCTATGCACTAAGAAGTCTGAGCCTTCAAATAAACTTTTCTTCCTCTGTGATTGTATTGGTTGAGTCTTTTAGTCGCAGCAGCAAAAAAGCTGACTAAAACACAGGATAAACGAATTGTGTTTTCCTTTTCCTTTGAGAAGAAATTCTCCCATTGATGAAAAATACGAGAATATGGAAGAAACAAATTCCTCTCATTGCTGAGGTTACTGGAAATCATTTTCCTTGCCTCATGAAGTGAACCTATCAGTAGAAAGGCAATATATAGAAAAAGCAGAGCTAAGAAATAGGGAATGAGAGAACAAGCTGTAAAAACATGTTTTTCTCTTGATTCCAAATGCAGCCATACTCACCTCCTTTTTCTTTACTAAAATAATTTGAACTTCGTTTCTTTTTTTTTTAAAATCCTTTTGTAGATGGCCACAATGTCTTTATTTTATTGCTCTGTATGTGGTGCTGAGGATCAAACCCAGGGCCTCACGCACGTGAAGCAAGCACTCTACCACTGAGCTACAATCCCAGCTCATGAGCTTAGTTTCTGTATTATGTAACTCAAAGTTCCTGGCTGAAGCCCACATATTTACACGTAACCACTCATGCCTCCCCTTCAGACCATGAATCAATACCCGCAAATAAAGTTTTTGTCCACTCTGATCAGCACTGATTTTATTAAAGTTTCTAATGATTTCCTAATTTTAAAACCCTGCAGTATCTTTTCCTTTCTTCCCAGCTAGAAAATTCCTAATCATTCTTCAAGGTCAAATTCAATCTCAAATACATTTTTCCTGCAAAGTCTTCCCTAAATCTTCAGATAAAACTAATCTGTGGGATATGCTTATTTAGTAGGGATAAGGGAAAGAAAAAAAGAGAATAATATTCTTATTGCCTGTTTGATAACACGACATTAGAGCCACTTCTTTTACCCTATTAGTAAATGTAGTGAGGTGTATCTTCAAAATCTATCCAGAATCCCCTAACTTCTTATAACTTCTGTTGGTATAACAGAAGTCCAAGTCATCATCTTCTCTTTCATGGAATGCTGGAATAGTGCCTTACTGGTCTCTTTGCTTCTGCTCTTCTCTCCCTACACTTTTTCCTTAACACACTATTTCCCTGAAATAAGAAGAGAGATCATGTCATATTCTGTTCCCAAATTGCTTATGAAGTCCTGAATGATCTGGGCCCGCTTCCATTTTCTCTGGTCTGCAATAGACCCAAGACCCTCTTTTTTGCTTCTCACATGCATCACACATGCTCCTGCACCAAGATCTTTGTATTTGCTGGGGTTTTTTTCCTGAAATTTTCTTCCTCCAGATATCTCCCTGTTTTTTTCTTACCTTCTTCAAGCCTTTCTTGGAGTATCACCTCCTAAAAAGTTCTTCTGAGGTCAACATATTTGAAAGTTGAAACTCAAACCTCCTCCTCTGCATTTTATTTTCCATAATACTTTAAATATATAACATACTTGGTATTTTTTATTTATTTGAGAACAGGTCTTGCTATATATGTTGTGCAGACTGTCTCCAGACTTCTGGGCTCAATGTATCTTCCTACTTCAGTCACTGTAGTAATTAAGGCTTCGGGCAACTTAACATATGTTATATATATTCTATTTTGTCTGTTTCTACGACCTAGCATATAAGCTCATTGAGGTAAGGATTATGTATTGTTTTTTGGGGTGTCTATATTGGTCAGTGTTTTGTCTTTATTGATTAAAATGCTACTTGGCATATAGAAGCTTTTATTTTATTATACATATAAAATAAATGAACAAAGGAATACATTTACTTCATGTGTGTCTCCCTGCTGGATTATGGTGTGGAAGTCAGAAACCACATGGCATTTTCTGTACCCTGATTAGACATCAGGACACATAAAAGCATTCAACAAATGGAATTTTTGTCAGTCTTTTGTTGAATGAGGTTTTTGTTTCTTTGCTTTGTTTTCTTGCTGGTGCATACCACCAGTAAGTGTTAGAGCTTAGAATGGAAACTACGTTTAAAAAAATGCAGTCTCTCCATAGTGGTCTTCTTGATATGACAGTGAATCTCAGCCTCAAAAGGATCTGACTGAAGAGGACTGAACATTATCCTTTAACTTTTAAAAAAATCTCTCATTCATGCTGATTTCCTGACTCTATCAAAAGTATATTTGATGGTTGATTCATATGCAATATCTGCATGATCTGCCAGTAAAATTTTCAGTGTTTGTGGTAAATTCAAGAAAAATACAGAGTACATTATTGATATATGGCCCAGCTCTTTGCCACATTAATGATATGGATTCTCTTTGGGTGATGGGAAGTGCATCATTGGCTGGCAGTGCCCCTAACTCTAAAGACTGAATGAAAAGGCATGCCAATCTCCTAGTCTCTGGATTTTTCTGATTACTGTGTATCTTATCTCAGGATTGTTTTGATTTTCTGATAGTCACTTTTGCTGGGAAAATATTTTTCACATAATAATTATTCATATGAACAAAAAAGTTAAGATATGGAGAAGTGCACACATACATACATACAGTCAAGCAGAAAAGTGTAACTTCCTTGATTAGACTTTTTTCCCATTGTTATCTGAAGCATAACTTAATATTTATTTTCTCTATTTTATATTCTTGCTGTCTCCTGGGAGAAAGTACTACTGCTTACAGCACAGGTTTTTATAGTTGATTTATCTGTCATTTTTCCTCAGTATTTACCAAATAAACATGTTTCACAGCTTTATACTCCATGGTAGAATGCTTTGAATCTATCCTTATTTTTATAAAGCCGTTGGCAGCATATTCTTACAATTTTTTTTCTATTGGAAAAATTATAAAAGAGGGTAAAGGAATATTTGTTTTTCCCTGAAGATAATGGATTGGGTGGTAATAAAGAGTTTGTAAGCTTAGTCTTCTTTTTAAAAATCTAGTCTTACTGTAGGGATACTAACATCACCAATACTGTTAATTTGTGCCATTGCCTGTGCCATACTAGGTGCCATCATTGAGCTATTTTACCTCAGTATTTAACAAATACGTAATGTCTTGCTTCCTCCTCGAAACTCTTCTCTGAGGTGGGTGGAACTTATGTACCATATTTTATGGGTTGGAGATTGACTCACAGCCATTAAGTAGTGTTCCCAAAGTCACAGAGCTAGTAAAGGCTAGTATTAGGATTTGAACACAAGTCAGGTGCTTTCTCTATAAATGTATTACATGAAACTTATGACATTGCTACTAAGTTTATAACATCAATAATTGGCTTCTTCTAGACTGTAATGAATGTATTTCAGCAACATAACAAATAAATTCTAATACAATTCAAATGTTGAATTCTATTTCAGAATTTTTTCCTTTATTAAAATATGTTAGAAAATTTAAAAGAAGAAAATTATGAAAAGGAGGTGATAATAGGATTCTATATGGTTTTAAATTATAATGATAAATGAAGGCAATTCAATGAGTTTTCTGAGGATAAAAAACAAGATTGATTTTGAAATCCAATCTCTGTAGGATATTAGATGAGCTATTAGCTTTATAAATCAATGCCTCTTTGTTTTCAGGAAAAATTAATTGTTTATTAGTTCAAAGTAGGAAGTATTTCTTCAATTGTTTGTAAAGGTAATTAAATAGGGGAAATGAATAAAATCTTATAGTACCTTTTACATTGTAGGCATATTCTATTATGTATTTAATTTCCTCATCATAGCCATTGGAAGTGGGCATTTTGTTCTAGTTTTACAGATGAGGAAATTGATACTCAGAGAGATAAAATAATTTGCTTACATTCTCTATACCAGTTCATTACAGGGACTAGATGTGGCATGATCACTTTGACATTACTTTACCTAATTCTCTCAGATCTGTGCCACTAAGTATTGAGCTTCTGGTGAACTGGACAAAGAATTGTAGGAGAAGAAACACCGTGGATCTCCACAGGGAATGGGTCATGTAGGTCCTTGACGGCCATTAAGAATTTGACTTTACTTTGAATCAATGAAAGACATGGGGAGCTTTTGAATGCCATAAAACACAATATAATGTAAATATTAACTGTGTTACTGGGATGAGGATATATCTCAGTGGTAGAGCACTTGTCCAGTGTGCATGAGGCCCTGTGTTCATCAACCCCCAAAACACACACACACCCCAGTATTACTCTGTTGTCTTAAGAAGAGATGCTAGATTAATAAGGGCTGATTATATTATTCAGTATTGTGATAATTCATGAAGATATGGTTTAGATCATATTTTGAGGATAGATGCAATAGGATTTGCTAATAGGTTGGATGAATAGTCATCATATCATAATATGTTAAATGTTTTGTGTCTTCTCTGCTATATCCTTCACTCTACCTAAAGCATTATGCCTCTGTGATGGCCAGATTTGTATTGTAGAGGGAATCCTGTGTAGAAAGTGTTTGAAGAAAATATAGCTATAAGCACAAAGACCAGCTGAAGTCTGTTGCAACCATTCTGGTGATAGAGCATGATGATGGAGCTAGAAGAACAGTGCAGAAGATGGAGGTATTTCTGCAGATTCAGGATAGTAACTTGTGACTGATTAGCAGTGAAACACAAGGGAGAACGATTCATAGCTTTCTGACCTACCAGTGTTGGTGGTGATGCCATTCTGAGATACAGAAACAGAGGAAAGAATATAAGTAGAATGTGGATGGTAGAAGAGGATGATATGAATTCAGCATTGCAAATACTGAGTTTGGGGTGCTTATAAGCAATTCAGGAGATTTCAGGAGAGAGTGGGTTCCATAAGCATGAGCTCAGAGGAGAGTTCAGGGATGGGATTAGAAATTAAGACTCGTCAGAAGATAATTAAAGCCACACAAATAGGTGAAGTCATTCAAGCAGATTTGGGAATGGAAAGAGCAAATTGATGAGAACACAACTCAGAGGGATAGTTCTATTTAAAGAGTGGGTTGAGTATAAGGAACTTGAAAGGTAGAGTACAAAAGTGGCTAAAAAGATTTGGGGCAAAATTCGGAAGGTGGAGAGTGGGAAAGCTAAGACAATGAGAGTCTGGTCAATATTATCAAATGTTAACAATAGTCAGAGAAGTTGAAGATTGGAAGTAATCTCATCTGCTTAGCAACATACAACTCGCTGAGACCTAGCAGGTCTCTCAATAGCAAGGAGAGAGAATTCTACTATAGTTTGCCTGTTGGTGTGCCCACTAGACAAAGACCTCCTATCGCCTGCTACTGCATTCTTGAATCTTTGTTCATTTCCCACCCTTCCCCCACCTCATGGCATATCAGACAATAGAGATTTGAGATTTGACTATGTCTGAAATGGCAAGTTAAATTGCAACAATAAATCATTGACTCCATGTGGTATGTGCTATGCCCCTTTGTGCCTCTTAAAAAATATTATCCTTAATTAATTTTCACTGAGAAACTTAAAAAATTTGAATATGCAGGGTCTTGAATTGCATTTGTCATTTCCTGCTTAATCATAGATGTCCCTTCTTATTTTTAGTGTCACTAAGAATTACTGTCTTTGCTTGCTAATCGCTATAGAGTCACAGAGTGGCAGTTATTTGTGACTTGTACAATCTATTTCGATCACTATACAACTCACATTCAAAGAATGTCACATTCCACAGTGTGCTATGTTGGATGACAATATCATTTTACACCAAATTCCAAATTCTTTACACTCCACCACTAATATATCTGGATGTGAATACCCTAATTTGTGAGCTACATAACTCCTTTGTTCTCTTGCAATGGATGTCATATTAAACTGTCCTTCATTCCCAAAAGACAGTGTTCCTTCCCTATAAAGCACCCCATTATACCCGTTTGCAGTGTAGGGCTTTTGTAGTCTGGCGCAGACCTCCATTCATGTCCTCTAATAAAGGCCTCTTTGTAACATGCACATTAGTAGAACTCCCTAAGTCTCAGGTTTTTAAAGAGAAGTCAAGGGAAATGTTAACATACATATTTGGTGCAAATATAAATAACAGATTGATTAGTTCAGGATGTTGTTCCATTTGCAATAATACCAATGACATGAAGAATTTGCCTCTTTTTTCATCACATTGTTCTGACTATATAGTTCCTCTCTTCCCCTGCCTAAAAAGTATTTACCTACTTATTGTACTTTCACCTTACTATACTTTCACCTTTGACCTCATTTTTTCAATGAAAGAAGCTAATGCATATGCAGAGACCAAAAATTTCCATGAGCACTTTTTATCAAAATAAAATATTTGTAGAGATATGGGAATTTTTGGATTTCAAAATTTAATTTTCTATCCCACCTCTGTAATATTTCAACTGAAATTAAGTTTGACTTTGAAAACAAAACGTTTTTCCCCTATTTTCTCTGGCATCTAATCTCTCCAATGATTCTATGTCATTTTTTCCTATTTTTTAGAGGAAAGCAGGGAAGAAGAGATGAAAGGATGGAAAGATAGAGGAAGAAAAAAATCAGAGTGGAAGAAAGTCAGACCAGAGATTATATTAAGCTGTGGCAAATGGTGTTCACCTTTTATAGTCCCTATGTTTTATAATGAAGATACTTCATTGAAACAATGATGCATACTTCAAGGGTTCCCTGGAGAGCAGTGAATCCTGTTTGGAGAGATTCATGAATATGTGCATTAGTGCAATCCAACTGGAACTTGCCCTTAAAAAAAAACCGAACCACAAGAGAAGCTGATCAGGTTCCGCTTATGTATATAATCAGAAGGTTATCATATTATCTCTCTCCACTGGAAAAGCACCTAAGATGAGAAATGCCAAAGGAAAACATTTTCTCTGCTCTGCAATGTTCATTATGTGAAACCCACAAAGAGACCTTTTAATATTGGGCAAAAAGAATAAATATAGGCTCAATTTTTAAGTGAATATTATTTGTATAAGATGAATTGTAGAACACACTTCAGTGTACATATTGCTGCCTCAACTTGCTGAAAGTCACTAACAAAACTGCATTGAATTAAAAGATTGGTAGAGCTTATATACATATGAGACAAACATTTCAGTCAAAGCTCACAAAAAGGTACATAAAACTGTTAAAGATGAATGAGGGACACATGGCAGATCTGGAAGTACTAGTTTATTTAAAGTACAAAGAATTCCATGAAAAAAATATTTCTAACCAGCAGTTGGTGCCCAGGTTTCAAGAAAACTGGCAGATTACTGCTAAGCTAGTGACAAGGATAAAGAGCATCTAGGTACATTTGCAGATTTACCTTTATGTTTTTAGATCCAAAAACTTCAAATAAAACCAAGAGTATATAAAAAAAGAAGAAATCTCCAAAGCCTTGATCATCCTGTAGAAACAATAAGAGAGAAATTGTCACTTGAAAACTGTGATCTTCTATGCAGTGCCAAATAGAAATATATGAGCAAATGTAAACAATTACTGCAGGAAATTTAAGGAAGTTTTTCTCCAAATTTAGGGAAAATGGTGCTAACTTAGAAAAGATCTTACAGGTTCTTTATAGATTGTTATTACCATTAGTAAGTTCTGTGTTTTGAGTTCAAGTATGTCAGTATTAATAGCATGTTGAACAAACATACAGAGGACAAATAATTGTCTCAAAAGAAGCACAATTACAATGTTTAAAATGGCATAGTTCTTACCTGGCAATTTCTTTTTTAACATGTCAATCATTACTTAGGTAATGAATTTCTAGAAATTTTCATCATTTCTAGTTACCATAAATCTAGAGAAAACAATGTTTAAACTTGGTCATTATGTTCTCAAACCTCTGGATTCAAAAGCTTCTTCAACATATTAGGCTCTCCAAATTTGACTGGAGGGCCTGCACCATTTTCAGTGTATAGGATGAGGACAATCTGAGAGGGTAAGATGTTGTAGTCACACATTTAAGTCATTCCTTACTTTCCATTAGAAATTGTATTCATGTTTTGGAAAATTAGTACTTTGCCAACCCCAAGGAAGAAAGCATTTTATTTAGTAATAGTTCAAATAATGCAGTAAAAATGTCTCTCTGTGCATTTGAACTGGCCCTGGTGGCCTGACTCAGTATTTTGTCCATTTTCTTGGCTTTTTTAGCTTCACACACAAAAAAAGAAATTGTACAAAACACTTAGCACTTTTTTTTTATAGTTGGTAATGGGGCTTTCTCTGCACAAAGGCAAGAAAATATTATTTGGAAAGGTGAACAGGTTTTCAGGAAAACTAGAAAACTCTCTTCATACATTTTAGACACAGCTTTCTACTCCTTTGCTGCATGTTTTAAATGTAGCCACTAGAATCTCTGAAAGAATTATGCTTTCTAATGTCAAATACTGGATGTGATTATCTATACTGATCCACAAAAACGAGCATCATATAGAATAAAGGTTTTTTAAAGGATCTACTTACAGTTTTCTTTTTGTGCCTATGCATTTAACATCTCTATTTGCCTCCCTATTAATCAACTCAGAATTCACCTATGTAGCCCAGAAAATGTGGGTTTGCACTCTTTGTGCAAATAGGTCATTGTCGTAAGGATTTTAAAAGTTTTAACTTATACAAGAAGGTAGTTTTCACCAGCAGCACTGCCATCTGTTTAGTGAAAACAGTTAGCTGGTGAACTGCAGCGTGTGTGTGTGTGTGTGTGTGTGTGTGTGTGTGTGTGTGTCTGAGGAGGTGGTAGTGGTTAGGGAGTAGAAGGTCAAAGGGTAAATTCCAATTGCTGTGACATATTTTTATGAGCTGAATCATACCCAGCTTTTAGCCTTGAAAGGGGAAGAGGTTCTTAGAAAGGGAAGTAACATGAATGGGCAGGTCAGGAAAATCCTCAAGAAGTGCTCTTCCAAATTAGCAGTTAATTGCTCCCCAACCTGCCATATTCATCCATTTGATTTTTATTTTATTGTCCCAGGACTTGAAAAGATCCGTTTTCTATTACAGGAATCCTAGTAAAATTTGAGTTGCAAAATATGAAGTTATCTTGGATAATTTACCTTCCTCTTATACCTTTGGTATTTTTCTCCTTGTTGGAAGGGGTGAGGGGTGAAGCATCCTTGAAAATCAGAAAGGAGGAGGAGACTATGTGGGAGTTAGTTCCCAGCACAAGGCTGACAAAGCAGCGCTGCAGCATGAAGGAAATGCTAACCAGAGCGCGGAAAAAAGACAGGAGGGAAGACAGGAGGGGCCTAGGAAACAAGCTTTGTTAGAAACCTTAACTATTCCACCCTGGCCTCCCCTCCTGCACCCATGCGCTCTGGCAAATGTGGAAACCAATTTCTGCTTTTTACAAAAGGCATTCCCCTGAAAAGAAAAAAAAGAGAAAAGAAGAAAAAAGAGAGGAAAAAAAAAAGCTGTGGCACAAATCGAGGAAGAAACAGCAGAATGGTCAGGGGCAACAGGGCAGAAGCAGCTGCCGTGGCCTGCCCAGCACCAGCAATCACGGTCCCAGCCGCGCGGCCGCAAGCTCCGCGGCTGCGGTGACAGCCCGAGTGGCAACAGCTGTGAGAAGCCGGCTTCTCCCCGCGCCAGCACGCACTGGGGGGCAGAATGGGGAGCCCCTATCGCTCCCATCTTCTGAGCAAGCACATTCTTCTCATTCCTTCACTCTCGCCTTCTCGGCGTCAGCTGATCGGCTGCTCCCTCCCTTGCTTTGGGGTTTGGCAAAACTGACCCCCTCCCGCCACCACGTACGCCAATGACGCCCGAATCGGTCTAGTAGGTCTCCCTGGGGCTTGCAGAGTGAGGTCCGAGTCAGTCAGACCCAGGCCTCTTCTCCCCGTCTGTCTCCACGTGGATTCATCAAACACTGAGGCATGTCGTCGGCGAGACTACCAGTGCCTAAACAGGACCTTAATTTTCAAAGTTGATGGGGACAAACCTAGAAATAACTTGAGAGGGTGACCAGTTCCAAGACATGGAAAGAAGATGAACAAATTAGGCAATTTCAGTATTATCAGAGACAGCATTATGACCCGTTTTGTTGTAAAAGGAACATAAATGTAGCTACAGATTGAATGAAGTTATAGGCCATAAAAGGGCAAGAGAGAAAAGGGAAGAGATAATAGGCACTGTCCATTTGAGCCTGTTACACTTACTGTTTCAAATCTATTCAGTGTTAGTGGCAAATACATAGTTTACTGGCAATAATAAATGAGGGAAGGAGTAAAGATAAACGTTACCGAATGCGACAGTGCTTTTAGAGTAGTGACAATTGCTGTTTATTTGCTTTTCATTTATAAAAATTACACAGGGCAAGGTTATATCTGAGATACACATCTTTATATTATTTTTTCCTCACATTTTTGGAAGTCAGGGTAAGAGGAAGCATTGGATTTTATTTTGTTTATTTAGATAAGCAAAAAATCTGCAAGCCATTTTTTAAAGTATGGGACAATTAAATATTTGAGCAAAAAGTAATTGCCCATTTTGGGGGCATTTGTAGCCATTCTCTTTACTTTCATTAAGCCTGTCCTCTATCATCAATAAATTTTGCCCCAAAGTTCACAATATTTCACATTATGAACTGTAGCTTTGCCATGCAATTATGACTTTCTTTAGGTACTTAGGCATTTAACCATTGAAGATTTTAGTTCACTTGCTGGATAATTAAATAGGTTGACTTTGTATCTTTTATTTCTTGTTTTAAGTATGAGTCAAAACTGGGCATTTCTCCATACTTGGCAAACTACCATATTCACAATTAGCCTTAAAAGGTACATTTGGTTGGACTCAACAAATAAACCAAACTTCAAATTTAGAAACTAGTTTCAACTAAATGGGGAAATGGCTATTTTTTTTTTAAGGCAAAAGAACTTAGTACCTTAATTTCGAGAGTAACTAAAAGATAAAAATATAACTAAAATATAAAAATAATGGGTCTAACTAAAATATAAAAATAATGTCTATTTTGAAATCTTAATAAGCATTATGTTGTATTTTTGGTCATTTAAAATGAAGTGGGATATTTATAAGATTGCATTTGTCAAAAACATGAACGTTATCAAGTTATTAATTTATTTTAGGAAAGCAGTTACACTACATTTATATGTAATTTATTTTAGCTAAATTTCAGCAACACGCTGAAGCATTTCACAAAAATTTGAAAAGAATTTTCTTAGAAACAAAAAATTGAATATCAGTTTTTTTATTGCTGAGTCTGTATGAGATTAAGGGCAATTTTATAAAATCTGTGAGAACAGATGAAAACTTACATTTTATGAAGAACATTCTATAAATAGCTTTCATAAAAGGAAGAAGGACAAAGTGTTCATATTTCTGTGGTGAGCTGGGTAAATAGAATTTTTCGGTCTCAATTCATTCAGTTATTTTGTATTTTTAACCTGTGATTTCAGGATTGTGATGTATTTTTTGAGATTTCAATTAATGTGTGTATGGAGTTTCATTTTTTATGAACAATTTATATTGGAGAAAAATCAAATATTTATTCATTCATGGGTTGATCATAATTTGAGTGTGATGTTCTTATCACTGATCTTCTCTAGACACAGATATTGAAAAAATTTTATATTGTACTATTTTTATAAAATAATATAAATTGAGAAACTAATTTCACATAATAGAAACATATTTTTGTACTACACAGTTTTAAAATATGCAGCATTTAAAATGTAGACTAAAATTACATTTTATTTCTTTATAGTTAAACAAAAGCTTTCTGGATAAAGATTCAGAGATTTCGTGGGCTTTGTCTAAATTCAAAGTGCCCTCTACTGTCAAAAAAGTGCACTACTCAGAAAGAGAAAATGACAAGTCTGAAATCAAAATCCAGACAGTGAGAGACAGATGGAAGAAAACTACAATAGATAATGGCAGTGCCACTCAGCCTGGGGGGATTCAGTTTGGAATGTTCCATTGGTAAATAGTTATGCTTCCCTTGCAAGTTAAAGGTTACTTTAAAATTATTTGTAACTTTACAGCTGTTGTTAAGCTTCTTTTTTCTTAGTTTTGTGTTTAGAACTGAAATTTTACTTTGCTTTCACTGTCTGGATTATTATAATGATTTGAACAATATCTATTATGTCTGCCAGACCAAACTTTAAAACTACACATGATCTCTTTACTCTTGAGGAATCTTATTTAGAAATTCTCCCCATATATTTCTGTTATTTTATTTTTTTACAATGAATTATATATACTTAAAAATAGAAAATATTATTATGACAAAAAGTTGATCCAGTGTGGGAAAATACATGTTTTTAAATACACAAATAAAAAACAGGTTACGTATTTTGTTCACTCTTAAGTTGTTTAAGCATTACAAAGAAAATCTTAAGCATGATCTGAGCCTTTTGGTATAAGCATGTTACCATCTTTCTATTAAATTCAGTGCCCCAAAGAAAATATTGCCATAAGAAATTCAGGCTTTTCCATAATATTAAGTTGTATTTTGTAATGTACTTCAGAAAAATGAAACTTGAGATTTGTGATAGACATAAGTGAGAAACTTTAGAAATGTCTATTATGTTATATTAAAAGCAATAATGGTAAGATAATATATTAAAAAGAAAATTCTGATTAAATTAATAATTTTTATAATAAAGTCAATAACTACAGTTAAATGAGATAAAATTAAAGAGATACTGACATAATAGAGGTATGAAAAAGCTCATAAATTGTCAAGTATCCTACATATATAACAGATCTTAGTTAAATAGCTTTATGAAATGGTCTATATTTCATGCAAAAGCAAAATAGAAATTTAAATAGCATGAAAAAGAATTTTTTGTAAAAATTAAGGGCTACAACTTTCATGTCAAATAAATGTAGAACAGATTTTCAGTTTAATCGACTGCTGGGGATGACTCTTGGAAAATGACTCTTGCCCTCTTTGGGAATGACTCTTGGAAAGGGAGGGCAGAGATCCAAGCACAGCTTCAAGCAGGGGATGAGTCAGTTAGCCTTCCTCTTTCCAGTACTTTCCCTCTCTTTATCTCTTCAGCTCCTCCAGTTGACTTCGAACTTTACCACACATCAGATGAAATAAATGAACAGCCAAATCAATAAGCATGTAAATGAAAGAAAGAAGGAAAACTCATCTCAAGGCAAGGGTTCCCTGGTCATAGAGTCAGGGGCAATTTGGAGGAGAAACTTCCCAGCTATAATAGCATTACAGTATTTAAATGCCAACTGTGCTGGCACAAACAGCATGCCAGTTGTCTCAGTGTTTGGAAAAATCCAGCACATCCAGTGCATCTGGTTGCTTCCAGTATTTTAGGGCAAATCTCTTAACACAAGCGCAGTCTATGCTTTAACCTAATTTCTGTGGAAATGCCATTTCTCTTGATCAGTTCTGTTATTTTCCACTGCTTGGAAAAGAACTGAACTTGTAATATTAGTCTTAAATTCCATAAAAATGTGCCTACATTTTAAAAAAGTATAATACTATGGTATTTTAGATGGCTGACTATATGTTCTATGCTTATATTTCCTTTGCATTTTACAATCAATTATTTTCCAAATTCAATTTAAGATAATCTAATTTCTAATCATTCTAATGTATTTAATAATAGAACCTTGTTATTTGGTGTAAATACACTTTCTCATTATGAGTCTGTTTAGTACAACTTCAAATCAAGACACTTGAACTTCTGTAGCTAATGCTGTGCCAAGGTAGACCCACGGGGCGTTTTCTTCTGGAACATGAATTCTGAGGTAGGAGTTATAAAGATAGAAATAACCCTGGGCTCCCAGAAGAGACTGGTTTTTATCTCCTTGGAACCTGGAAGCTGCTTCTTTTTTAGAATCTGCCCATCCAGTGATTTCATGGTTTCTGTGGGCTATGCAATATCCTTTCAATAAATTTTACTTCTGCTTAAGCCAGTTGGTCAGTTTCTTTTGTTTGCAGCCAAATAAATCTAATTCACATGATGCATGTCTTTCTCAGTGAACAACTTGTAGATTCATAGGTACAATTTTCAGAGAGTTCAAACATTTTCATTTCATAGTACAGAAGCTTAGTTGAGTAGGGTTCGTGACCAAAGCTACATGTAACATGCTTGAATCAGAGAAGGGGAAGCAGTGTCAAGCTTCCTGACCACCATAACATTACACGGAACCATTGATTAATCAATCCCATTCCCATTATCTACTGGGCTTTATACATATTACTTTGTTGACAAAAATTCATATCTTCTTCATCCTTACAATCAAATATTGAAAACATTGTTTTGAATACAAAAACAACAATAATGTATGTTGTGAAAAACACATAATTTTAGGGAATGCAATATTAGGAAGAATAACATGTTTCACGTGTATGTAAGTGTCAATTATTTTGTGGTTTAGTGCAAGAGCTCTCTCTCCTAGAAGTGAAATTCAATGCTTTTTAAAGTGCAGAGAGAACATTTGGATTCTATATGTTTTTATATATGCATAAATAACTGTCCATTACCACTTGAGAGAAAGTGCAATGAAATCTTTCTCCTTTTCTTAGGTGAATTGTTGCAGATAGGAGAAAGTATGGATTGTGAAAATTGCCTTTCTTTAAAACATCAACAGTAACAAAGCATGACACAAGCATTTAATAAAGGGATTATTGTAGACTTCCTTCAGTCCTGGGAACCAGCAGAAAAATCCCAAGGGACAGATCATTAAATCTTCTCCCTCAGTGTTAACTTGGACAACAGCTCAGGAAACATCTCTGAGGGTGCAAGGCATTTATTAGAAGCATGTTTAGAAATCTCTGACTGTTTTTCAAAAACCACTCCTGCAGAAAACAACAGGATAGTTACCAAGCATTTCAGGAAACCATGTATAACTGAAGCAATTCAATTCATTAGAAATATGATAAATTATAAATGGCAAAGGCTGAAAAAGGGTAAGTTGTGGGAGAAAATATAAATTAAACATGAGAGGTATAACGTAACTATCAGGGATCACTTGGTATATATTACTTTATTATATTTTATTTTATACTTTTTGAGATATGGCAATTTACCACAGAAGTATTTTATGCCTCAGTTACTTTATACAGGAAAAAGAAAAAAGAAAAGGGGAATTGAAATAATAACATCCAAAGTGTGTTCTTTTCTTTGTGCCCTTTTATTTTTGCATTATTATTTAAACTTTCTGATATTCATAACATAAACCAAATTCACAACTTCTTCATTAGCTATAATTAATTCATGTTTTTTTCTTCCAGGAGGGATTATTACTAAAACCATGATTTTTTCCCAAACCTTTATTTTTCCTTGACCCAGCAATTTACATTTATTTCAATGATTCCAGATAATAAGCACAATGCATTTCATTTGTATACCAATACACATTTAGTAAGTATTCCCATAATCAAAGTTTCAGTTGCTTCTCTTATGGGTTCTCTTTTATAACCAGCAGATCCTTTCTTCTGACTGCTGATTTATTTGACTTACTCACAAAAGAGCTTTAGTGATTAGCCCAAGATAACCCACATATTAGGAGATTAAAATAGGTTTAGAGCTCGGCTTTGAGAATCACAGTTTGGCATTCATTTTTTCACACACCAATTTCTTCATTTTTCAGTAAGTATTTGTTGAGTGTCTATGTATATCAGATAATCTAGGCACTGGGCATGACTGCTTTCTGCCTCTATAGCTTTTCCTTGCCCAGGGTAAGACAGCCTGGTGTATTAGGGTGGTTTACTTCCCCGACCACAACCTCAGGGGATCAGTCAAGGCTGCTCCTTCAACCACCTTATGACTATAGATGATCTTTGAAGATGGTTCAAATTAGGTTTTCAACTTGATGATGATGATCAAGAAATATACTTTCAGTGGAGACTGTACTATGAATTTTGAATTTTGGTCTTTTACAAAGTAGTGATATGGGATATGCTATTCTCTCATGATGCTGGGCAGTGATCATGAGGGAACCTTAGCATTACACAGTGTACTGTGTTGCTAACTATGATGTTTGATAGGTTGTGTATTAAATGCATTTCAAATTATAACCTTTTAAACTTATGATGGGTTTATTGGAACAAAGTCATATTGAAAGTCAAGAGACACCTGTTCTTACTTGTAATTAATTTATATTTAAGACTTTAAAAGAAATCTTATTCTGGACTTGCCACTGTTGTGTTTTGAGATTGAGGCTAAATATGGCTCCACAATTATTTAGGTCCAATTTTTTGCCAAGTACTCTTACATACCTAGAATCAGCTCTGATAACCCTTTCTCCATCCCAACTCCCCCAATTCACCAACTCACCAACCCTAGATTATCTATAAAGGGAACTGTCTAGTGCAAGACCATATGTAAATCTGTAATTCTGAGAAAATAGCAGCTTCATATGTATTTACTGTTATCACCCATTACCTTCTCTTTTGTGCTTTTCTGCTTCTATTTCCATCTAATTAGTTACCATTTCATTTCTTTTTTTTTTTTTTTCTAATCCTTCCTTCTGCTGACCTCTGCCATTTACTATGTCATTTATACATGATTTTGGGGAAGTCATTAACCTCGATGAGTCTTGCTTTGTTATTTGGATAAAGAGAAATAACTTTATTTTAAAAGCTTTCCTGATTAAATGATATGTTTTAAAGTGCTTAAATCAATCATTTTTATATACAATTGGTCAGTGCCTCATGAGCATTAGCCTTCCTTGCGTTTGGATAAAACCTATAGACAAATTTTAAATTGATTTCAGCGTGTTATAATGAAATCAAGAGTTCATTCTATGTGGAAAACTTACTTTTCTCTACTACATTATTATCTGATACCTTATTTCTTGAAAGATCCTATGATGTTTTTGATGATTATTGTTTTCGTAATTTTTTTAAGTGACCACTTTCTCACATCATGAAAATACCAGTATCTGAGCAGCAAGTTGATTGTTTTTCTCTCTAAGAAACTTCTAAATCAGAGGGTAATCGTCCTTAGTATTTTCAATTTATAGTACTTGCTAGGAGATCTTACCCTTTGCTCTAAATTCTTTGTATAGGCTGATACTTCCCTAATTTAAATCCTTGGCTTTATTCCCCAAGTTTCAGACTCATTTTTCAAATAGTTTACATGCTGTCTCCACTTGGACATCTAATGAACATCCCAAACTTGGATGCCTAAACTTTAACTCTAGATACACTATAGAAATCTTCTAGAGTTTCTTTGGCCTAATTATGTAAGCCAAACACATTGGCTCACAATTTATATATACTTATAGATATTTTCTCATATCTCAGTCTAATGTACACATAGATCCCATCACTTCAAACTTCAAACCAACCACTTCAATGCTATAAGCCTAATCTCCACCATCACCCTTACCTCAACTTTTATAATACTCTAAGCTGCTATCTCTGTTTTCCCTCTCATCCCTCTGCAGTCTATTTTTCAAACATAACCAAAATAATATATTTAAAATGTAAATTAAACCATATCCCTTCCCTACACAAAACCTCTCAAATCTTTTTATACTTAAAATAATATCAAAAGATCTTATGATGCCTTAAAAATTCTGTGTAAGCCTGAGTAATTTTTTGTCTTTTTGCAAGGCTGGAGGTTGAACCCATAGCTTTCTACATGCTAGCAAGCATCTTACCACTGAACTACATTCCCAGTCCAGCAGACTTTTCTTTTATGAAAATGCAAAATTAACAAGTGTTTTCTACTATGGCAGTCTTCATACAGTAAGTGCATATAACTTGCCTGGCATGTGTGAAACTCTGCGTTTATTCTTCAGTATTGGGGGAAAAAAATTCATAAGAGATTTTCTCTTGGCTTTATTTTGAAAAATTAGATTCTACAAAGAATTTTAAGCATTTTTCTGTTGAGTAGATTTTTCTTGCTTAAATCAATTTTAAAATTTAATTCAGCAATTATTTGAAAGCAACTGATGTTACTTGCACTAACCTAGGTACCAAGAGAGAAAGGCCAGTACCTGACCTGGAAGAGACCATAATCTCATTTGGAAGGAATGAAGACAAGGGTATAAGGCAGCATATAACTATTTAAAAACAAATCTGTCTAGATGAGCATATCATTGTAGCCAGACTACAGAATAGTTAGCAATCATTAAAATAGTAAAAAATAGAAATTCCTGAATATATAAATTATTCCAATTTACCTTTTAGACAAAATTTGCCGTCTATGCTGTTATGTATTTATCTATTTGTTTACTTATTCATTTATTTAAGATGAGGTCTTGCTTAGTTGCTCAGGTTAGTCTTCCATTTGTGAGCTCAAGTGATCCTCTTGCTTCAGCTTCCTGAGTAGATGGGACTACAGATGTGTGTCATTGCAGACAGTCAGGATAATAATTTTTAAACATGGTGGTTTATATGTTGATATAGTATTTTGTAAATTCTGTCTCATAGAAAACACTTAATTCCATGAATATTCTCTAAAAATATGGCTTAAGAGAAGACTTTTCTAGTATGTGGAGCTATTCGTAAAATAGAATAGGCAGAAGGTATTGTGAATTCCTCATCATTGCCAGTATGGAGGAGGGAGAAAAAGACCACTGTTGAGAATGTTGTAAGGATATTTCATACCTTTGATCATGGTTGGGATGGATGATCTCTGATATTTTTTCAAGGTCTATGACTCCATGAGTCTATGATAGTTTATGACAGATGACAGTGCTCCAATAAAGGAGTCTTCATTGTAGACTAGAGTAATCTGGGGAATCTTAGTAAGATATGAAACTGAAGCTAGGTTTTCAATTTGGGGCAGGATTTAGGTGGGCAGAAGAATGGAGTAAGATCAGGGAAAGTTAGAAAGAAAAGCAGATATAGAAATAGAACACAACTGAACTCAGTACTTTGGGGGACAATGAAGAATTTGGCCTGACCGGAATATAGGATTTATATTAAAAATTCTGGAGATAAGAAAGTGAACAGATCTAATTGTGAACCGCTTTCAGTATGAGGCACTAGGCTAGTAGGATTTTATCTTATTTAAATACTATAGAACTTTTAGATTTATGTCAGTATTAGAACAACCTATTGATACAGGTATTCTATGAGATAAAAACAGCTCTGTTATTTAGTAGAAAAAGGAGAAAGAGATATGTAGATGAGGTGAGTCTTAATAGATAAAGACCTAATCTTAGAGCCAGTAAGGACCTGATCTTTGTATACATAATCATTTTCAAGGAAGTATATTCATATTATTTGACCCAAAGCAGTGGAGATAGACTATCATCTAATGTCCACTAAATGATATAAAGTTGAATTTTGTAAATCGAGTTGCAGCAGCTAAAGACATCCTTTGAATAGATGTTATTAGTCAGGATTCTGCAGAGAAAAGGGATGGGGAGAGAGAAACACACAGAGAGATGGATGTGGAGACAGACTAATTTTAAGGTATTGGCTCATGTGATTGTGGTAGCTAGCAAATCTGAAATCCACAGGGCAAGCCAGTAATTTGGGAACTCAGCTAAAAATTAATATTTCAGTCTTAAATCATGAATTACTCAAGGAAACAAGCTGGAAACACGCAGGGTTTCTATTTGGCAATATGGAGGAAATCTCCATCTTTCTTGAGAAATATCAATTTTGTTTCAAAGGTTTTTGATTGGATGAGGTGCACCACATTATGAAGCGTAATCAAATTTACTCAAAATCTATCTATTTAAATATTATTCACATCTAAAAGCATACATTCACAGTAACATTTTGACTGGTATTTGACCAAACAACTAGGCACCATAGCCTAGCCACACTAACACATAAAATTAGCCATTATAGTATGGAGTATTATTTACAAGAAATAAATTGCTGTTTTGCATTGATGTGCAAGCATATTTGTACAGATCCACAAATAAATAATTTCTTGTTAGGAATACCTTGAGTAGACATGATTGGTGGGACACTGTGTTCTCTCTAACCATCCAACATTCTAGTGCATTGAGATATAACTTCTGATGGCTGGAGTCACTGTTATAACATCAAATGAAGACCAACCTAAATAATGTTTTTAATTTATTTGTCATTTACCTAGTGCAGAATAGCAAGAACTAACTGCACTTCTTCCTTCTAAGGAGGCAGCTAGACTTCCCCTTCTGATATCTCCTCTCTCTTGAGGAAGTGGGGGAAGACATACCTCATGCACTGGAAGTGCACTTGAGCACGGGTTTTCTCCAGCATGCCTTCTGATCCTTTTTCCTTTCTGAATCGAATTTAGTCCTTATATTACACTCACGAAAACTCTCTTTTATATTTTCAGCCCTTTCCATGATTCTTTATCTTTATAATTAAATGATTGGGCATAATTAATCACTATATTTGATAACTAAAGCTTTGGAATGTTTTGCAGTGACTATTCAACAGAAGGAGGGAACAAAAGACTTATTTGGCTTATACATTAAATTCTTTTAACATTCTTCACCAGTAACTACATTTTAAAACTTGAGAAGAAAAATAGAGAATACATTTTGCATATGAAAATGTAATTAAAATGCTATCGCTTTAAAATACCCAATTGGCAGTGCTAATGAGTTATACTCCAGAGATACATCTGATAGGCAAATGGTTTAGAGTAGATGATGTTTCCTTAAATCTGACCAGAATGATTTTCACAAGAAAATGCCAGAAAGGGAACAGAATTGGTAGTATTCAATTGAGTGACCTCTGGGCAGAACAAACAATTTAATTTTAAAGTAAAATTAGCTAATGTGGAATAAAATTTGATCTCACATAAAAAGATACACAACTTGAAGGAAGCATTCAATTTGTGGTAATACTAAGGGAAAATTTTCAACTGGGAAGAATGTCCAAGGAGAAAATTTTAGTAATGGGGTGACCTGGAAAGAAGCCCAATAAACGAGTTATGAAAGCAATATTGCTGACAGAGTAGGAAGGCAAACAAGATGTGGTCTGCTTAAAAAACAACAAAACCTGTCAGTCAGTTTCATTTTCTCAGAAGCCTATTCACTGAGTCTTGATAGTAAAATTGTCTTGTGAGCACTAAAGAATCAAGATTTGCTAGTTTCTCCCCCAAAGCACTGGAGCATTGCAAATCCTTTTACAATTACCTTTGAAAAATAAGCAAAATGAAATTAATCAGATTATTTACCTGTACCCCTGAGAGTATGTAAGGATTAATGAGTTAATTATTGTGAAATACTGAAACACTTTGAGAGATCTGAATGAAAAATGAAAATAATTATTTATGGCTTCACTAGAATGTCTCAGTAATCATAATTACTTTCTAGTATGCATTCCTTCTATTTTAGTTTAGTTACCTTAAATATTTTTTTCTCAGTAAAAATTAAACTTGTGGTGTAATTTGGCACCCAAAATATATCTGACAGAACAAAACTACCTAGATAAAATAATGGTAAAAATTACATGCCATCAATTCTCTTCTAATAGATGATCATTTTCTACTATTGACCTAAAAATTTCTTTGTCTGTGCTTGTGCTTAGATGATTATAAAGGGACCTCAGTGCATGTTTCTTCAAATGGGATATATTTGTGGGCATTTGGTTATTTTCTCTTACAGATAGACTCAAAAACACTTAAAACAATTTGATGGAAAAAATAATTGAATGAAACTGATTCACAATTATTAAGTTACAAAAGTGCAGTATGTTTAGTATTTGCTGAGTTGAATGCAATAGGAAAAGACAAGTTAAGCCTTGGTAGATAAAAGGATAAACAGAGGTATGAACATCCACGGAATTTAAGGTTTGGAAAGGACCCAGCGAGGTCACGAAGTTTACCACCTTTCTGGCAGGATCACGCTAAAAATACTAAGCCTGGGAGAGCCGAGCCTAACCTAATGCTGAAAACAAAACAAAACAAAATCCAACAAACTAAGTTAAAAACTAAATTCCTGTAGCATGGGACGTAGGCTTGAGTCTCTTGAATTTCTCTTAATTTTATCGTGGTAATTTCTACCATTCTATTATTGGTTTAAATATTGCTCTTTCTGAAACACCATTTTATTGTAAATGTACCAATTATATTCTTCAATAGCATTCATTTTGTTAGTTAAATAAAGATTTTGTGTTCTGAAGAACAACTTTCAGTTCTTATTCACAGTGGTTCTTGGACACCTATGCTCTGGCAGGCTCTTCTGGACAGCGGAGGGACAGGTATATTTTTGCACAGGTGTTACTGAAATGCAACGTAGGTGTTTGCTGCTGCCACACTGCTACTTCTCAGTATCTCTTTCTTCTCAACGTCATCTTCCCCGAAAATGACACTTCCATTGATCCCACATTTCTTACATGAGCTTGAGAATAATCTTTGAGCTAGTCTCTCTGCTTCTTATCTCATTTTTCTCTAATTCCTCCTCTTTGATAATTTTAGGTATCTTTTTTTAAAATTTTAAATTGAATCTTGGCCTTGCCATGCTCAGAAACATTACCATGATTTCCTTTTTATTATAGGATAAAATTTGGTTCCTGTATAAACTTTTTGTTTTATTTTATTATAATTATGAATAACACTTGTTTATGATGAATAACACTTGTGCATGTGATTTTTTTATGCATGGATACATTGTGGAATGATAAAATCAGGCTAATAAATATACTCATCACTTTAATTATTTATCTTATGTAAATGAAGATCTCAAATAAATAAATAGCCCAATGTTATACCTTGTGGAACTTTTTAACTAACCTCATCTTCCATAGCTTCCTAACTTACCCCATATGTTCCAATTATACCCAGTGACTTGCAGTTTCTGAAGTGTGTCATGTTTTTTGATGCCTCTAAACTTTTATATACAATTTGTTGTTGTTGTTATTTTGAGACAGAGATGCCATTCTCTAAAATTGTCTTTTAGGTGAACTAATATCCTGTTCTTTAAGGCCAGATCCAACCTCATCTTCCAGCTCTTTTGGCATGTAATGCTTTTTCTCCCATCTCCTCTCCATGGATATCTCCACCACAACACTTATTATATTACACTACAATGCTTTTTACTCAGATATGGACCAAGAAACTAGAAAAGTCAGATATTAAAATTTTTATACTTGACATTGCATAGATTCTTACTAAATACTATTGAATCAATAATATATATAGTAGTTGTATTTGAAAGAAATTCTATAAATAAAAATAATTCTCCATATGATCAGAAACCACATATGACTCAGGCCAAATCTTTTTTAAAATATATTTGGACCATACTAAATTTCATATGATAGGCAACTGTTTGTTTTCCCTCTAGGAATGATTCAGATGATTGATAGGAATGCTACAAAGGAATATAAGAATTGGGTGAGATTGTTCTTGGACTGAAGTGCTAGAAAAAATCTGTTTTAATTTATGATTTTCAATGAGATCAAACAAATAAATAAAAGTAAATTTTCTATGAAAACTTCTCTACACCTCTTTGTGTGAACATATGTTTTCATTTCTCTCAGGTAAATGCCTGAAAGTACAAAAGGAAAGAAAAAATGATAAATTGGACCTTATCAAAATTAAAAACTTGCTCTACAAAATCCGATGTGAAGAGGATAAAATGAGAAGTTATGTACTGTAAAAAGTATTTGAAACTACATATTAAACAAAGGAAAAGTATGTAAAATATATATGGAACTCTGAACATTAAAATCAAACAATCCAATTAGAAAATGGGCAAAAAACATGAACAGACATATTAGCTAAGATCATACCCAATGGCAAATAAGCATATAAAAAGATGTTTGGCATCATTAAACTTTAGGAACATGGCAATTAAATCGCAATGAGCTATGACTATGCAGCTGTCAGAATGGCTACAATAAAATATAGTGACAACATCAAAAGCCGACAAGGATGCAGAGAAACTGGATCACTTCTATATTACTAGTGGGAATATAAAATTGTGTAGTCACTCTGGAAAACAGTTTGGCAGTTTCTTATCCTATCATATCTTATACATCCATATCAGCTTTAAGAAATAGACTGTAACCACATATAACATTGATGTCAGAAAAGCCCCATAGATAAAAAAATAATCTATCTTAATAGATTGACATTTAATATCTCTGTATTGTAGATGATAGACCACGTTCAGCAAAATAAATCAGATGTACTGGTTTAAAAATACATTTCAGTTTATATAGAGCCCCCCGAATTGAGCAATTGAGTGATTGATGGAAATATGAGCATCAATAATGTAAGTGATAGTGCTGCATGATCTGTAAAGTGCTGAAAGCATGCTGCACAATATTACTGTTATTTATTCACAGCACACTGAGAATCGAATCAGGCAATATATGTACATCACTTTGAAACTGAAAAATTATTATGAACATATTAAATATTAAAAATTATTTTGATAGCACTAAGTTAAATAGCAGAAAGAAGGGACAGAGATGAATATTTAAATATGCATTAATTTCTCTTTCATCTTTTCATTAATCTTTTGAAATCTTTGACAACTAATACTTTTAATCAATTTCTTTTACCTTGATGAAGTAAATATATTAGTATATATCTTTTTTAAATATAATAATTTTCTGCCTAAGGTTATAATAATGAAGATTTGAAGTTTTGAGAAATTTAAAAATATTTCCTTCTATCATTGAAGTCAAATAATTCTGTAATCTCTTAGGTACACCCCTTGCCTGTGACAGCCTTAACCCTAGTCACTTTCATACTGCAAAAAAGCATGTTAGCTGCTCCCTCTCCTTCCAAACTTCATCAAGCCCATCCTCTTAGAAGTTGCTCAAACCTAGTTGTTTTGCTTCCTATAATTTTAAAACAACTGCCACTGTAGTAAATATGATATTTCAAGAACAAAATATAAGGATAAGAGGGAAGCATATTCATTATTACTTGCGGATTATAGATTACACACCAAGAAAACATAAAAAGTAATTGAAAAAAAAAGAAAAATCTTCAACTCCTTGCTTTTCTATAGGATATACTACTAAAAAAAAAAAAAGTTCATTCAACATGGCCTACTGACATCAAGGTGCTGGAGTGAAGGAGAATAGATTTTACTTTCTTAAATCTGTGTCTCTCTTTATAGCCTGAATTTTGACAAAGTCCTACTTCTGTCAAAGTTTCATAAACTCTCTTATGAGAAGATCCATCTGCTCTGGCCTTTACCCTTTTTAGATCTGTTCAATAGAATGCCTTCTGTTCTCTTCAAGACCTTCATGCCTCCCAGAAAGACATATTTCCTCCAAAGTTCTCTCAGTCTCAAACATAGACAACCTTTACATTTTCACACCCAAAAGAGTTCTACTTCCTGTTTACAGAGGAGGTCTTTAGATTTTTCTGTAATCTTAAAAGGATCATTTGGTTCATTTTCTCAGAAGTAACCAGTCTTGGAATCCCTAACTCTTGTTAGATAAAAACTTTTTGAAGTATTAAAGTGATAAAAATTTTTAAATGATTTTCTTCTTTTTAGCTTCTACCTAGAAAAGTTTCCACACTCATAGCCTGGGCATCCCAGATACTGTTGTGGCATTCAGTATGACTCATGAATTGAATTCACATACTTCACCTTCGTGACAGGAAGTCAAGCTTAGGACAAGTGTGCAACCCTCTTTTAGTCAGTATCGCTGTAAAGTTGATTCTAAAGAACAGAATCTGTTACTGGTATGTCAACCTAAGAATGCTAGAAAACAGATTTCCATGACATCTATTTGAGGCAGTAGGGCATTATGGAAAAGAGCAAGGGTTAGACTCAGATAAATATCCTTTTGCATGCTAGTTCTACTCTTTATGAACCATGTCACCCTACCCATGTTCTTAACCTCTCTCAAGATCAGGTTTTTTTTTTCCCACTTGTAAGAAAGAATAATGGACAGACTTATTTATGAGGATTAAATTAGCTTCATAAGGTATGTTATCTGTGTTATCTGGTATGTAGTAGATAACAGGTAGCTCTATTATTATTTATGTGAAGTCTAGGAAACACAGCTGATATGTCAAGAAAATAATTTTGGCAATTTTTAAATCTGAATCTCAAAGAGATCTTCTGAAGTTATGTAAAAGTCCTAAATAGAGTTTAGAAATGACCTGCTCCTCCAACAACAACAATAGAAACAAAATAATAATAAGTGTATGTGGCAAGATATTAATGTCTGTTTCAAAAAGAATTCCATACCTTTTAAGTAGTTTGGTGTGCTGGGATGGTCTGGGGCCATTTTTCTAAAATGTTAGCCTAAGATAAGACATTGGTAACAGATGAGTGGCAGGAAGTACAGACAGATCGCCTTGACTTTCATATATTTCAGATGAGTTGATTTTGAGACTTTGTGTAATCCCTGAAGATCCAGAATCTCGTCTTTTATTATTAATTTTGAACTTCTACAGTGCTTAATGCTTTGAGTGTTATATTTAAACATTTTGCATTCTATGACTACCAAAGAAAAGATGTATGTCTAGTTGACTTAGAGAAAGCTAAGTGTAGTGAAGAGGGGTTAGATAACTCTTTAGAGAATGCACTGGCCACTGTTTATCCAATGACCTAATTTTTAAAATAAAAACCATCCACCTTAAGGGGAGAGAGCTCTTT
Organism: Geosciurus inauris; assembly: GCA_004024805.1. Classification (NCBI taxonomy): domain Eukaryota; kingdom Metazoa; phylum Chordata; class Mammalia; order Rodentia; family Sciuridae; genus Geosciurus; species Geosciurus inauris. The sequence goes on along the minus strand of PVHX01000088.1, from coordinate 173,127 downwards.
AATAAATATAAATATATACAATCGATCAACAGACATATGAAAAAATATTCAACATCTCTAGCAATTAGTGAAATGCAAATCAAAACTAAGATTTCATCTCACACCAGTCAGAATGGCAATTATCAAGAATACAAACAATAATAAGTGTTGGCAAGATTGTGGGGGAAAAGGCATGCTCATACATTGCTGGTGGGACTGCAAATCAGTACCAGTCTGGAGCAGTATGGAGATTCCTTAGAAAACTTGGAATGGAACCACCATTTGACTCAGCTATACCAGTCCTCTGTCTATACCCAAAAGACTTAAAAATAGTATACTACAATGACACAGCCCCTTCAATGTTTGTAGCAGCTCAATTCACAATAGCTAAACTGTGGAACCAACCTAGATGCCCTTCAATAGATGAATGGATAAAGAAACTGTGGTATATAAACACAATGGAATATTATTCAACAATAAAAGAGAATAAAATTACGGCATTTGCAGGTAAATGAATGGAGTTGGAGAATATTATGCTAAGCGAAGTAAGCCAATTCCAAAAAAACCAAATGCCAAATGTTCTTTTTGATAAGTGGATGCTGATCCATAATGGAGGAGAGGACATGGGGAGAATGAAGAAACTTTGGTCAAAGGGAAGGGAGGAGGGAGGGGGCATGGAGACAGTAAAGATGGTGGAATGAGATGGACATCATAGCCCTAGCTTCATGTATGACTGCATATATGATGTGATTCTATATCATATACAACCAGAGAAATGAAAAGTTGTGCTCCATCTGTGTACAATGAATCAAAATGCATTCTGCTATCATGTATACCTAAGTAGAATAAAAAAATTAGACCAGTTACTATAATGAACAATAAATGTACTGTTAAAACATGGATGTAATAAAAAATAAAATGTATTTAAAATAAGTATTTGTAACAAAATTTAGATTTCTATCATGTCTGTTTTACAAAATAAATCAGTATGTTTTCATGTATTTAATACTGAGGAATGGTGAACTCATATACATTAATAATCCAGCTAACACAGTTACACATATCATAGATGGGTTTTTGATTTATACTTTTTAAATAGGTGTACTATTGAGACATATGCTTAATATTGTTTATAGCATTTATTAATTATCTCCTCTCCTCCCAGGAACTCAAAATCCTGTAATGTCATAGTTATCCTAAGTCCCAATTATTAGTATATAGTACTCAGAAAACCATTTTGGTTATTTGAGCTTTATGAATTTTGAATGAATTTGAGTTTGAAATTTGAGTCTTGGCAGATATACAATATGTGAGAAATAAAACATTCAAAAATTATGTTGATGTCTTCTGTAAATTCTTTCCTAATCCAAGTGAAACACTGAAAAATATACACATTTGGAATTGGACAGACTGATCTCAAATCAGACCTCCTCAATTTATCCACAATGTGACCTTGGTAAAGTCCACTTGACCTCCTGAACTACAAGTTTCTCACCTCTAAAATGAGAATAATTTCATCCAGTGACATGTGGGTGCTTAGAGATATGCCTGTAAAACCCATAACACAGGTCTGGGTTTATAGTAAATATTCAGGAATGGCAGCTACTTCTATGAAGAAATATTCAAACTCATAAAAATTCTAGTGTAATATAACAAAATTTAAACAATTAAACCAATTATAAATTGTCAAGATATAATTTGGAGTCATTAGGTAATAACTGGTTCATAACCAATATTCAATCTTAAGGTAGAATATAAATAGAATACACTTTTCTTTCTGTCAACCATAATTTTTTTGAGTCAAGTATCATATTTAACAACAAATTTATCTATTAAGTCTATATGATTTATCGATTCATCCATTTACAGTTCTGTATAATTGATATTCCTCTACCTCTCTGAACTTGATTTTCCTCTCCAAAGACATGTGAGAGTCTTACTAGTAGATGTTTATCTCTTTTGTATTTCTGGAGAACAGTCAATAAAAATATAAAGTCTTACTGTATGAGAGATTTCCAAGAAGACATGAGGAAAAACATTACTTTCTTAGAATAGTTTATTAAAAAAGAATTTACATTTTATTAAACTTTGGTTGATTATGCTTATTTTTAAAATGAAAATAAAATATCAATCTCTCAAGATTATTTGGAGAATTAAAAGTAAATAACATTATAGGCAATGTTTAGTTCACTGCAAATAGTAAATGCTCATTAATTTTAGTAACTGAGGTAAGTATAGTGATGGTAGTAATGAACTTGAGATGAGAATGGTGATGCAAAGAACCAGGAGAGCTTGAAGATGGGAGAGATGATTTGATCTGATATATTTAGAGATTTATAAAAATTTTACTAAATAAAAGATGTCATTTTCTGTTATCTATACATATAAGGAGTATCCAAGAAACATTCTGCCCTGGAAGATACATATTTTAACATCTAATTATTTAGATGTACCACATACTTAGAAAGCAAGAAGAACAGATTCATAATTGTATAAAAATATAGGGAAATTATCTATTTGAGATGTAGCACATATAATACTCATACAATTTAAGTAGTGCAAAGAATGATGTAAATCATTTTACTAAGTCAGATTAAAGGTGCTATTACTCATGGTTATGTAATACTATCTATAATTTCTGTGTTAAACTTGACATTATAAATCCTTTAATCTGCGTATTTAAAAGCCGTTCTATGGCTCATTTTTCAAACAGATTCCCGTTAACACATTTACTGCTAATGAACCACTAACGTGTTCTCTCTTTCTTAGATAAACGCTGTTGACCAACATTATTATTTGCTCCTCATATAATTATTTTTTTGGCTTTTTAATTTAATTGCTTCAATAAAAAATATGCCAATAATGCATTTTTAATTACACTTCCCAGGTGACCTATGTAAAAAGAGGTTTTATAATGAAGCCACAATAATTAGCCTGTCACAGTCCAGTTTGGGGCTATTGTCTAGTTGTCCTTTCCATGGCTTGTTGTGGCATGACTAGAATTCTAAAGACCTTGTGTATTATCTCCCATAATACTTAGGAAGGTATTAAAAATGTGTGCAATACTGGCAGAAGCAGGCTTTCTAATTATTGTCAGCTATTTCTAGTGTGACGTGGTAAATTCCCTTGAGAACAGAAACAACAGCCCACTCCAGGGTTTGTAATAGGCCCTAGAGCCTAAGTAGTTGTAGACAGAGCTGTTTCCCTCCGGATAGATAATTGGTTTACATAGCAGCTCAACATCTGAACCAAATCCATTTTTTTTCCTATTGTGATTTCACTGTTTACTCTAATATACATAAACTATTTTGTTATATTAAATAGCATATGACTCATTCCTTAATAGCTGAGTAAATTTGCATGTTCTGTCTCACCTGGAATACTAATGACTATTATGTCTGCCTATTTTTCATGCATGAAATATTAAATATTTGGTTTGTTAAGTATACATGCTTACTATAAATAATGTGTTCTGGCAACTTGTTAAGCATGATTATCCTCTAGTTTCATTTTTGTCTAAGAAAAATGTTTTCTATTTAAGGATAAATGCAGGTGATTTCCAAGAAATTGAAAGATGGCTGTCTTTACTAGTGCAGTACAATTATTGAGAAACAGTGGTTAATGCTTACATACTACAATTGATAGTAATATAGTGACCATTGATGCAAAAAAAGAAAGTATATCAGATTCTCAGTGGTATGCAGATACTTGGCTTCACAGCAATAAATAAACGTACTGTGGTATACTAAGGTGTCAGTAGGGCTTGTTTTATATGTCTCTGATTTTCTAAATGATAAAATGTTATTCCAAATGTTATACCAAATCCTTTTGTAAATACTTTTTTTTTTTTGGTTTAATTTTATCCATTCTTGAAGTGATTAAAGGAAAAATACAAAGCACACATGAGAAAGCCAGTCCTCTTCAGCAGAACCTGAACATACCTTTAACTATTTTCTGGCTCCTTTTTTCTGGCCCTTGTTCTTTCCCTCTGATTGAACAGTATAGCAATCAGCCAATGCTTTCTCTTCTCATCCTAAAGCAAGGTTTTCTATGCGTACAAAGTGGACTTCCTTCTCAACTACCAAAAAGGCCCAGTAGAAAATTTGTGGGCTCAGAATGACAGGATTATTTCTCTAACTTGTATTTAATGCCACACAAATGGGTACAGAGATTATGCACTATGACATTCTATTTTTTTTATTTTCACAGAAATAAATTATTTTCAATGAATAAGAATATAAAGTGGGAACTAAAACACATGTTATAGAAGAACAAATTAATTGGTTTCCCTATGTTTTGACATCATGTCTAATAGAAAAGAACTCCTTTCCCACCTCATAGTATATGGGTCAAGTAGCTCCATAACTTCAGGCAAACTCCATAATCTCTCTGAGCCTGAGCTCTTTCATCTGTAAAAGGGATGGAATAAATAATAGCAACTTCACAAAAGGATAAAAAGAGATTATTTAAAGTGTTTCACATTTGTTCAAAACAGGATATGCACTCAATGTTACTTCTTTTCACATTTCTTAATGTTTTTAAATATCTAATTCTTACGAGTTTAAAACCACAGTATTATGTAAGTAGACATATGAACATATAACTATGATCTTAGAGCTGCACATTTTTCCTCTGAAAAATAATGCTTTACACTGTATGCATTTGACACTACATAAAATATACATACTTGTATTTTAATTTGAATAATAAATACTAATATTGTATTTTATTAAGTTTAATGGAAATTGAAATGTGTATTTAAGCAGATGATAAACATCTAAAAAATGACAATACTAACCCTAGAACTCCTTGTTTTATAAGCCAAAAGAAAAAAATGTAAAAAAAAAATATTTCTTAGAAGATAGAACAACAGAGTAAAATACGCAGTCATGTGAGTGGTCAAATAACACCTTTTGGCATTTTAATAAACTGTTGCTTAGATAGAAATATCAAGCTATTACTAATGGCTATTAATGTGTACATGCTTCATGTAATTTTATAGTATCTTATTTTAATATCTGTAATTTTAATGAATTGCAATTTAGGAAAGAAACAATTTTCATTTACTTTATATAACATAATTATGGATCAAATTAACCCCACACTAGTCTTAATTACATTTAGTTTCATTTGGCTGATCAAGCAATTAACATGCCACTGTATTTTGGAAGTAAAAACCAAGTTGTTATGGTCTTTCTTCCAAAAAAACGTGCTTATTTATCTCAACTGTGGCCACCATGTAAAATGATTTCTTGGAGTTTTTCCTTTCTTTTTCTTTCTTTCTTAATTTCTTGTCCTCTTCCTTCTTTCTCTCTTTCTTTCTTTCCATTTTTTTCTAGGTTTACTATGCTCAGTACATTCCTGCTCAAGAATAGGTATAATGAGGAAGTACTGCACCTGGGGTCCTCTTATATGCTACTGCTTAATAATCTCTCCTTCATGCCACCCTTTATCTGCTACATTCAGATTGGTTTCCATGCATTCGCTTTTAATTGGAACTAATTTTAGGCTTGCCATTACTTGTGATTAAACAGCCTCTTTACCACACATATATTTCCTTTCATTTATGTATTGTTACCTTTGTGATTTTCTTTAGAAGAGAATGATTTGTCAGGAAAAGACCATCTTTTTACTCCATTAGCTAAGTTATATTTGTAAGGAGCACAATTTTAACAGCAATAAAAAATATTGAGTTTAATAATAATAGCATTCAGGACCATATGAGTATGACTGCAACTAATCCTTTTCAACTAATTGAAAATGAAAATGGCCCTTTGCAATATGTGTGTATTGTGAATAATCCTAATTAGGATAATGCAAGGTTATTTTAGCACAGTTCAGAGGCAGGGTACAGTCTCAGAAAAACAGCTGAGCTGAAGTGTAGTCCATTAGAATTACCTTGGAACCTGTGAGAAACCACAAGTTTCAAGTCCTGAACACCCAGCAGAGAGGTCCTTTGGAAAATACCAGTTCCTGTTGTATTTAAAGAGGATAAAAACCAAAAAAAGCTCCACATTTTGTTAGGTCTAATACTTTGCAGTGAGAAAAATAATTTCTAAAACACAGTTAATATCCATGATAGAATATATCTCAGAATAGATAAATATAATAGAACAAACTCTGTGCAGGTATATTACTTGCTTATTTTCCAAAGGCTTTGATTTTGTATTTTCTGATGTGTATTCTTTTTTCTATTCAGACTAGATAAAGATAGCAGCTTTCCCTTGTTTTCCTGTGACATTTCATATTGTGACTGGATTTGTCAGATTGCATCAGTCACATTTGATTACATTATATCATGTCAAGAAATAATGAAGAATAAGGTATTTTTCTACTTTTACTGAAAGATGCAGGATTCATCATCTACCACATCTCCTATGTAAATATTCCCTTTCACATATAATGATAAAAACAAAAACTATATTGGAGTGGTAAAAAAATGAAGGACTGATCATTTTTTAAAAACAAGGTCATTGTAACTAATTTTATTTCACGTGTGACAAAAAATTATAGACCTATATGTATCTAGATCTGTTGGAGATTCATTACTTTTAAAAGAATTATGGTTAGAAATTTTGAGTCTTTGAAATCAGTAGTAAATAAAAGTCAATTTTTATTATTAATTTAAACATATTTTAATGTTAGATTTTCTACTGCTTTCACTTTTCTGAATTTACTTTCATTGTGAAGTAATCATTCAATTATGTACTGTGTCAATAAATTGGGTGTTCAGCTAAGAAGTGGGTTCGGTTATTTTAAATCAACCAAAAAGTACTGATGTGATGTGTTCATTAACTTTAATTTCTCACCTGAAGTGCAACAAAGGAGATGAAATATGAGAAAAATATCTGGGAATTCTGTTTCTCTCAATGACCTCCAGCTAAAACAATCAGAAACACATCTGTGCTTGAACAAATTGTGACATTTGCTCTTTGCAACAGGGAAGAATATCACCACATGGAATTGTGAAGAGTCTCAGCAAGAGGCTGTCAGAAAGAAATGAGATCCAGGCTTGTTTGTGTGGTTTTGGGGTGGTCCCAAGGAAGTGAGGATTTGTTCTGGTTTGAGTACAGCCAATAAATGGATGTGATTCTGTAGGTTGGATCTACAGAATAATTATATTTATATAAAAAAAGGTAGATTGAAAGCAAGGCTAATGCTCTAACTGGTAGAGTCAGTGGACACTTATGGTAGTCAAGATAGGAAGAGGCTGGCTCAATTTTGTGGCTTGGAAAATGTTCATGTTTTTTCTGTACTTAATATGGTTACGAAGTAGTCTTACTTCTGTCTTGTCACATTCAAAAGTAGTCTTACTTTTGTCTTGCTTGTCTGATGTTGATGTCCTGTGAAATCACTTTTGTTCAATAAAGGAATTCAAGGTGCAACGATACACCTAGTCCCCTTCACAGCAATCCCAAGACCCTGCTGATAGTAGCAGGTCATCAATTCTACTTTTCTTTAATTTCTTCTCCTGCTGTGCAAGGACATACCCTCCCACATACAACCTTCTGAACAGTATGCTATGGGGCCAGGAAGAGCTATACAGCAATTCTTTGATAAATTTCTGTGGAAGTTCCTATGAAATGTGACACTATGTTTAATGAAACCTTGATCACAAGTAGAATCGATCAAGCTAAAAGTAATCTAGCTTTGGATAGAAACACTGGTCATAAAATGGGATTACATTAGCTAGTCAGAATAGTCAAAAACAAGTAAGTTAGCATCAGGCAGCAGTTTAGGAGGACTGTCAGGATCTAAGCCTAGACAGAAGGGACTCTGTAGCAGTCATGCTAGCATGTCGAAGCACTGGCATTGCCCAGTGCTGGATCCTTTAGGATTTCTAAGTTTTGGAAAGGATGAAAATGTCAAGCAATAGGAAGACATGAAAAATTCTGTTATGAAGTTCTGTTATGTTTTGGATATGAGATGTCCCCCTGAAAGTTTATGTGTGAGACAATTCAGAAATATTCAACCAAAAAGTACTTTTTGGGAAAACACAACAATGAAAAATTCAAGTAGTTAACTGTTTCACCTGGCATTGGAGGGCTAGAAAGGCAATGGAAGACATAGGGGCAACATAGAGCTAGTACCTGCGTGGGGTAACCACTATCCTAGAAATGGGAGACACAGAGGGCAGGAGCACTTGAATGACTTATTGTTCTTCCAAATCTCACGTTCCTAATGCTAATTACAAAGCTCTTTTAACTCCAAACCCACCATTCTATATTACACTGTGTAGTACTGAGACTAAGCTCCAGCAAATTTCACCTTTTTTTTGCCAGCTCTTTCCCTCAAATCCTGTTAACAGGGGATCGTATGAAGAGATTATGAAACTAAGAGAGGGAAAGGAATTTGTTTTAGCATTGCTGTGACCAACATATTGGACAAGAAAAACTTGGAGGAGGAAAAGTTTATTTGGCTCATGGTTTCAGAGGTTCAGCCCAGGAGTGACCAGCTCCATAACTCTGGGCCCAAGATGAGGGAGAACATCAGGGCAGAAGGGTGTGGCAGAAGAAAGGGGCTCAGTTTATGACAGCCAGGAAGCAAAGAGAGCCTCAGTGCAAGGAGCAAGAGATAATATAGTCCCCAAAGGCACACTCCCAATGACCTATTCCTCCAGCCCCAGCCTTCCTGCCTAGTTACCACCCATTGATACATTCAAATTATTAATCCCTCAAATTGATTAATTTACAGATTAGATTACAGCATGCATAATCTAATCATTTCACCTCTGAATATTTCTGAATTGTCTCACACATAAACTTTCAGGGGGACATCTCATATCCAAAACACAACAGAACTTCATAACAGAATTTTTCATGTCTTCCTATTAACAGAACTTCGGCAATGACTCTTCACATCAAGTATTGGTAATTGATTCCACTTGCCAGTTTTTTCTCCATTAAGCCTTGAACCAGCCTAATTATACCTACTCAGAGGTATCAATATTAGGTGAAGAACTGTCTTCAGAAGTGGCTCATTCCTTCCAGGATTTGGTTCTCCCAACCTCTTCTTTCTGCTCCCACTTCCCCAGAGAGGTAGCTCCTGACTGACACTACTTTCTCAATGTTACCTTTCTGTTTCTTGTTGCCTTTCCAACCTTCTAAGACCCATTCAACCAATTTTTTATTTGGACTTTGGTTTTCTTAACTGGACCTTGGTTGACATATTCTCTCAGGGCAGTATCTATCCTGGTACCATAAGTTCTGTTGGTATATCAAGTAAATAAATAGGGTATGAAAATAGTTTCATGTCTTTGTGTAAAAATTATGACCATAACTTGTATCTCATATCCCATAATATCATCTATTAAACTTTTTGCCTATAATACTATTTTATGTGACTAATTTTTAAAGAAATCATAAAATAATTTCTTTGTGTTAATAAATATAATTACAAATACAACCTACCTTACCTGTTATGACTTTTTCTGGATATTAAGGAAAAGGAAGAGAACTTATGAACTTTTTAAGGCCAGATTAACATTGACAAATTTTGAAGCAACTATATAACCCATTTCTTATATTTTCTATAATTTGAAATGTATTTAAATATAAATTCAAATCTAATGGAAAATTGTTATCATTTTACACAAAGAAAACAATCCACATCAAAAAAAATTTTTAAACTTCAATAATATTATTCAAAAAACAATAGCTCAGAAAGTAAATTTTATTGGCAACATTAATTTTTTAATTTATTTGTTCTAATCAGTTATGCATGACAGTAGAATGCTCTTTGATTCATGGTACATAAATAGAGCACCATGTTTCACAGCTCTGGTTGTACACCAACTAGGTTCACACCGTTCATGCAATCATACATGTACCTAGGTTAGTGATGTCCATCTCATTTCATCATTTTTCCTCTCCCTATGCCCCCTCCCCTCCCTTCCCTCCCTTTTGGCTAATCCAAAATTCCTCTAGTCATCCCATGCCCCTTTATGGATTAGCATCCACTTATCAGAGAAAACATTTGGCCTTTGGTTTTTTGGGATTGGCTTATTTCGTTTAGCATGATATTCTCCAACTCCATCCATTTACCTGCTAATTCCATAATTTTACACTCTTTTATTGATGAGTCATATTTCATTGTGCATATATATCACAATTTCTTTATCCAATCATCTATTGAAGGGCATCTAGGTTGGTTCCACGGTTTGGCTATTGTGCTGCAATAAACATTGGCTATTCACGGTTTGTGAATTGTGCTGCAATAAACATTGATGTGGCTGCATACCTGTAGTATGCTGTTTTTAAGGGTATAGGCCAAGGAATGGGATAGCTGGGTCAAATGATGGGTCCGTTCCAAGTTTTCTAAGGAATCTCCATACTGCTTTCCAGACTGGTTGTACCAATTTGCAGTCCCACCAGCAATGCATGGCTGTGCCTTTTCACTTACATCCTCATCAACATTTATTGCTTGTATTTTGATAACTGACATTTTGACTGGAGTGAGATGAAATCTTAGTTTTGATTTGCATTTTTCTAATTACTAGAGATGTTGAACATTTTTTCATATATTTGTTGATCAATTGTTTTTCTTCTTCTGAGAAGTGTCTGTTCAGCTCCTTAGCCCATTTATTAATTGGGTTTTTTTGTTTTGTTTTTGGTGTAAAGTTTCTTGAGTTCTTTATATATCCTGGAGATCAGTGCACTATCTGATGTGCGTGTGGCAAAATTTTGCTCCCAGAATGTAGGCTCTCTTTGCATCTCATTGATTGTTTCTTTTGCTGAGAAGAAGCTTTTTTTTTTTTTTTTTTGAATCCATCCCATTTATTGATTCTTGATTTTATTTCTCTGGCAACTTATTAATTTTGCAAATAATAACTTGAAATTTTTGTTAAAACTTTGGAAACAAAATAACAGAATTATACTATCAGCAATAGTTATAAACACATTTTGTGTATGACATGTATGAATGACTCATTATCTAATGACTTAAAGGAATTAGTATATTTCCAAATAGATCTAAATGATTTATAATTATAAGAATTTGTGAAAAAAATGACTTAGTATATAAAAGTATGTGAATATAAGAAAAGTAAGGTAGTCAGTTCTAAGTGGTACATACTTATATTTGTTTTCTAGTTTTAAAAGCATTTTCACATATGTATTACATTGATCTTCACTACAGCTTTTTGAGGTGAACATGTGCATTCAGAGAAAACAATCCCTCTCGTACTTGGCTTTCCCTAGCTTAATGTATCACAAAACAAAAACTTAAAATTACTTACCAGATTCCTAAATAAAATGTCTTTGGACTTAAAATTGTTGTGATTATGCAACAATTGACTGGGATATTGACTGAGACTTTTGTTAGTGTTATTGTTTGGATGTGAGGTGTCCCCCAAAAGCTCATGTGTGAGACAATGCAAGAAGGTTTAGAGGAGAAATGATTGGATTATGAGAACCTTAATTCATCAGTGAATTAACCTCCTTCTGAAATTAACTGAGTAGAAACTGAAGGCTAGATGGTATGGCTGGAGGAGGTGGGTCATTGAGGGTATGCCTTTGGGGTACATATATTTGGTATCTGGCAAGTGGAATCTCTTTGCTCTGCTTCTGATCATCATATGAGCCACTACTATCTGTCATACTTTAGTGCCATGATGTTCAGCTTCACTGTGAGCCCCTAGGAATTGAGCCTGCTCTCTGTGGGCTGAGACGTCTGAAACTGTGAGCCCCCAAATAAACTTTTCCTCCTTTAAAATTGTTCTTGTCAGGTCTTTTAGTCACAGCAGTGAAAAACTAAAACAGTTAGAAAGGAAAGGGAGTGAAGAATGGATGTGGAAGAAATTTCTGGAGGAGACTACTAAGAAGCATCCTGCCAGCCTTAGAAAGGAAAGATAAAGCACCATGCCTGGTATGGCAGGCTGACACAATGAAACTCGGTCATGTTGACACTACTGCTTATGCCAGGATCTACCTGCTGCTAGAAGTGCCCTCTTGTTTCACACACACATGCGCACACACACACACACACACACACACAAATCTGTTCTTTTAGATTTCTCACTGGCTCTTGAGCTTTGATTTCTCTTTCTCTCTATTCTGCAATATGGATGAGACTGGGCCTCCCTAAGTGTCCAGCAGTGTCTAGGTTATATTCACATGAATGAAATACTGGAATATGGTCAAGAGGGAAGAAATGAGCTAGATCTATATCTAAGTGTGTAATCCAAGATATGACTCTGGCTCACATCCATTAGTCATGGGTGAAGAGACTAAAGGACTGGCCCTATTCAGTTCTTCCAACTCTTAGTTCCAGGTTCTTTTGTGATATCAGGTACTAATAAGAAAAGAAAATAGGAATCAACACTCACTAGTATTTACATGAATAATAATAGAGCTTAAGTAGTTGTATGTATAAACATAAGCTGTGTTTTTAAAACTTCTTTGTCACCAAATGAAGTATTATGACAGGATAATAAATGCTGGTAAGTATTTGAGAAATAAAAGGTCCAGGACTGAATTTCAAGATATGATTCTGGAGTGAGGCACTTTGTGAGAGATTGAGATACTTGAAAGAGTTAATTCTCCTCAAATAGAAAATTATGGTATTTATAAGATTGAAAAAAGAAACATGAAAAAATAAAAACATAATTTATTAGGTGGAGATGGGCTAATGATTTCTCCCACTTATGCTGCAGAAGTGTGGATGAAGAGACTTAATATAGTATATTGAATTCATGCATGTAACATTAAATTTGTTTTTCTGGTCAAACCTTGTGCAGAAGGTATGAACTCTTGAGCCCTTTGGCAGTAGGGCCTGGTCATAGAAAAAAGAAAAGTTTGAAGGACTGGAGATACTACCAAATTAAGCTGTTATCTATACTGGATATTTTCAAAACTAGAATTTTCACACTGAAAATCTATAAATATTTTTTAAAACTTGCAAATATTCATGAAGTAATTATAAGTAATGATAATTATTTTGCCTTCAAAACTTCTTGATTGTGTGGGTAGTCATGCGATATATTATTACAAAATTCTCCAACAGTCTGTGTTAGTCAGTTTCCAATCACTTTGACAAAATACCCAGGAAAAACAACTTAAAGGAAAAGATTTATTTTGGCATTTGATTTCAGTGGTTTCAGTCCCTGGTCTGTTGGGTCTACTGTTATGAGCCTGTGGTGAGGCAGAATATCATGGCAAAGAAAACAACAGAACAGAGTTGCTTATTTCACGTTGGCCAGGAAGCAGAAAGAGAGAGGGCAGAGGAAGCAGAGGTACAGAGAGACAGAGATGAGGGAAGAAGGGATCAGCTTCTCTTCATGAACACACTCCCAGTGTCCTATTTCCTCCAACTAGATTCTACCTCCCAACGTTTCTATCATTTCCCAATAGCACCAGCTGAAGACCAAGCCTTCTATACATGAGTTTTCAGGCACATTACAGGTCCAAACTATAACATTCCTCTCCTGTCCCTACAAAGGCTCCTATACTTCCATGCCTGGTATCCAGGACATGTAGTGGCATTATGTGAGTTTCAGAGACCTTATAAAGTCATGTCCCTGTGTCATTGCTGGCTGCAACATATGGCCTCTCTCTTGGGCTGGCTCTGTTCACTTCCTGCAACTTCCCTTAGCAGATATTCTACATTCTTTGTATCTACAACTTTCTGGGGTCTTCAATGCAGCTTTGACTTCACACAGCTTCACATATTGCCTTCTGAGGGACTGCATGCAAGAATTCTGATCCTGCCACACACCTCCTAGTTTCTTAGGATTTCTTTTAAAATCTTGGTAGAAACCTCTGTGACACCAAACCTCTTTCACTCTGCATACCTGCAAAACTAGCATCTTGTGGACAATGCCAAGGTCACTGCCAATGTGAGCACCATTCCTTGGCCATACTTGCAGAGGCCTCTGAGTGCCTGAGTGACTAAAAATGGTGAAATGAATCATGGGGAAACAAGTTTCTAGATATCCCTTTGGGAACAGGTTGGCCATGGGTACTCTTCTTAAATTAAAAGTTTAAACATTTACACTATTGGACCTGTGATGGCTGAGTTCTGGCCGAATCCTGAGAGGCTTTCAAATCATTTTTCTTATTGTCCTAGTGCAACATTCTTGGATTATTTTTGAGGGTACTAATCTTTTTAGCAGCTACACCTTCCAAGGCAATATTTAAAACATGCTCCTTTCCTGGCCAAACTGCAAGTTTTTCAAATCTTTCTACACTGCTTTTTGCTCCTGAGTCTCACTGTTAACTTCACTAAAAGATGCCAGGAATACACATGCCACCTCCTGGATGCTGTAATGACTTGGAATTTCTTCTGCCAGATTAATTAGTCCATTGCTTTTAAATACAACCTCATACAAATTCTCTGGGTATAGAAAAAATATTGATGAGTTCGTTGTCAGAATGTAACATGAATCTCCTCTAGTTAATTCCCAGTAGAGTCCTAATTTTCATCTGAAATTCCATGAGTTTGGCCTTTAAGTTTGCTTTCCTAACAGCATTCTGGTCTTCCAGGCTCTCATTAGAATTTTATAATATTGTAATCACTGCTTACAATAATCTAAAGTTTTTCTATCATGCATTTTCAATCTTTTTAAAACTCCTCTTGTAAAACCAATTCTAAAGATTTCTGAAACACATGGTCAGATAAAGTACCAGCAGTGATCTCCTTTCTCAGCACCAAATTCTTGTGATAGGAGTTGGTCACTGTGACAAAATACCTTAACATGAGAGGAAAGATTTATTTTGGCTTACAGTTTCAGAGGCTTCATTCCATGGTTGCTTGAACTCACTGCTATGGATCTTTGGTGATGCAGAACATCATGACCTTGGGCACATAGCAGAATAGAACTGCACAAGAGGTGGTCAAGAGGAGGGAGGGGAGTATGGGAACAGGAGAGATAGGCTGAGGAGAAGATACAACCATCAAGGACACACTCCTAGTGACCCACCTTTTCCAAAGATGCCTCACCTCCTAGAGTTTTCACCACCTCCCAATAGCATCACCAGTTGGGGACCAAGCCTTTTACACAAAAACTCTTGGGGGACAATCCAGATCCAAAATATAACACTATTTGCAGTTCCTGAATTAGAACACTAAACTCAATTATATAATTTATGGAAGCGAATTAATATTTTTTTAGACCTTTAGAGTAAAGCATCATTGAGGCTTTCTATGTGATATGGGGAAAGATATATAAGAATTTCTCCTTGTTAATCCTTGTGAGTAGATGTGTTCTATGAATGTTTCCTGAATTCCTAGTGTTCACATTATAAAAGCCACTTGTCTTAGTTAAGGCTAGTTTAATAGAATATCATAGCTTGAGTGGCTTAAACCAAAAGCATTTATTTCTTACAGTTTCAGAAGCTGGGAGCTTCAGAGCAGTGTATCAGTATGCTTGGTGTCTTGGTGAAAGAATTAACTTACAGATTTCTGTCTTCTTTTTGTATTCTCACTTGGCAGAATGATCATCTTTCTCATGCCCCTTCTTGCGAGGGCACTAATCCAATGCATGAGGTCTCCACCCTTGTGACCTATTACTTCTCAAAGATCTCACCTCTTGACATCATAACATTGGGGTTCAGACCTCAACATCTGAATTTTGGAAGGACACAGCATTTAGTCCATAACACTACTGAACCATTTTTAGGATAGAAGCAAAATAATCCAATCTGACACCGTCTTGAGCATCTCTATTATCAATTGTGGATTGGGGTGATTCTCCACAATGACAGATTGTTATAAGCCATACCCTTAGAACAATAGACTGTCAAAGTTGGAAGGAGAATTTAGAGCATTTTATCCATTCACTCTGTGTCAGTAAGTTTTTCACTGATGTGACCAAAATACCTGATGAGAACAACTTAGAGGAGGAAATGTTCATTTTGGCTCATGGTTTCAGAGGTCTTTGTCCATTCTTGGCTGACTTCATCACTCTAGGCCCCAAAAGAGGCAGAATACCATGGCTGAAGGGTGTGGTAGAAGAAAGCTGTTCAGCTCATGGCAACCAGGGGGCACAGAGAAAGAGAGATAAAGAGAGCAAAGATTGAGGGACAAAATAAAATCTCCAAGGGCAAGCCCCCAGTGACCTATTTTTCCAGCCATAACCCACCTGCCAACAGATATTCTCCAATAATGCACTCAAATTATTAATCCATCAAATGGATTAATCCATTGATTAGTGAACAGCTCTCATATTTTAATCAGTTCACTTCTAATCATTGCTACTTTGGTAACACATGAGATTTAAGGGAGACATTGCATATTCAAACCATAACACAAGTTCCTCCAACTATCTGCTTATTCAGTTTATGTTTAAATATCTATAAAGACATAATTTTATCACCTTTTGAGGTACTTTAGAGAGAAACCACAGTTATTGTGACCAGTTTGACATTATGAAGCAAGAGTGAGGCTAATTCCATTTATGTGAACAGATTATCACATCATATCATTTTGGAGTAAATGTCTCCATGGAAAATGTCCCTTTTTCCATCATTTGTTTCTCCTACAACAGTATCAAGTCCCTTTTGTATATTAGTCACTTGTTTCAGAATAAGATTTCCCATTTGCCTGCCCCATGCTTAAAAATGTACCCAGCAATAATTTTTATGGTTGCTTTTATAAGCGTTTCCCAAAAAAAGTTCTGTGGAACATTATTCATGCATGTATATTCTATGAAAAATTTATAAGGACAAAAATATTCAGGCAATTTTGCCAATCTATATACTTCTTGTGGTGATTCACAGTGAAAACTGTCATACTAAAAATTCTAAGAAATCCTTAAGACAATAAACCTGCTTAATTTTCTATAATTTAATGTTTCCCAAACTTATTTGATTTGAGAACTCTTTTTCAAGTAACATCTGTTAGCATTTATTTGAACCAACTGTTCTTTAAAAATGTATGTTGAGAAATGCTGGCCATAAATTACTGAGATGTCAAATCACAGGAGGAGAGTGAAACATCTATGTCGTAGAGTAAGCTTTCACTGATGGAGATGTAATGAGCAGAAAAGGTAACAATCACAACAGCAGAGTTTTTCACCTTTACTCTTCTCTGTTTTGACCAACTCTAGCTCTAGCCTATGTCATGCTATTTTGCTTGTTTGTTTTGACTGATGTATGACCACTACAGTCTCAGATAGGACTTCAAGTCAGAGAACATTTGTAAGAGCTCGGTGGAGCCTTCAAACATCATAAATAAGATCACGAACTGTTCTTTTTAAAAGAAGGGTGATGGATTAGGAAGAATTAGCCACAGGGAGTATTACAAGCATTCATCTTCCTTCATTATACTTTAGAGACACATGGTTATATGGCATGCAATTCCTTGCCAGACAAAAATGGGATGGCCAAAACCCTCTATGAATATTTAATAATCATAGATAATATATTCTCAAGTGGAATTTACCAAAATAAGTCCTAGAAATAGTTCTTTTCATTTGGATAGCAAGCTCTGGGAGCAATGTAAAATCTTAATAAGCTACACCATGTAGGGAAAAAAAGGTCCTGCTATTTAAACCATATATTATAGGTAAATGCTAGAAATTGTGGCTTTCAGTTGGTACTTCCTTGTTATGATTTGGTGATATTTGCAACAAGGGTTTAATACTTTTGACCTGTGTTTTATTACTTATCAGTAATTTTATAGCTAACAACCAAACTGAAGCAAAATCAGAGAATGGACACAATTACAGTAGAATTTACAGAGCATACAGTTCATCTGCCTCTGACAAGCCAATATAAAATCCCTCCATTACTTTAAAGGGTCACCCTCAAATCAGGGTTCTCTAGATTGTTTCATTAGACTATATTTTAAAAATTAAGAGAAAATATTGCTATAATAATATGGTGATTTCATTGACTAGAATATAAGGTTTCCTTTTTTAATCTTCTTTTTTAGAACATTAAGCAATACTCTCCATAATGATAATCATTTTTTTCCTAAATTGAGGGAAGTGATAAAAAATATAATCTAGTTTCCAGTCAGTAGATGTTAAAAAATAAATGCAAAAACTCTTTGAAAACAGAATCAGCAGGATCCCTCAGAATGCAAACCTAGGAAAATAGGATTGATGAAAATATTTCCTAACAACAATAATTTAGGAAGCACATTGCTTTTTCACACACACACACACACACACACACACACACACGCCATTTACAAGAATGTGCATGGAAATTTGATAGGTGAAAATAATAATTGGGACTTCTTTCTTTTATGATTTTAAGAACAGAAACTTACAAGAAATAAAGTCATGTAAAACACTAAAAAAAGCTAATGAGACTATGTCTACCTACATTTCAGTGCTTTAAGTATGAAATTAGCAGGTATTGATTGAAAGGTGTTATACTGATGGACATTCAATAAAGCACATGGAATGAGTTGGTATTTCAGTGAATACTTAGGTAAATTTTCCTAAACATGAATACAGTTTTGTTAGTGCTGCCATCTCCTTCTCACAGCTTTTGGGAGGGCAGATGTCCACATGAGTAACACTGTCTTAGAGGGACAGATTGTGGATTTGAACATCAGTTCTGCCACTAATTAGGTATACGATCCTAGACAAGCTATTCACTTTTCTCAGCCCCAACCACTGGTAACTTGCATGTAAAATAAGTATAATAGAAACATTCCCACTGTGTTGTAGTCGTGTTTGTACAAGATCCTAGAGTGTCTCCCTTTTAATAAGTATCTTGTACATACTATGACTATTCGTTGTCTCATCCTACTTCTCTTCCCTTTCCTTCTTATTCCTACTTTTCATTTTCCCATTCCATCTTTTTATTTTTACTAGTAAATTCCCCACTACTAACATCTTATTTACAATCACTATGATTTCAGGTCTTCTGTGATTCATACTTTAGTAGATTAAAGGCAAATATGCCACAATGGCAGTAGTAAGAAATTGAATGACCATGATGAGTTAATGGAAAATAAATGTGGGGGAGAGTACTGTGGTGCCTCATTTTCTCAGATTTTCTCCTTCTATTAACTCCAATTTTAAAATGTGTATAATGATGCAGATTCTGAAGGAGCTTCTGAGAGACTTAGAAGGGAGGATCATGGCAGAGGTGTATCCAGGCTGAACTGGCCTAGCTACCACCAGAAAGATACATATGGCACTCTCATCCAGCCCTTCTCCTGCTACACCACATTCACAGGATGCTGGGGTGGGAGAGAGGGCTAGGGGAGGAGTTAAGAATTCAATGGCAAAAGTTGAAGAAATTATGAGGATTCTGACATTTAAGAATTTCTTTTTGCTGTACCTTATAATTTTTAAATGTCAGAGAAAATTGGAGTGGCTATTAAGTCTGAGGTCTTAGCACAGAGTTAGGTCAGTTTTATTTTACTAAAATTGGTTTGTTTATTTCTAGCAAGTGTATTGCACTCCAATATGACAATTTCTTTTATTCATCTGTAACTATATCATTGTTGTAAGACAAAGAGCTACAATTTCAAAGACAAAGCAATAAAAACAAAAGCAGATTTCCTGCATTGGTCATAGGGATTTTTGACTATTAGCGCAATAAAACAGGAAAGAAGCTAACATGTTTGATGTTTTTCACATCTGAATAGTTTTATTATTGAGAGTCTTATCAATATGGCACAAGTGCACCTATTCATAAATCTTAGGGTCATCTTTAAAGTAATATTGATATTTAGATTTTCTATAGTAGTCAATTAAGCTATAAAATAGTGTTCTTTGAAAAGTGAACCCAAATAAAAGAAAAGAAAAAAAAAAGCAGTAAACTACATTTTCACTTAATTACCTCTACTCCTAGAAGGGTAAGAAATAAATATCTCAAACCTGCAATAAACACCAAGTTACTTGGTATGTGACTCCCTGGTTGTAGTGGCGGTGGTGGTAGGCTGAATTCTGATTGTATAAACTGATTGTTCCATTGATTTTTTTTTTATTTTGTACACATACAACAAAATTTGTAATTATTTGCCTCTATCAGCATGACTTGGTTCAAAGGCCACATTCTTTTTTTTTATTTTATTTTTTGAAGTGGCATCTTGTAATGTTTTCCAGGCTTGTCTTGAACTCCTGGGCTCAAGCCTTCCTCCCACTTCAACCCCACAAGTGTTGGGACCACATGTACCCACCACCATTCCTGACTCAGAAGGCCATTTTCTTAATGAAATATTCCAAGGTTCTACTGGGTGGGAGCATGTTCTCTCTACTCTGAATTTCCAAAACATTTCACATTTCTCATACATTTCTACATCATATTGTCATTATTTCCTTATAATTTGTACATTTACTGTTTAAATGTTAGTCTATAGAAGGAGAATTTTTGTCTTACCTTTATATTTACTACAGTGCCTCACTCTTAATAAATACTTGAATTATTAAATATATGAATAAATATTGACCTTACTTGAGGTCAATAATTTTAGGGCTAACTGCCAAAGTGAGATACACACACACACACACACACACACATTTACACATTTTTACCATTGCCATGAACAGTATGAAATGTTAAAGTCAAGAGTGATCCCAGAGATTTTATCTTTTACTATTGGCCCATATTTCATTCATTAAGGTGCTGAAGCTCCAGGCAGGTGCAGTGGTGCACTACACCTGTAGTCCTAGCCCTTTGGGAGGCTGAGACAGGAGAATCACGAGTTCAAAGCCAGCCTCAGCAATGTTGAGGCGCTAAGCAACTCAGTGAGACCCTGTCTACATAAAACACAAAATAGGACTGAGGATGTGGCTCAGTGGTCAAGTACCCCTGAGTTCAATCCCCGGTACCAAAAAAAAAAAAAAAAAGATACTGAAGCTCAGAAAAACTGAGGACCAAAAGCAACATGATTAGTGTGTCTGAGTTGGGCATGGTGGTATACACCTGTAATCCTAGGAACTGGGGAGGCTGAGGCAGGAGGATTGCAAGTTTGAGGTCAATCTGGGCAACTTAATAATACCCAGTTTCAAAATAAAAATTAGAAAAGGCTAGGGATGTAGCTCAGTGATAAAGCCCCCCTGGATTTAATCCCCAGTGCCAAAAAAAAAAAAAGTGAGAACAATAGTGAAAGTATTCTTCAACTGGAAGAAAATTTGAGATTATTTTTTTTGATATTGCTGTTATTTTCTGAATGATTTATGTATGTATGTAGAAATGTATGTAAATATGTATATGCATGTGTGTGTGTGTCTATGTGTGAGTGTATATATGTATGTGTATATATGTACATATGTAAATAAATAACATAATAAATATATATTTAAATATAATAGCTATATAATAAATACTTGTATTATTAAAAATAAGATAAGTCTCTGGGATCACTCTTGACTTTAACATTTCATACTGTTTATGGCAACAGTCAAAATGTGTGTGTGTGTGTGTGTGTGTGTATCTCACTTTGTCAGTTTAGCCCTCGAATTATTGATCTCTAGTAAGGAGACATTCATTCATTCATATATTTAATAATTCAAGTATTTATTAAAAATATATAATAAATATGTTTTATTAAAAATAGTACATATATACACACATATTGTGGAAAATTAAATACTATATATATACTAAATACTATATATATATTAACTACATATATATATATGTATATATACACACATACTGTTTTTAATAAAATAGGCCCCAGAGAGGCAAGTAACTAGTACAGGCCATATCAGGAGTTACTAGCAAAGTCAAGACTGGGATATTATTGTCCTAAGACACTGCATTATACATCTTAGAAATAATACTGTTTTTCTGTGAGGCTTTGGTCCAGTAGTTACTCCTTTATTTAGTGCCATCAAGTCAAATAATTTCACACTTATATATAGAAACTGGAGTTGTATGAATATGTAGGTAGGTCTAGAGATCAGGTGAGAAAGCATAAATCTCCAAGACTGCAAAAACAATTTAAAATGCATGACTTATTATTTACCTTTATGTTAATACATCATTTTTCTCTTTTTATAAAAGAATCTTCTAGCTGTTGTTGCAGCTGGTCCTCACAATTATGGGAAGATACCACTTTTCACAAATCACTTCTCACATTTGATAACAAAGGAGATATAGAGACGTGTTTATGATTCTACAGTGAACTGGAGACAGAACCAAGATTTGAACCTAAATGTTTTCTGTGACTGCCTTTTCAATTTCATGTGCAATTTTTATAATGTGTTGAAGTAATCTCCTATTACTGGATTATTTAGTTGGATTTTTTCTTTCATTTACTAATCTTCAATGAACACTCTTTCCCTTAGATCTCCAATATTTTCCTAATGACAAAATTTTCAATGTAGAATTACTATTTTTTTTAAAGTGGGATTTCCCCATAGCATATTCTGAGATGAAGAGTTCATTTAGGAAGTATATTAAGGAGTACATTTGGGGTCGACACCAGTGAAATGGAAAGGAAGCAGGACTAGTGAGAAGCTGGCTGCCATGCAGTCTCAAAGAAAGACTAGGTTGATTTCCCAGGGAAATTTTAGGTTGAACTGATTCTATAACATTACCTCAAGTTGGAGTGAAGTGGTTGGCTCTGAATCAATTAGTCATGGGATGCAGGCTGCCCAAGGAAGAATTGGTCAGCCTTAGATCAAGGTGATTTTCCAGCCAAGGTGATCCTAGAGATAATCCCAGAAGGTGGGTCAATGAGTTCTACATTCTTGTAGTATGGCATGCATCAGTGCACTTGGTCAAATGAAATGTGCATCGTATAAATTGATACAATGCCTGATTACCATCCAAAAAGGTACTAAGTTACACTAATTCCATCAGCCGTGTGTGATTTCTTTTTGTCCCTGCTCTTAACAATGCTGGTAATGTCTGTCTTTGTAATATTTGTCTGACAGACAAAAATCCTCAATTGTTGTTTTCATTTGCTTTCATTCATTAGCAAGATTAATATCTTTTCATATATTGAAATGGCATGTATATTTCTTCTTTAGTGATTTGCCTGTTTATGTCCTTTCTGTCATTTCCTATTGTGCTAATTTTTTATGCAATATGGATATTAACCATTTATTTATTATGCTTATTTGTTGCATGTATTTTTTCGAGTTTCTAATTTTTAAAATAGTCTCTATGAATCCTTGAGTGTGATATTTTACATAGTCAAATCTGGGTTTTTTTTGTAATTTTATCCTCTATGTTAAGAAGGAATTTTCTTACTCAAGATTAAAAAAAAACTCATATACTTCTAATAATTTATAATATCATAATGTGTTTAATCCATTCTTAATTTATTTTTGTAAATATGTATAACATGATTCTACATAGAAGTTTGTGTTCAATCACTAAGATACAATAGCTGCCTTATTTTTTAGCAGCAAAAGGACTTGCTTTGGTCAACTTTTGCGTTGCTGTGACCAACATATCTGATGAGAACATGTAGAGGAGGACAAGTATATTTCAGCTCACAGTTTCAAAGATTCAGTCCATGGTCAGTTAACTCCATAGCTGAGTTAACTGAGCATAGTCTGAGATGAGGTAGAATGTCATGACAGAAGGGCATATCAGAGGAAAGTTGCTCAGGACATGGCAACCAGGAAGTAGAGAGCTTTGCTCATGAAGCACAAAGTGTAAATACCAAAGGTATGTCCCCAGTAACACCACCCTCCCAGCCACACCTTATGTACCTATAGTTACTGCCTTGTTATTTCATGTGAAAGGATTAATCCACTGATTGGCTTATACCTCTTATAATCTCATCATTTCGCCTCTGAAAATTCTTGCATTATCTCACACATGAATTTTAGGGGAACACCTCATATCTAAATCATAACAAGACCAGACTCGATATAATCATTACAATCTTACATGATGAAGATTTCAGGACTCTTCAGCCTCTCAACCATATCAAGGATATAAGAGGGTCTGAAACTGCCCATTAAAGTTTCTTTGAATGAAAATTTTTGTGTCTTGTGAGTCTCCCTATCATCTTGGGGGAAGGAATAACACAGGTGGATCTCCTCCACTTTAAGGAGACCATATAGAAAATTTAATGTGTATTCTATGAGGTTTCAGGGTATGGTAGTTAAGTGTTTGATGCATTATCAATTAGGAAGCAAATACCTATCTTACTAGCTTCTTTGATAATATTGAGTGTGGGACAGGTTGATGCAATTTGATTGATTTGGATTCTGAGAATTTCCCACAACAAACCTTCCTGAGTATTTCCTGTTAATCAGAGGTAGATTTTTGGTCTACCACCATACCACCAACACAAAATCACACAACATAGGGCCATCTTGGGTCTTGTCTCAAAGGGCCTCCTTTGGGGGCAAAAATGTGCCTATAAATTTCAGATCATATTTAAAGGAAACAGGGAAAGAAAAAAATTTGATTTAATGTTGCAACCTATGATTCCTGCTTCTTCCAACAGAAAATTTACAGTGGTATGAGACAAGGAGCCAACCATTTTATTTTTCTCAAAAGAGTCAATTCTTCCTATATTATTTATAATGAGATAAACCTTTTACCCCAAATAAAAAATGCCACTATTTTCATACATTAAATTTCAATTTCTATTTGTTCCTATATTCTACACTGTTTCAAGCATATAACCATTCTTCTACATTATCAATTCTGTTAATAAAATCAGTTCATAAAATCTTTCAATATCTGGTCAGAGAACTTCATTGTTACTTTGTTCCAAATATCTTTTTTTCTGTTTATTTGTGTTTTTTTAAATAAACAGAATAAACTTTAATCAACCTCTCTACATAGAAGGTACTTTGTTGAAATTACATTGAATTTACAGAATTATTTCAGAAAAGATTTTACATCATTTATAAAAATTAGACATCCTATCAAATATTTGGTATATCTTTCTACAATGTTTATGGTTTGTTTTACATATATCTATGCTATCCTTATATTCATCCTAAGTATCTTATATTTTAATTGTTACAATGAATTGCATCTTTCATTTTCATATTGTAAATATTACAGGATAAGAAATTTCTCCAGTGTTATACTGATAAATGCTTAACAGCTGACTCTGAAGGAAAAACAAATCCGATATTTAGAATTTGCTGATTTTCATAATGTAAATATTCCTACCATGGCAATTTTAAGCTATTAGCATCAATGCCACTGAATGTGGAATTAGGAAAACTGTTCTAATTTTATTCTTATGAGCTTCTATGAATTAATTTCTGTAAATTGATATCACATATTTTCTAGTCAAATAATTATTTAGATGATTAAATTGATTTGCAAAGTTTGAAGTAAAATTTAGAAATAAGAATTTGGAACCTAAAAATTAGAGTCTAAAAACAGAACTATCATGCAGAAAAAAATATATTTTCACCACTATTTCTGCTATGCTTTTAATTGGGAGACATTTATGATCATTGTTTACCCAGGTTTCCCTCATGAGACCTCCTAATCATGTAGGTTTTTATTTCCTCTTCCTTTTGCTTAGTCTACAGTTGGATACCTAGTTAAGTGGGAGTCCACCATACTCGACCCACTCTGTCTCCACTCAACTATGTAAGCTCTCTGCATCAAGTACACTAAGAGAAAAGCCACTTCAGTAAGAAGGAAATTCTCAAAGTTCAACATATTACCTGCTGGAAATATATCCTAAAGTTTCCCTAATATCTGCTACGTGAGTTTTAGGGGCATTTGATGGTCCTAGCTGAAATTTGCAACCTTCAGGAATCAGGATCAGGAATGCATGAAAATTCAGTGGTGTTCTGAACCATTTTGTTTGAATTTAACTCCCTTTTGCCTTGGTAACACAAAGCTACCTATGAAGGTGCTCCCCTCAGGCTCCTTTGACCTATCCTCACATTAGAAGCCATCATGTTTATAGGAAGCAAAATCTAGGGAGGGATGCTGCATCTAGTTGCTTGGGGCTCAACTAAGTTAATTTACCCCCTCCAAATCAAGGTTATAGACATCTTTCCAGCTAATATCTGTACTGACTATTTTTCAGAGCTTTGTTTGGAAGCACTTCTGCTTTGTTTTGAGATATGTCCTGCCTTTGCCAAGTGTGTTAGTTTTCCAAGGCTGCCATAATAAATGACCACAGATTGGATGAAGCAAACAAATTAATTTCCTTGCAATTTTGGAGGATGAGTTCAAGATTGAGGTGTCAGTTGAATTGCTTTCTCCTGAGACCTTTCTCCTTGGCTTGTAGGTGGTGGTATTCTATGTGCTTTCACACAGTCTTTCCCCTGTGTGTCTGTGCCTAAGTTGCCTGATTTATAAAGACATCAGTCATACTGGATTAGGGGCCACCCCAATTATTTCATTTTAGCCTAATTACTTCTGCAGAAACCCTATCTCCAAATATAGTCACATTCTGAAGTACTAAGGGTTAGGACTTCAACTTATGTATTGTGGCGCACACAATGATTCACACATAATGATTCAGCCTGTATCATTATGATTTGAAACTCAATCTACTATGCATGTATTGGTTGACAATTTACTCATCTTGCCTTATTGATTATACCTAATCTGGTTTGCCATCTTTAATTCTTTTTTTCTTATTTCTGTATTTTCTTGGACTATTCAACAGAGATTGGGGTAAAGAGAAGATAAACACATGGATTAAAATCAGTATATCAGAATTATTGAGATATTTTTCAATGCCTGAGTGGAGAAGAAAGAGAAGACAGAGCAGATCACTAGTGATCACAATAGTACACTTACCTACCCTAACCCTGGGAGACTAAGCCATATGCATGTGCGTGAATCTTCAGTGAAGAATAAAACTGAAATGTTATAATATTTAGTATCCAGTGTTTGAATTGCTCCAATGTTACGCTCCCATTTTAAAGTTGTTTATTAATATCCAGTTAAATACTAAGATGGTTTTTAAAATTAAAGGATGAAATACAAGGGAATATTTTAAATTTTCTGAGATCATGGCAAGAATATCACAATACCACTTTTTTTTTGGAGTAACAGACAATAATTTATAGTGTTTCTTTCAGTCTACTTGCAGCTAACTTATAATGTGATTTTTCTGGTCATATAACCAAAAGAGTCTTTATAAGCTACCTTAGTGCTGTTAATAAGGATGGATACAAATGAGCTTTAAAGTTTCATATTGTAAGAACATTTTATGTGAACATTATCTATTCTCCCCTCTTTGATGCCTCAGCCCACACAACTAATACAAACGTTCCCTTTAATTAAAATGGGAAAATATATTACTTATAAAGCTTTGTCTTAAGCAGAGCTGGCAACAAAATCTATAGTTCCCATAATGGAAGATGCTCTATGAAATGGAATAAAATGATAAATTGATAAATACATAGTATAATTATTGTTTCCTGTTGTTATCTTTTATCAGTGATAAGAATGTACAAGAGGATTACAAAGTCTCTGTTTAATACAATAAGAAAAAACTATGAATTATATAACTTATGGAACTTCAGCTAAAAAGAAGTCTTTGAAATTAAAATTCACCCTATATCTTTTTTCTCTTACTTTTATAAGAATTAATAAAATCCTTCTGGATATCTTCTTCTATTATTTACTACACAAAAGCCAAATTAATGAGAGGAAAATAGCTTTTAATGATTTTATTTTGCATTTGTCCGTGGGTTCTTTGGCCATGCACTGTAAAAATAATATTTTTAAAAAACTGTATCATGAGAGGAATTTTAGATGCCAAATAAGTACTCCTTGGAGGACAGCTGTTAGGATTCCAGAATCAGGATTTCCCTTCCTTCTTTGTTAAGTTGGGTGTTTCTATTTACTCTTAGGTTTCCATTCAAATGAAATCTTCATATTTCTGCTCAAACATAGGTATTTCCTGAGTAGAAAGAGGAAGGGATATGGAGTTTGGAGGAAACAACCCAAAGGAGCAACTATAATGATATATATTTGAACAAAACAGATTGATGAAAATCCTCTGTACCTCTGTAGCTTTGTGTGTAGGTTTCATTATAATAAGGATAGACTAATCCACACCTACATTTAGAAAATTACTCACACTCAAAATATTTTAAAGATGTTTCTGCCACAATATAAAAACAGAAAAACTACACTATTATTTTACTCTTTGTTTATCCATAGAATGCTGTTTAGAAAAAGAAAACCTAATTGCTGCTCCTAAGAGAACATAAAGTGTATTTCCTTTTAACACCGTTTAAAATAAAATGTCAAGGTACTACTTGGGTTTAGAGGAATCTTGGCTTAAACCTCACTTTGTAATGCAGTTTTGAAATTCCAGCAGCTCCATGTTTGCTACCAGGTAACATAAAATGACTAGGTTGAATCCATTGTATCCCTCCAGTGATGAGGAGCAGAATGATCAAAATAGCATTTACTGAATTCCTGCTAGTTGTCAGACAGATTTCTCTATTTTTAAAATTATGTTCTAATCCTCAACTACTCTGTTAAAATAGGTTATTTTAACCACTTTTATAGAGGGGGTAAAAAGGAACCCGAGAGTAAAAATGGTGTCAGCATTTGAACACAGGACTGTCTTATTCAAAGACTACACCAATTTCAATTTATGTAGTTGTCTCTGAAGTACTCAAGAGCCACTACTGATTCCACAGTTTGAAGTTCGAAGTCAGAAGAATTGGGTTGAATTAAAGCTCAGAATGGGCCACATTCTAAAGATTCCATGCAAAAGATTTAGCCTAGCAGTCACAACCAAAGAAAAGAGTGAAAACATCTATATATAGATTCTATAACCCATTGTTCAGTGAGCTCCCTTTATCAGCAGGAGGCCTTCTCAGCTGGGGTGCTCCAGCAATGCTTCCCACGAAATGGATGTGAGATGCATAGAAATGGAATATCTTAGTTCTTGAAGTAATGTAGCTAGCCCCTGGCCCAGATGCTTATCCTGTCTCGCAACCACGCTACCACATTTGCCCAAACTGTCCAGTCCTGTCTTCAGCCACTTAGGTGAACAATATTAAGTTAGTGGCATTTATTTCTAAGACATACCATGTTCTTCCAAGCCTGTTTCTGATCAAGTGTACTTCTGTTTGGGATGCAAAACCACTTTCTAGGTAGCTTCCTCCCAACCCAACTTGTTTTCTTCAGATCTGAGTTCAAAGGCAACTCTTTGTGATGCCTTATACACATCTCCAAATAACCCAAAGCAACTCTCCCAGGCTTCATACACTTTATATATCTCATCATTATACAAAAAAAGATTATTATTAAAATGAAAATGATTCATTTTTATCTATCATTAATATCGTCATATTGTATGATAAACTAATTCTGGACAGAAACAGTTTCTTCCCTGACTAAACTGGTAACTGGATCAGAGCAGAGCCTCAATAAAATCTGTTTAACTAATTGCTTAGTAACTGATATAAAAATAAGGCGTTGGGCGCTTTGTTGCTTTTTAGCTTTTATTTTGACAAAGAATCCTCTGCCACTCATCTAATAATTAATGATATTTTAATAATAATGATGGAATGCACTCTAATATTTTAAAAGTGTACACCATAGTTTCTTGTTTTCATTTGACAAATTTACAGAAAGATATTTATTAAGGAATCAGTTATTCTTTTGTTGTTTTCTTGTAATCCTGAGGATCAAACCCCGGGGCCTGTGCTGCTAGGCAAGCACTTTACCACTGAGCTACATCCAAGCTTTCAATCATTCCTTTTAAATGTTTTTAAAATGAAAAAAAATTTCTGTATCCTTCAAGAAAGTTATATTGTTTCTTTTCCTTCCTTGATATTTTCAGGAACACTTTGAGTTAAATGAGAACAGGAATACAAGGTTAATGGATAGAATTTTTTCTACTTTGTATTTGACACTTCCAAATGGAAATAAGGAAGAATTAAGCCATGTGCAATGAAGTGCCATCCAAAGGGCTTTTGTATACTACTTTCAACTATAGTTTTACAATTAATATTAAGGAAATTCTGATATTGTGCTTTTTATTTATTAATTGTTTGGGTGCTGCTGGGGTTGAACCTGGACCTTGAGCCTGCTAGGCAAGTGCTCCACCACAGAGCCACTACATTCTTAGCCCCTCTTTTTTAAAAAAATTTTTTAGTTGTTGATGGACATTTATTTTAATCATTTATTTATATACGGTGCTGAGAATCAGACTCAGTGCCTCCCATATGCGAGGCAAGCGCTCTACCACTGAGCCACAACTCCAGCCCCCCTCTTTATTTTTTAAAGCAAGTTAAAGCTTGAGTTTATTTAAACAACCCAAGTCACAATGAAACATTAAGAATACGAGTAAAATTATTATGATTCATGCAGTTTATCAGTTATTTGTATCTCTACCAAATATTTTCTTGAAGTATCTTGGGAGAAACATAGCAATTTAAAAATTATATGATAAAAATCAATTGCATGGCATTTATTATCCACCAATTCTTTTCTTCCACATTTTTCAAAGATACTCAAGAGTCTCACACTATGAAAAGAATCCATAAAATTCAGAGGGAAATTTTATGCTGAAGCCTTACACAGTCTGAAAGTGTTGCTCAGTGCGTGATTTATGTGGAATTAGGGAATAAGTAGTTGGAGCCATTGCAGGATCCTTAGGAAAACTTTGCCAAAGTTATCCTATTTTGCTTTGCCATAAATTGTGATGAGACAAATATCCTTATGACTACATTTCCACCCTTATTAATAATTACCTTTTAAATAAAAAAATATTTAGGCCAGGAGCTATGGTGCATGCATGTAATCCTAGCTATGTGTGGGAGTCTGGATAAGGAGATTGCAAATTAAAGCTCATCCTGGGCAATTTATTAAGAAACTGTCTTAAAAGGGCTGGGATGTAGCTCAGTGGTAGAAAACTTGCCTAGAAAGTATGAGCCCTGAGTTCAATATCTAGTACTAAAAAAATAATTTGAATTTTATGTAAAAAAGATATGCAAAATTCAAATATTTCTGTTCTCAAATTATTCTTTGGAAAGTTGTCATTACTCAGCAGTATATAAGTGTTTGTTTTCTGTATCTTCATCAAAATTATGTGTTGTTAAAGAATTCTTTCCTCTTTATCAATTGAAAAATATTATTTAATTTGTATTATTGATTTGTGATAAAAGTATATTCATAGGGGCTGGGGAGGTGGCTCAGTGGTAAAGCGCTTGCCTCGCATGCGTGAGACATTGGGTTCGATCCTCAGCACCACATACAAAATACATAAATATATAAAATAAAGGTTTTTAAAAAAATCTAAAAAAAAAGTATATTCATAGGCTTTTTACATCTCTCCAAGTGTGTGCATGGGAGTATATAAAACATTTTCCATGTAGAAAAACTGTATCACTCTTGTTAATGTCAAAAGACATTATATATAGCACAGATGTTAGCTTTTGCCTTTAATAACTGTGAACATTTCAAATTAATTTTCCACTTTATTTGATTTTCAATCGTATTTGCATTGATTTCTAATATGCAGAATCTTAAACTTTAATGTATTCAAAACCAAGATTATTGTCCATTATGATTTCTGGGTTTTATTTCCTTCTAGAATGATTTGTAAGCAGTAAGCAATGGGTAGTGTTAATATTTATCTCTATTTTCTTAAGTGTGTGTTTTAGCCCATTTTGATGTGGATAATGGTGTGTCTTAGTGTTGAGCATGAATATGAATATGATTATGCTACTACCTTTCTATTGCATGAGGATTTATGCCTAAAAATCTTCGAAGTTTCTTCCAGCTAAAATATGGAGTGATCCTAATTTATGTGTCCTTCTTCAAATTTATGTCACAGTCCTAACCTCCAATGTTAGGACTTATTAATAATTAATAATTACTTATTAATAATATTAGGAGGTGGGGTCTTTAAGAGGTAATAGGTCATGAGTGTGGAGTGACTGTGAATGCGAGCAGTGCCCAGAGAGTTCCCTTGCCCCTTCTGCCATGTGAGGACACAGAAGATAGCTGTCAAAGATCTGGAAACCAGCCTAACTCACATACTGTATCAGCTGGCACCTTGATCCTGGACTTCCCATCCTCTAGAATTAGGAGAAATATTTTTTTTATAAACAAAGTATGTGGTACTTTGTTATTTCCCATTATAATATACAGACTTTCTGTATATTGTGACATTATTGGTGCCAGCATAAACCTTCTCAAGTTAGCAAAACACATTGAATGTGGTTCTGATTCTATATAGGCTTTTTGCGAGTTTCTTTTTTGATATTTCCTTCCATACCTTCCTTTTATGCCTTCTGTGATGAAGGAATGAAAACTTGAAGGCATGCTGTGTTTCTGTTATAGATAAAGAAAATTTCTTTAAAATCTTGGAGCTTTTGATATAGTAGCAATTGAGTATCTTGCCATTGTTGCTACTCTAGACAAAGGCAGTCAAAAGTACCACCAGAATGCTGCTCAGTGAGCTCTTCATCAAAAAAGGAATTGTTTTTCTCCATGCTACCCTGTCAGTTCTGGTAGTCCTATTTTATTTTGTCTCATAATTTCCCCCCGTTGATGCTCACCTTACCTCTATTTGCTCTCATGATTATTTTACGTGAATCATAGACACAGAGACCATGGGGAAAATGACAGGTCATTGTATTCAGACCTCTGTACCTAGTGCATGTTATTGCCAGACACTTATATTATTCCCTTTAGAATTATATTTAATCTCTTTCTGAATGTCTTATTGATGTTTCCTCAATGACCTCTTTGGGTGGCTATTCCATTGTTAAATTGCTCTTGCCTTTAGGACATTTTCTCTTATAAGTAATTTAAACATGCCCTTCTTATTTCTTGTAAAACATTCTAAGTCAACCAAGAATGATTCTTCACTCTACTGTATATTATTTCTTTCTTCTCCAGTAAAATACCACGTCATGGAAGCAGAGCTCTCCATTCAACATGTCGGCCATTCAGAAGGAACCTAACAAAATTATGCCATGTCCTCTTCTACAAAAGGGAAATCTAAATGTTCTCAAAAATCCCTGTAGCTCTAATACTCTGGAATCCCATGATGCCTACATTTGGTTGAGGAATTTCTAAAGTATTCTTTGTTCCAATTTGCAGTGCTCATGAAACCCGAAGTCTGATGTGCTTAAATATATTATTTTTAACTTTCAACCATCTAAAAAGATAAACTGTATCTTATATAACTAATACCAATTTTCATAGAGTGCATATTATGTACTACCTTGTGTATTATCTGAAGTAAATATTTGAAATGTCTTCTAATCATATATTCTGATATTGTGTTGGATTTAAATACATGCATACATGTGTATGACATGTATATATAATATGTATTTAAATGTATTCCATTAGAACCAGTATATCCAATATTTCCTTGTTTTGTCTATTATTTTCTTCAGCCATCACATCACTTTTCCTTTTTATTTCTGAAGATTTTCTGAGAATACTTGTCTTATGAAGACACTTTGAAAACTTTTGTGCTATTCCCTACTAAACTATTCTGAAATACTTTTAATTTCCTTTATAGGCTACCAAGAATGCTTATTTACTTCAATTTTTTAAAAAGAACTCTACAGCTATCTAATATTTCTAAAAATAAGTGCTTCATTCTTTTTGAAACTCAACTTGAACAGTTAACTGTTTACTCATTCTGAATAGCTTCTTTGTGGTAGGAAATGTTAGTTTATAATTGATTGATATGGTATGTCAATAATGGTGATATGATTGGACTCTCATATTAACCATACATGGTAAAACCTAGATCTACCAAGAGAGGTTTTTTTTATTAGTAAAGGTGAACTGAAGGGCATTTCTAGGTGTGCTCTTAAGATAATGTTTGCGTACATCTTATTAAACAAAGTAGAATATTACATATAGAATATTTGTGTTTTCTTAGACATATGATAATAGAAAATAAGTTTAACATAGTTCCTAGCTACACCTTAGGTAAAGTCAACAGGTACAGTCAGTTTCAGACTCCATGTGCCTTAGGGATTTGGAGCTGCCACATTAAAAACCATGCACCTATATCTTCCTCTTAAGAGCCATTCTGTCTCTTATTCCTTTGAAAGTTCACTTTGTTCAATGACAATTGGACAGTTTGTGTTTCTGCAGCTTCTCTTCCAAGTCATTACTCTTCTATTTCAGTTAATCCTCTACCTCTCCATCCTAATCCACATCTACATTGCCCCAAACATCCCTCGCAATATGGCTTCTTTGTGTTTAAACATAATGGATGCATCTCAAACCTCATTTTACACAGCCTATCTGAGTGATTGCACTACTAATTGTAGACCTCATTCTCGAAACTTTCTAGCCACATTGCTTCTATGACATCATCTCTTCCAATTTTCTTCCTAGTTATACAAAATACTGGTTACCAAAAGGACACTGGAGAGAGATTTCTTGGATTCAAATTCTGACTTACCAGTTGCTCAATTGCTGTGTGAATATAGGAATACCAACTAACTTCTTTTCTTTGCTTTCTTTCTTTTTTGTTTTTTTTTTTTGGTACCAGAGATTGAATTTAGGGGCACTTAACCACTGAGTTTAGGGGCACTTAACCACTTAACCATCCCCCAGCCTATTTTTTAATTTTAATTTTGAGACAGGATCTTGCTAACTTGCTCAGAGCCTTGCTAAATTGCTGAGTCTGGCTTTAAACTGAGTTGCTGGGATTATAGACGTGCACTACCATGCCCGGCCCCAACTAACTTCTTTGTGTAAAATGGTAAGAATTATTAGAACCCACCTCCAGGATGATTGTGAGACTTTAGATGACACGGGTAACAGTACTTAGAATGTTCCCAATACTTAGTCAATATATTATATACACCTGGTCTTAATATTATATACACCTTGGGCTCTTATTTTTAACTGTCAAGTTTTCATCCATGGTCTCTTTTCCCCTTATATCATAAACTATTTTATGGGTGTTGTTGTTCTTTCCTACTAAAAAATAACTAATATATACTGATTATTTCAGTGTAAATCTCTCAATCAGTATCTACTATACCTGAATCTTTATCCACCAACTAGTCACCAATTGTCTGACCCCAGGTATCTCAAAATCCACATGTCCAAGTTGAAATACCCTTTCTATTCCTTTTGCATCACTATTAACTCACTGGCTGGCGACATCAGCTGTACCAGTCTTCCAGAACATGATGCAGGATAACATCTTTAGTGAAGGGTGAAAATTTTCAAACTTTTGTTTACATTTAAAAATCAAGGATGAAATCAAACTTTTCTGATATTTACCACTTGGATTGACACTGACTCCCCCAGTGTCAGTAAGTTATTTAGGTAGCCTGTAAGAAGAACAGGCGTCCACAAGAAGGCGTCAACAAGGCCTACAGTTTCTCATTTGCTTTCACTACTTTATGGCACACTACAGCTTTCATGTAGCCAATTAAATAGAACTAGGTTATAAACAAAGTAGAAAACTTACCTACAGTTTTCTTCAAATAAACCATAGTGTAAAACAGAGTTTTTGCTTTGTAATTTCAAACTCTCACCTATAACATCCATTGTGTCTCTAAGTTCTGCTAATTTCAATGACTTCACTTTACCTTCTGCCCACAACTTTGGCTGAGGCTCCCTTTACTTGTTATGTGGAAAGTCACTATGCAGTTTTTTTAATTAATTATTTTTAGTTGTAGGTGGACACAATACCTTTTAATTCATTTATTTATATGTGGTGCCGAGGATTGAACCCAGTGCCTCACATGTGTTAGGCAAGCGCTCTACTGCTGAGCTACAACCCCAACCCAGTATTCAGTTTCTTAATGCTCCAGTCTTACTCCATCTGTGATCTGTTATCTACTCTACCTAATTGTACCCTGCTCATGTAATGCATGGCTGATCATGCCACTCTTTGTTTGGCATTATTTGTTTGGGGATGCTCAGGTTATAACAAAATATTACAGAATATGTGGCTTATTTTCTCAGCTCCATAACCTGGAAGTCCAAGATCAAGACTTGCCAGCATGCAAGGATTCGCTTGCTTGCAGACACACCTTCTCACTGTATGTTCACGTGACTTTTCTTTGGTGTATGCGTGTGTTTCTGTCCCATTATGACACTGTTATGACCTCACTTAATCTTAATTATTTCCTAAAAGCTCTATCTCTAAAAATAGTCACACTAAGGGTGAGGAATTTGATGTATAAATTTGGGCAATGGGGAGAATATTCAGTCTAGAGCACTGTTCAATGATTCTGAATATCCCTCTTTATTGGATACTGGGCTTCTGGCCACAGCATCTAAAGCTCTCTGTGATCCCACACCAGCCTGTCTGTCCTTCCTCAGTTAGAATAATGCCTGCCACAAATAGTTGTATGGAACCATACTTACAGTTGCCCATGTTATCTCTGGATTCTCAGTGTACATTGTCCTCATATGTTCATATTTTTGGATATTTCTTATTTGCTTTTATAAGGTATCATCCTTCAAGAAGAATGCACTAGTAATAACTTCCTTACATTCTATTCCCTAACACTCCATCCTGGGTCAGGGTTAGGTATCCTTCCTAACTGTTCTCTGTGTAAGTTAACATTACAGTATACTATAATAATTTGTTCACTTGTTTACCTCCCTATTAGATTATAAATTCTTTGAGGGCAGCACTTATGTTTTACTATTATTATTATTGTAATGTTTTTCTATTCCCCATTGTTTTATATTGATTGGTTAGATGCTTAAAAAATTCTTATTACTGGAAAATGCTTTTATAGTAGCACCTGTAACTGTATAAACTGATAAATATGGCTATCAATGTTGTTGTTATAAACAACAAAGTGTCTTACATTCAATGAGTGTGTTGATTAATGTCTTTGTATCTTACAGGCCATAGCTATAGAGCAGCTGGGAGGTAGACTTCAAAGTATTGCTTAACTGTGCAGAAAGGATGTGGGGGTGGTGGTATTATTTGTTTTGGGATGGACTAGACAAAGAGAAGACAAATAAACAAATCTGTTACCACTTACAATAGCA
Organism: Geosciurus inauris; assembly: GCA_004024805.1. NCBI lineage: Eukaryota > Metazoa > Chordata > Mammalia > Rodentia > Sciuridae > Geosciurus > Geosciurus inauris. Next base: position 136,363 of record PVHX01000088.1, on the reverse strand, counting down.
GAGTGATGTACTGGGGAAGGTAAAAATATAACAAGTGAGAAACATGACTTCATCTCCAAGTATGCCTGAGTTTCCCATACCTTAATTCCCATTGCTATGGTCTTTCAGGGCCTAATCACCACCTGATCACTTACTATGGACCAACACTTTCCCCTTGCAGTAGATGCAGTCTGAGGCTATCCTGGCTTCCTCTACACCTAGCTTCCTACAGCATTGGTATGACTTTGCTCCTCTCTAATTTGAAACCCACTTTTTTTTTTTTTGGTACCAAGAATTGAACTCAGGGGTACTCGACCACTCAGCCACATCCCCAACCCTATGTTGTATTTAATTTAGAGACAGTCTCCCTGAGTTGCTTAGTGCCTCACCATTGCTGAGGCTGACTGAACTCACGATTCTCCTGTCTCAGTCTCCCAAGCCGCTAAGATTACAGACATATGCCACTGTGCTCAGCTTGAATCCCACATAATTGGAACTCAGACCATTACAATATCCACTTACAATGCTTTAACTGAGAGGATTGGATAAATCATAGTAGCTCCATGAGCATGGGTTAAGTGAGAAAATACTCCTGCTGCTCCAGAAGAAGGCACTTGGCTGAGTCTCTTCTTGCCAGATTTGCTAGTGTGCATGCAGTTATGGTTTTACTCTCTGGTCTGGCGGGTAAGGAGATAGATAATCCAGGATAACCCCAACTTTTTCTTTTGTCTTGAATTCTCTATTGCTGAGACTAGGAGTTTGCAGAAAATTGAGAACAATGTCATCCCTTCCAATATGTACATAGCTGTCAACCCTTTTTCCCCATGGCCAAAAAAGTCTATATTTACTTTGTGGAGCTACCTTGGTTCCCTATTCTTAATTGATTATATAAGAACAATCATTCCAGGGAAAAGTCAAATGACCATCACACACTGCTTTCCTGCTCTCTGGATGTCATTGTCATCACAGCCTTTCCTTCAACACCGTGGGTTTGTAACTACTCCCAATGTTTCCTAACAGCATTGTCATTCTTGTGACAAATGTTTAGTTTTTAGAAGTTATTTTCACAATGAATCAGTTTTCATATATGTAATCAGTCATCTTCTAGTTGTTAGAAGATTACTATCAGAGTATAACTAACAAATTACAAAAATGTTCAAGTATAATTAAAAATAACTCCCTTTTAGTCATTGGTGAACTGATTTGGAGTTCAATTACATCCAGAAGTTGTAGGCCCAAGTGGGGAATAGGAGATAAAACATAGTAGTGCTTTTTATTGCACCTGCAAAATGCAGCTGTGGGTTCTTTCTTCAGGTAACATATGTTTCTGTGTTTTTGAACTGATGACCTGCTTTGCACTTCTCAAATAGCAGCAAAACAAAATTCCTTCAGAATCGAAAAAAACTTTTAAAATGTCAAATAGTGTGTGAAGTTGAGAATTCTCTAAGGCAGAGGAATCCAGTTTTTAAGAGGGTAAAGAAATAAGCAAAATGACCCAGACATAAAACTTACCCTAAGAGAGAAAATAGCTGGGAGTGGAAAACCAATTCTTCAGAGGACAAAGATAGGAGGATAATTGGTTCAGAAGAAAAACTTGTACCTGAAGTAGAGAAAAAGCAGGTTGATAACCCTTGTGGGACTATGAAGGAAGGGAACCAGTGCTGTCCTCATAACCATGGAGGCTGGGATAGCCCCCAGTATTAGAGACTATTGTGGAAGTTAAAGGATAGAAGAAAAAGAAGTCATTGTTCACTGGGAAAGGAACTAAAATGTTTTCAGGCCGAAGAAAAATCCAATACTAGGATTGAAACTATGAGGAAATAAAAAGACAAATGAGGCACTAGAAATGGAGTACCAAAAATTAATAACTTTTAGAGAGATTATTGAAAGAATAATATACATTTTGGAAATTACTGGATTTATTCACATTTCTGTTGCTATTAAATCTAAGCATATGATTTCAAAATAAATGAAGTCAGTGATAAGATTTCTCTTTCCAACATACCAGTCTATAGGTATTCATCAGATACTTACACATAACCAATATGAAACCTGCAGAGACAATGCCAAGTGAAACAGGAAGTAAAGCTCTTGAGTTACTAAAATTGGGATGGGAGGTGTGCATGCTTTTAAATGTACTGCACTGAAGTGAAATGGTTTCCCATATAATTCTGGGAATCTTTTCTGTTTGGACTTCATCTAGAACTTTTTCTTTCTTTCCAAAAGCAAGAAGAACAAAACTCCAATACTGCAGATTATAAAGTTATAGAAACAGACAGAAATAAGAGCATTGCAAATAGATCAGCAATCTGTGGAGAAAACATAGGTATTCAAATATTATTTAAAATAATTTATAAAAAATTAAAGAGTAAAAGTTTTACACTAGTTTTAAGGGGCTTATGCAAAACAAAAACTTGGGACAAAGAACATGGACATTTAGGAGAGAATCATTAGGTACTGAAGGATTCAGGAGAAAAGGACAGAACAAACTCCATTTCCTAGATATATCTGCTTAGAGACTTTGTCAAAAGAATTCAACCTTTGTGAGGAAAAATTTAAAATTAAATCAAACACTGTCATGAAATTCAGTAGATAGTGAGAGTTCCTCCAACCTTCAGAAATCTGCTGAACTTACCTAGAAAGCCTTCACTCCAGAGCCAGTGGAAAATCAACAGCCGGTGGGGTAGATGATGTTGGTACCCAGCCTCTAGCTCTTCACTCAACTTTCAACTTCCAGCAGCTTTATTTATTAATCTCAATCTCTTGAGGCCAGAAGTGCCAAGGGATAGCCTCTGTGTGTGGCCTTCAAAACGTGGGTGACAGAAATTATATATAAATATCTGAGTCCTTGGGGAAGAATAACTACGTGGTACATTTTATACATGGGTTCACTTTCCCCAATGTGAGTCTGGTCATCTACATTGGTAAATGACATAATCACAAAGGTCTTTGGGCTACTTTTCCTGCTATGTCTCATTACCTCCTTGTCCTACTGGTGTTTTCTTTCCCTCTCATATACACCATTTGCACTAGAGCCCTGGTCTCAATGTCTGCTGTCAGGCCACACAAGCTATGGCACTTTCCCTAAGACTTGTAGGCATTTTCGTGTGATCACATTTTGGGGGGGGGGGGGACGGAGATTGAAATCAGGGATACTTGATCACTGAGCCACATCCCCAGCCCTATTTTGTGTTTTATGTAGAGACAGGGTCTCACTGAGTTGCTTAGTGCCTCGCCCTTGCTGAGGCTGGCTTTGAACTCGAAATTCTCCTGTCTCAGCCTCCCAAAGTGCTGGGATTACAGGTGTGTGCCACTGTGCCCTGCTGTGATTACATTTTTAAAGGTCATGTAACCTCATAAACTCTCTAATGGTGGAATTTAATTTCTTCAGTTCCTCAAAAGACATGTTAACTCACCATTTTTATGAATTCAAAAACCTTTGTTAAAATTTTGAAAAGGAGTCTCTTTGCAAAGCATCAAAATGTGCAACTCCTCTCCCTCTCCCCTTTCTCTTCTACAATTTCCTTGCAGATTGCTTGAAAGAACCTCAAATTCTTTATAATCTATTACGTTGTACAGTAACTTCTTCCTTTCACCCTTTAGGGCAGGCTAGCCAAGGTGTGAGAGTTCTATCTACTATTCTAAAAACTTACGTTCTTTTCTCAAATAGCTCTCTTCTTAAAGGGAATTGGGAATTATAAGGTGAACAATATTATTATACTTTGTGTAACGGTTAATTTGAACTGTCAACTTGATTGGATTAAGAGATGCTGATGGGGGCTGGGGTTGTGGCTCAGTGGTAGAGGGTTTGCTTTGCACGTGTGAGGCCCTGGGTTCTATCCTCAGCACCACATAAAAATAAATAAATAAATAAATAAATAAATAAAATAAAGATATTGTGTCCATCTGCAACTAAAAAAAAATTTTTTTAAAAAGAGATGCCAATGATTAAGGGGCTTCTGGGTGTGTTAATAAGTGTGTATCTAGGAATGATTGGCATGTGAGATAGCCAACTGAAATGGAGACCCTTCCTAAGTTTGGCAGTACCATCGAATAGGATGATGGCTTGAATGGAATAAAAGTTGGAAGAACAAGGAAGCAGCAGCCGATGCAAGCTTATTTCTTCTTGAACAGGTTTTTGATTACTGTTCCCATTGTCTGATTATATTGGACTCTTGCTTCTTCACATTCCAAAGTGGATTCTGGTGGTGATTCTCCAGGGTGTTTCCAGAAGCCTTTGGTCTTGGACTAAGGTAGCACCATTGATCCCTCTTATTTTGGAGCTTCTGCCTCTTAGATTGCCCAGCTACTGGTTCTTCCAGGTCTGCAGGCTGCAGAGGGCCATCATGGACTATACTGCTTCTGGTCGTATATACCAACCCAATAAATCCCATTTTAATAGTCATACTTCTTGTTGATTCTGTTCCTCTAGAGATTCCTGACTAATACATTTTTTTTATGATCATAACTTCAATACATAATACCTATAGTTTTAGGAGTTAGTATTACCTATTATTATATAGCATGCAAATTAAATGTTCTGAGAGATTTTTATATAATAAACTGAATATATTTATATTTCCAGTTTGTATTCATTCTCAACTCTTCTTTTTGTTACCTTGGTAAAACTATGAGTTAAAGAAATCCTCTCAATAGAATCATAAATGAGTATCTAGATTTGGTTCACTAAACTTGACCAGGGTAAAACTAAGTTTTACTGGGCTTCAGGTTTACATAATTTGAGATGTGCTCTTAAGAAGGAAAAAATAAATAAAAATTTAAAAAGTAGATGTGTCCTGGACAGCCCGAACTCTGAAACTTAACTCTTACTTAGTTACATGGTAAATGTAACTTGGTCCCTTGCTGTCTCACAGAGTAAGCCTGCTGAGAATGTATCAAGTCTTAAAAACAACTTTATGAAACAACCAGAATATTGAGTGCTGACAATCTTCTAGGCATTGTTTTAAGCAGTATATTAAGGTTAATTTATCAAGTCTATCTTTATCTTGAATTTAGAAATGAGAAAACTGCAGGGCAAAGAGATTGAATAACTCGAAGGACACACAACTACTAATTGTAAAGCTGCAGTTTGGATTGTGGTTCTAGATCCAGCACACAAAACCTGTGCACTATAATGCCTCTGAAAAATTTAGCATCTTACATGCTGAGTAAATCATTATCTATGAAAGGGGTCTAAACCAAACACAAATCCACCATAAATAGTAAAACTCTACTTGCTATCTTGGGATCCAATTTGCCTTACCTTTTTAGGTAACCAGATCAGCTACATGGTTGGAGGGACACTGGAAAGCTTGCTCATCTCCCCAGTGTTCCTCATGGTGCATTCACAGTAAGAGGAAGACTTCTACTTGATTCTCTCCAAAATAAAATTAAAATGTATGTATATCTTATGAGGTTGAGAACATTTACACCAGCACAGGCCTGTTTATATGTACAGTGGAGTGACAGTGCAATTATTACAGAGAGTTAGATAAAAATATAAAGTCTTTGAGGCAATTTGAATAACTAGGTTGGCAAATCAGCACAGGGAAGTGGAGTTTAAAGCTTTCCTTATATTGTAGTAAATGGGTATGGGGTCACTACCCCTTTGTCACCATACATGTATATACAGCAATAATCATATTCCTATTCTATTTAAATGAGCCAAAAGAGATCAGTTTTTCCAACTTGATCCAAGGAGATATTTCTTTCATAATTGATGTTATTATATTTTTGTTCAGTTGAGAGCAACTGTAAATGTAGAACTGTGGGGTGAATCTCTGTCACTTACTTTCCTGTAGTAACTGAAGGACAAAGAAAGCCAAATTCATAGAGAACCCGCTGTGAAATTTTGTGTTCAGAGCTTGGCTGTTTATTTTCCCTTTTGGGGTCTATAATTTACCTTGAATCATTTATAATTCTTGGAACTTTTCTGTTTATTTATGTCTTAATTTTAACTTTAATTTTTGCTAATTGCAAACTACAGAACTCTAATTGAAGAAATGTAACTCAAAATTTTATTTTCTTAGAAAACTTTTTATCAAGTTTTTCCCATTCAGCAGCTATGACATTTTTAGAATATAATCAACAAAAACTGTACTATTCTTATTCAACTGTGAGCGGGGATAATCTCAGGGGGAGGTGGCCAAGACTGACAATTTCTGAAAGGTGTGGTTATTTCTCAAAGTGAACAGCATCAAATTTGTCTTTCCCACATGCGTCCACAATTCCACATTGTCCTTTTAAAGGCTGAGGTCATATTATTTTTAGAGTTTTCAAATCATTAATATATTCTTGTTTTCTTCTTCATAGAGACTTTCAATAATGAATTCTTGCTTTATTAGAGCTTGGGGCTTTTTAAAAGTTCAATTTCACTGTGAAGTCAAGGTTTTAAAATTCCTTATGGATAAAAATGCTTTTTTCTTTATTTTTTTTATCTCATTTACTAGATTAGTTATGAGATTAACTAAACTTTCAGTCAATATTTTGTGGTGGTTTTTACATGCATGTATTTCTGTAGGTATGTATGCATGTAATAGTAACAAAATAAATTATTGTCCTGAGAGCAAGTGACAGGTGAATGCCCACATTATTAACTCATTAATAATGGATATTTCAATAATCAAATTTTATCCACATATGTATATATCTTGTCAGGGTGAAGTCCAAGGTAATTTGAGTGTTTTCTGAGGTATAGAATATTTCCTTTATTAATAAGGTCTATTTTGGTTGTCTACCTGATTTAGTGAGATTTTCTGTTTATGAGAAATATGTAATTTTAAAAGTTGAAAAGAATGATTTAAAAGGAAAATTGTCAATTTTTCAAGCAGATGGGAATATATTTTAGTCATAAAAGTTGAAAAAAAGTTTATATTCCCTTTAAATTTTGTGCCTCAGGAGTAGTATAAAAGGTTTGGATTATCATCTATGTACTTTTCAAAAAGACTATAAAATAAAATTACACAAATGGAAACACAGATCTGATTCTTCCACGAAGACCTAATAGTATTTGCATATCATTATAATCCCCATTGTTATTTTTTTCTTTAAGCTGATATTTAAATTCAGAGATACATTTACTATTTAAAGTAACATAATATAATAAAACAGTAGGAACCCTCAAGCCACATCTCTTTACATTGCTAGTACGTAAGTATTGTATCCTCACATGACATTAGTAATATAATCCAGGGAAAATGAAATTTTATGATAACCAGTTGAAACTTTCTTATAAAAAAACATCAGGGAGAACCTTATGTAGAAATTTATCACTTGCACATTTACCCTGTAGTAACATACTTTTTACATCTATTGTTTTTGAATTTTTTATAAATGACAGGTTCTATCTACATTTTTTGATGAATTAGTTTTCACACAAAATTTTGTTCTTTAGATTTATCCATCTGTAGATCATTTCATTTTCACTTTAAATAATAGTCTAATTTTTAATATATATTATTTAGTCATTTTACTCTTACTAAATATCATCCAAATTGTTATGTTTTAAAAAATCAGTTCATTTGATTTTAGTATTATTGTATTGTTATGAACATTCTTGAATCTGTCTTTTTCTCTTTACATATATGTGTGTGAATGTATATATGTGTGTATACATTTATTTATGTATATATTAAAGCATACATAGTATGCTCCTTAATTGCTGAATCCAAGGTTATGTGCCCATTCATATTTACTGATAATTAATGCAAATTATTATGCTAAATTGTGCTATTTAATAATTCCATCTATATATCTAAGTTTCTTTTTTTAAAAAAAAATATTTTGTTTAGTTGTAGATGAACACAATATCTTTATTTATTTTATGTGGTGCTGAGGATCAAACCCAGTGCCTCACTTATGCAAGGCAAGCGCTCAACCGCTGAGCCATAGCCCCAGCCCCCTATATATGTAAGTTTCAATACTCTAAATCATAGTCAACATTAGTATTTAAAGATGTTTTAATTGTAATCAATCTAAGAATGAATGGGTGAGATAAAGTACATCATTATGAGTTGATTTTGTCTTTTTCTGATTCCTAAGATAGTTGACTAATTATTAAATACATTTGCATGTTGTTTTTTATTTTCTGTGAACGTCTTGTTTGTCTTTTGCCCTGCCCATTTTTCCTTTTGAGTTTTTGGTTCTTTTGTTACTGATTTGTACAAATTCTTCTTATATTACAAATGCTAATCTTTGTTATTTCAGCATTTTGGAGATATCATCTTCCAGTTCTGCTTAGTTTATATTTTTCCTCTCTTATGATTTAATGAAGACAAGTTTCAATTTAAATAAAGTAAAATTTACTTTTCTTTGTTTTATGCTTTTATGTCTTATTTAAGAAAAGCTGCCTGATCAGATTGCAATTTCCTCTAAGATATAGATTTATTTTTAGGGAGGGAATATATGTCTATAATCCACCTATAATTGATTTTTGTGTATGAATTAAAGTAGCCTTTATTTTATTTTGCTTTTTTTACTTCAGTGGGGATAACCAGTTGAAACTGTTGTTTACTGAACAGTCTACTTTTTCCTTCCCTATCTGAATATTCAGCACTCTTGTCCCTGAAGTCCATTCACTCTCGGAGTTCTTTCGGTGTGTGCTTCTGCTATTCCTCTGGTCTCCTTATTTATTCCTGAATAAACATGACACTGCTTTAGACATGTTAACTTTGTTTCTAATGCTGTATCTACTAGGGAAATCCCCTCAACTTGTTCTTCTCAGGAGTCTATTGGATAGTCTTTTTCATTAACCATCTTTATGTATCATATAATTAGCTTAACAACCTCTTTTAAAAAAGACAAAACTGTTGTGAATCTTGTAGAGATTGTATTGAATACATTCACCAGTTTGTAAGAATTCATATTTTTACAAAATCAAACCAATTCTTTCTATCCATATCTATGAAATGCTTCTTCATTTAGTCTTCAATATCTTCCAATAATATTTTCCCCTTTTCTCTATATAAAATTCTTGTATATCTTTTTTAAATTTGTGTAAGACGTTTTTTAAAAAATGTTTTTTGTAAAGTTACCTTTATAGTAATGAAATTTTCTATGTAATTCTGTTAGATAGATTTACACTTTTATATATTGTACTTTCTATTATTATGTAACCTAAAACATTTTTAAATTCTAATAATTTGTCTATAATAGCTCATGGATTTTCTATGTAGGAAATCATAGTATTTGCAAATGACTAACAGCCTAATTTCTTTTAATGTATCACGCAGGATAAGACAGATTATAATAACTTAAACAAAATAATGGAAACATTAATGAACAAATGGAAAAGTAAAAATATTGATTAAAATTATAATCTCTCAAATAGGAACAAACAGAAAACATGGGAAAAGGAAGATTTTCTCCTTGTATGTATGATTGGATTTATTAATATCTGTTATTTCCTTTCACATTTTTCTCTACTAATTGCGAAGTATATATATAATTGAATTAATTAAAAAATTATAATGTGCATATTAATTTTAACAAAAATTAAAATTAATAACTTTTTTTCTTTCTCTAAATAATATGAGAATACTTTTCTCATTTCCTACTTCCTAATATGCTATTTTTGAGGTGGTTTCTTTGGTCATTTGCAGAGAGCTTTATAATTTTCAGGGTTCCGTCTTTATGAGGAGAGTGTCTGACCTTCAATTAGCTTTCACCCTACCTTTGCCTATCCTGTTTTCAGGACAGCAGCTTTAGCAGTAGCAGATCAGCATATAGTCAGAGCTTCAAGGCATCCTTACTGTTAGCTTCCTTGTGGTTCCTTGCCTCTGAGAAAATCACTTATTTCCCCACTATCAAACACTGTTTTTTCATCATATTTTGATTTTGTGTTGGGAAATATTTTTTGCATATTTTAAACCCCATGTTGATGAAATTAAAGATGCATTTTTTTTAATCTACACAAAATTTAGAACATTTGAGTGCATGGAAGATTATAATTCTAAGGAGATGTATGGACCATTGTGTTTTGAGCAATTTATAGTGTTGTGATTGAGTAACCACCTCTTTAGTTGTCTTATGTTGTTAATAATGTCTCCAATGTTATGGGGTTATTAAAATTAATAGATGAACTTAATAGAATGGTAACTTACGCATTTACTCGATAAATGCTAGTAGTATTGTTCTCATAAATTGGGAAGATATTGATATTGTTTTCTTATTAGGTTATTTTGCATAGACAGAATTCATTAAGTTAGGAAAAGAAAATTTGAAAAATTTATACTTACAGCTTCAGTTAAAATGAGAGGATTTTGTTAGTGATATGAGTTATATCTTGTTTTGTCTCAAATTGGACATTGTACATTTTGATTTTCAACTTATTTCACTAAAGAGTGAAGCTATTGATTTTTATGGTATTAGGTTCACAGTGCAAAATTTGCCAACATCTCTTGATAATGATCACCTAGATCCTTGTTTAAAATGCTTATTCTCAGAATGTTTCCCTGGAGATTTTGATTCAATAGGCCTAAGTTGGGTCTTTGGAAACTTATTTTAATAGTACCCTAGGGAAATCTAAGACATACAAATCTATGCCATCAGATAGCAAAAAAAAAAAAAAATGCTGAGTGTATCTGACTTGTGTTTTAATCTCAAACAAAAGGCCTCAGAAAGTCATTTTGTGTTTTATTGTATTTCAATTTACTATAAAATGAGAATAATTACATGGCCTTTTGTCACTCGCTAGTTGAGGAAAGATGGTTATGAAATGAGTGTGCCTTTTGGAGCGGCAATAACAATTCCAAATGCAACCAAATGATTGCTTAACTTATGGCTTTGCCTCCCTTCTTGATATTTGAATTTTTGTTTTATCCTCCAGACCAGTTCAACCAGACTAATACCATTTTCTTGAGTCCTCTTATTCTATAGTACAGTTTCTTTATCTGTAGTTTCATGTTGCCTCAAACCTGTTTCTATCACCTCAAATATACTTTCAAAATAAATATCTTTAGTTATATGATGTGGAATGTTTATGTTGTAAAGAGAGTGAGTTCTTAAAAAAAAAAGACAATCAGCTCAGCTCATGTATGGTTGTAGAATCTGGTATGGTTTCTAAGGCTTGTCTTAGTACTATTACTTTGTATGCACATCTTAGTGGAGAGATAGGTTGATTGCACCAGGTTTCTGCAGTTCATAAAGCAGAAATATATCATGCATAGTAGGAAGAATATTTTAGCAACTAATATAAAACGAACAATGTTCTAGTTCTTTCTATTATATATTGCCAATTTACTTCACTAAATCCTTATGAGTTGAAGTTCTCACTATGGGTCTCTAACCTTATTTAAAATTTTAGTACCAGATTCAAGCATACGAAAATATTTATTCAAAAATAGGTTCCCAAACCAATAAGAAAGATTGTAATTTAGATCTTCACATTTAATTGGAAAATGGATAAGATGATATGGTCCCTGCCCTTCTTACTAACGTAATCCTGCTCTCCAAATTTTACCCACCCTCTACCAACCTCATAAAATAGAAAAAGCAGAAATTAGTTTTGAAAGGAAGTTCCTTCTTTGCTCCATATATTGGATCAGTTCTGATTATTGAGTAGAGCCCTATGGTTCATTTGTATTTAGCACTGGGAGTTCTGAGAAAAGAGCAATTAGACTCTAACAATGGGATTTCAGCACATAATGGACAGTATGCCAGGTATTTAGTTTCAGTATCTTCATTTCTATTCACCTCTCTATGTACTGTGTGATTTTTTTCCCTTAATTTAATTTTAGTGCCATTATTATATCTTCTGTTTAATTTTTTATAGCTTGCTATAATTAAGCTTTTATTTGGAAGTCATTTTAAGCCCACTGCATCGTTGTCATGAAATTGTTGGTAATATGTGATTACATTATGTTGTCTTTTGCCAGGACACTCTTGTAAATGAAGCATTATCCTCAGAGATTTTCTTGGCTGAAAATGTAAGTAATTAAAAAGTAAACAAATATTATCTGTTACATATGCTGCAATAATAAATACTTCAGTATAATACAAGTTAATGTCTCTTTTGGGATACAGTTTAATCCTGCTACAACATGTTTTATAAATGGACAAATAAATGAGTAAGCACTTAATATCTTATATACTATGGCATACAGATGCCCTGAGCTTTTATATGTTCTCTCTTTGAGTATTTACACATTTCTTAGCTGGCATTATCAATAATCTTTTAACATTATTTGTTGTTTTATAACAATACCAGATATGGAGTCATAAAAATAGAATCATTTATCAAAAATTCTCAAACAACAAGTAAGTGACAGTCTAGGAGAATAAGTACTTTTTGACTATAGCTGATAGGATGAAAATTAACACATACTATTTGGAAAGAAATTTAGCAATAGATATCAAAAGCTTAAAAGTACACATTTATCCACCTATTTGTTTCTTGAAAATTATCTTAAAAAATTAAATTATCTTAAAAATCATTGAAATATATGCAAAGAGATTTATATATGATGTCCATTTTTATATTATTTCAAATATCCTTATATTTTAAATAACCTAAGCATATGTTAGTAAATAATTGGTTAAGCTGAATATGATAAATTTGTAGCCTAGAATATTTTGTATGTATTAAAATCAAGTTGTAGAGGAAAAATAAATGATAAAACAAATATAAAAGGTTTATATTACATGAATAAGCAACAACAAATAAAAATTGTGTAAGCCAAGCACAGTTTCCAATGATTACTTAGATAAAGTGAAAGTAGGAGACAACAGCCTTCAAACTCTGAAACAAATTAACAATAATTAGACAGCTATTCATGAATGAAAATATCCCTAGGAGGGATCAAGAGTTCAATTAAGAACCAATAGCAATACAGTGAAGCAAAAAATAGAGGATAACCATATAGAAATGATTACTGGGAAGATTTGCATTGCTAAGACATCTAGAAATGGCTAGGAACAAAGAAGGTGAGAAGGCTCATTGTCAACCGAAAGATGGGTACTATCATGGTCCCCAGTGACCTGCTCTCCAAAGGACCCTGACAACATTTGCCAGTAAACAACTCTATAGGCCTTGCACCTGTCTTGGAATCACCACAGTTTTCACAATATAGGTCACTTAGTGTACATCTGCACAGACTCCAGTGTCTTGCTTGGCTGGGAATACTATCAACTTTCACTAATAGGTAACCAACAATCATTGTTGCTGCAAAGCCCCTGCACAAAAAGAACTGCTGATCCCTGAACTTAAATGCCTATGTTGCAGCACTCCAATAATGGAATCCCATCCTCAATCTGCAGCTCTGGCCCCTCCACGCATGCAAATGCTCCAGACCCTGGTTCTATATTTGTGCTTAAACCAGGAGCCACCACTGATACAGACTAATTCAGGCCTCAGAGCCAAGAAATGTGATAACTCTGTGCATGCTTTTGCTCCAGATCTTGACTTCACAGATGCTTTGGAGCATTTATGTAGCAGACAATGAAGCCACCATTGGATCAAGTGCCTCTGAGCTTGGAACCTGGAGGTGTGGTTGTTTTGAACACATGGTTGTTCTGCACCCCTGTATTCTCTGAACCTCAACACTGTAGCCACTCCATGGGAGACTGTACCTACATCACACTGGGAGCTCCAACGTCCTAGATTCTAGAAAGACTGTAGTTCTTTGCTACATCCTGGACCTCATACTACAGATATTCTACAAACTTCTAGCTTTTCCATATTATACTATCACTGAAGTGGGGGCACCTGTACGCTGGCACTGATACCATGGTTACCCTTCACTCTGGGGCTGTAATTCCTCCACAAAACCTTGCATTTGAGACCATGGATCCATAGTTTTTCCACAGGTACTAGACATCAGGGATCAAAGCCATCTCAATAAAAAGCATGACTGTCAGCTGAGGAATCCCAGTGATAAGAGGGATCCCCTTGGCCATAACTTGTCCCGTGGAAGAAACAAGATTAGGTGTACTCCAGCTGTTTCTGTCACTAAACATAGAATTATTCTAACTGCTGTTGTGAACACCTATAGTCTCTATCACTTAGTATTCTTTAAATATTTTCTGACACTGACTTTAGCTGATGGAGCTTCACAAAAGAGTATGCCATCCACTCAGGATTAAAATCACCACACTCAGCTGACATGCATGCAACCACCTGTAAGTGAATATATTTCATTGAAGAAATCAGTCGTGAAATCTGGAAGAGATAATTGCATCCACCAACTACTGTGCAGACATCTATGCTAGGCTATAAGAAACACACATAAAAAAATATCAAGGAAGCATGACACAGCATCAGTAATACAACAATATTGCAGTAACTGACTCTAACGTAATGAAGGTCTATGAATTCTCAGAGAAGGAATTCGAAATACTTATTTTAAGGAAACGCAAAAAGCTATAATAGAAGAGACAACTAAAAAAACCAGAGAGATAATACATGAATAAGGATGTCAAGGTAAACAAAGCAATAGAAATTATTTTAAAAACCAAAGTCTGGAGATGAAGAAAACATTAAATGCCATGAAAATACAAGAGGATAAAATACAACAGGATTAAATAAAATTACAATGGGAGGCTTGATTGAGTAGAAGAATCAGTGAACAACAAAAGGTCTATTTTGAAATTATCTAGAGAAGATAAAAGAAAACATAACTAAAAATTGTTAAGAAATCCTATAGGATTTATGAAACACTATCAAGTGGACCAATATTTGTATCTAGGAAATTTAAAAAGAACAAAAGAGAGAGAAGTGGCAGAAAGTTTATTTAAAGAAATAATTGCTGAAAAAATATGGCTGAAAATTTCCCAAATCTGGAGAGAGAAATAAGACCTCAGGATTTAGAAAGCTCAAAAGTCCCTAAGCATGTTCAACCCCAGGTGGTCTTCTGAACAACACAATATTAACAAAATGTCAAAAATCAAAGAAGAAGGAAAATTTTGAAAGCAGTAATAGAAAAGAGACTTATCACATATGAGGGAACATCTATAAGGCTTTTTGTGTATTTCTCAAAAGAAACCTCAAAGCAGACCTGAAGAAAATGGATGATATATTCAAAGTTTTGAAAGGAAAAACAAACAAACAAAAAACCTGAAAATCAAAAATACTTTATCCTGCAAAATTGTCCTTTAAAAATGGAGAAGAGAAAAATACTTTCCCAAGCAAACAAAAAATGAATAGAACATCAATAGAACTTGATTTGGAGAAATGCAAAAGTTAGGTTTTCAAGCTAACTTGAAAGTCATTATTTTGAAAAATTGAAACATAAAAAAAGTATACAAATCACTGGAATAGTATGTATCTAGTCCAATTCAGAGTTGTCAAACAATATATTGGTAGTGAGTAAATTCCTTTTACCTATAATAGGAAGGTTTGAAAAACTAAAATACTATACATAATGATAGCTACAATAATTTGTTAATAAATGCATAACATAAAAATATGTAGGCTGTGACATCAAAAAATGTGTGGGAAGGAGAATGAAAGGATAGAGTTTTGTATGTATTTTAAATTAAGTAGTAGTATAAAATTTTTCACATAAGCCTCGTGGTAGCCGTAAAGCAAAAACCTGTAGTACACACACAGGAGGTAAAAAGAAAGAAATCAAAGCATACCATGACAGATAATCTTATTAACCACAATAAACCTTTCTGTTCTTTTCTGCCCCCACTGAGAGCACCACTAATAATCCATTCATGGCAGTATGGGCTTTTTTCTGGCTTGCAACTTCAAACTCTACCCAATACCCATTTCTACATTTGCACGTTCCATTCTTCTACATTCTTCTGCATTTGTAGGTAATTATTGCAGCATAACCGCACTTTCTGGTAATATTTAGGGTGGTATAAACAAAATATAATCTGGGAAACTTGAACAGGAGGAATTTATATCTCTCAGTTCTACAGGCTGAAAAGTTGAAGAGCAAAGCACTGGCAGATTTGGTGATGTCTCACTCGCTGCTTCATGGATGGCACCTGCTAACTGATTCTTCACATAGTGGAGTAAGTGGATAAGGAGTCTCTCTCAAGTCTATTTAATGAGAACAGTAATCCTACAAATGACAGCTCTGCTTTTGTGAATTCATCACCTCCTAGGGCCCCAAATCCTACCATTACATTGGGATTAGAATTTCCACATACAAATGGTACAAAACAAATATTCATATCATAGCAGTGTACAAACACACACACAAATGTTATTTATGTGTATACATATAATAAAAATTCTTGAATTTAAGAGTTTAATAGCCAAAATGAAGAATTTAGTAGAGTTCCATTAGCAGATTCAAGATGGGAGAAATAAGAATCAGTTAACTTGAAGAAGTATAAAGACATATTATCCAAGGTAAAAATAGAGAAAGAAAAGAGCAAAGAAAATGCACGAGGACTTAGAGAATGGTGGGTCAACATCAGGTATACCAAAATAGATAAAACAGGAGTCCTCAATAGAGAGAAGAGAAAGAAAGGACAGAGAAAAATATTAAAGAAAATATGACTAAAACCTTTCCAAATTTGCAAAAAAAATAATCTCTAATATATACATTTTAGAAGCTTAAAACAACCAAAAAGGACAATGAAAGGGATAAAATGTAAACATTAGAAGATATGATGTGTAGATACATATGAACTTTTCTTTTTAATGTGATATGGGGTCTTGCAGTGCTGTGTAGGTAGGCATCAAACTCGTGATTCTCCTGCCTCAGTCTCCAAAAGGGCTGGGATTATGACATGCACCACTGTGCCAGCTACATGTAAAGTTTTGATATCTATCAAATTTCTGAAATACAAAGGCAAAGAGAAAAATCTCATAGAAAGAAAATCAACACTTTACTTGCATGGCAGACTGATTATTATTCATAGCTAATTTTTCATCAGAAACAACCAGAAAGCATGGATCACACACACAGAGTGCCAAAAGAAAAACCAAGCCAACAAAAATAAGCAACTGCCATCAACCTAATATTCTATGTCCTGTACAAATATCATTCAAAAATAAAAGTGAAGGGAAGATGGGTGTTGACACTCCCTGTAAATCTTACTATGTACAACTAAAACCCTGAAATTATAAACAAAAGGAGAATCTGAAAATTATAAATAACAAACAAACCTGGCTAGGGATCTCATGCCCCAAGGACTAACTTTGTAGTGTTCCATGTGGTTGCCTCCTACTTCAAGACTGGGTACCAGAGAAGGTGATAATACATGCCATTGGGGAGAGACAAAAATGTCCCGATCAAAGCCACTTTCTCCAGTTAATATACCACAGCCTAGCAGGTCTTTTGTCAATTGAAAAAACTTTTATAAAATAATTACACTACTCTATCAGACACTATCCTCATTACAGCAAAGTTCATTGCAGTCCAGACTTTCAATCCTTCCAGGTTTTAATGAAGCAGCAAAACACTCTCTCTTCCTCTTCTCCTCTTGCGCTGGGGTGGTATTAGAGAAAGTTAACTGAGGAGCTGGGTCTATATCCACACAAGGTGACAAAGAGAACCCCATGCTCTGCATAATTTGAAGACTTGTGGGTAGCAATGGGCAAGTGTGCCTCTTCTTTATAAGACAGCATGTTTTAGTGGAGGCTTAGCCATGAGCCTGGACTACCTAACACCTGTGCCTCACAGAAATAGGCCAAGCTCCCACACAGGTGTCACTGTAAGCCTGGTGGAAAGCCAGTACTTCCAACTGATGTAACAACCAATGCTGTCTCATACCTTGTGATACCACTGAAGAGAGAGCATGATAAAAGATGTGATTTAAATAAGATCTTATCATATGAATAATAGTAAAGATGTTAACTTGAATAAGAAAAGGTTACTGTATTAATGGGTGCTAGCACTAAGATGACACAGATGTTAGAATGACCTGATAATGATTTCCCTGCAGTTAAGGAAACCCAACATACTCTAAGTAGCATTTGTGATCAAATGTAAAAACAATGACAAAATAGGAAATCTCACCTAAGACATAAACCTCAGAAATGAAATAGAAGACAAAAGGAGAGTTAAATGGAGATTTTGGAGTTATGAATACAATATCTGAAATGAAAATTCAATAGATAAACTCAACATCAAAATGCAGTGAACATAAGAAAGGATAAGTAAGTTTAGAGACACAGTATAGAAATTTCCCAGTCAGAAAAATGAAAAGAAAATATCCTGAAAAAAAAAGTGTAGAATTTTAAGAATTCATGGGATTATAACTAAAGATCATATATTTTTGTCATCACAATCCAGAGAAAGAAAAAAAGCGTGGATTTAAAAAACTACTTAAAATATTAATAGTTGAAAAATTACAAGTTTTCTGGGGGACATGCAGTTTCAATAACTGAGCAAACCAAAAACAGGATAACAGGAAAAAATTCTACTGAAAATAAAGATGAGGGCAAAGTTTTTAAATCATCCAAAGAGAAATCTTACAATTCTTTCATGAAGTGAATGAATCAAATAAAAATGGATGATTCATAAGAAACCATGTAGGTCAGAGGGCAGTGGCAACATTTTTCAGATGGTGAAAGAAAATAAATGCAAACTCAGAATCATATATCTACTGAAAATCTCCCTCAGAAATGAAGGGGCAAAAAACAATCCCAGGTTTTCAGAAAACCTCCCCTAAATAACAGCCAAGGAAAATTCTCTAAATAAAAATGGAATGATAAATAAATAGACCTTGGAACATAGGAGGAAGAAAAGAAAAAGAACAAAAAAATGCTTAAATTCAATAGACATTCTTACTCTCCCGCCCCCTTTTTGGGGATTGAACCTATGGGTGAACCTATGGGTGTGCTACTACTGAGCTACATCCCCTGGGTCTTTTATTTTGCTTTTAGATAGGGTGTCCTGGGACTTATGAAACTCCTTCCTCAGCCCCCCAAGTACTCCTACTCACTTGATTATTCTAAACTTTGTTGGATGATTTAAAGCAACATCTATGCCAGCTGATATAACTACATGAAATTAAAAAGTTAAAAAGTTGTCAATTAAAAGATAGAAGTTGGTAGAGTTAAGTTAAAAAAAAAACAACAAAAATGTAGGCCATCAAAAAATTATCTCATTTCAAAATAATGGTATAGTTAGGTTAAAAGTAAATGGATAAAAAATATATCAACATTGGTCAGAAGAAAACAAGAAAAGCTGTTACTAACAGGTATAGTAGACTTCATAGTAAAGCAAATTGTTGGGGCTAGATAGAGATTTAATAATGACAAAAGGTCAATACAAAAAAGACATAGTATTCCTAAACAGGAAAGCACCAAACAACACAACTTCAGTGTGCATGGAGCAAGAAGTGATAAAAGCAAAAGGGGAAATAGTTCTATTCACAATTATGCTTGCAAATTCCAATATTCCTCACTCAAAATACAATTGAAAAGTGAGAGATAAAAATCACTAGCCATTGCAGAGAATTGAATAACACAATCAACTAATAAGATTTAATTGATATTTATAAAATGCTTCCATTTAAACAACAGAATACATTCTTTTCAAACATTCATAGAGCATATGCAATATATGGTCTTTCCGGGGATTAGTAAATAAACAAATAGACAACAGCAATTTAAATTGAAATCCATAATCTTTGACCAAAGTGTTAGAAAACAGAAAAAGAAAGATGACAGGAATTAACTCCAAACACTTAGATAATGAATCGCACACCTCTCAATCATCCATAGGTCAAACAATAATTCTCAAGGGAAATCAGAAAATACATAGAATTCAGTGAAAATGAAACACAATGTATCAAAATTGATGCACAACAAATTAAGCAGTGCACAGAGAAAAATTTGCAAGACTAATTGCTTATATTAGAAAAGGAAGTCATAATCTAGTCTCTCACATTAAGAAACTATAGAAGAGTGGAAAAATTAACCCAAAGTAAGCAAAAAGTAGGCAAATAATAAAAAATAAGAAGTCAATAAAATTGAAAATATAGTAGAGAAGTTCAACAAAACTAAATTTAAAAAAAAATATCAATTTTTCTGATAAGCCTTTAAGAAAACTAGTAAAAAAAAAAAAAAAAAGAATAAAGCTGGTCTTGGTGGCATATTTCTGTAAACACAGCAACTCAGGGCCTGAGGAAAGAGGATTCCAAGTTCAAGGTCAGTCTCAGCAATTTAGTGAGGCCCTAAGCAACTTAACAAGATCCTGTTTCAAAATAAAAAATTAAAAGGGCTGGATCAGTGGTTAAGCACCCCTGGGTTTAATTTCTGGTACCAAAGCAGAGTGGGGGAATGGGAGGAGAAGGGAGGGAAAGGGAGGGAGGGAGAGAGACAGAGAATATGAATGGGGAACCAAATTACAAATACAGTTTAAAAACTTTTTAAATTCATAGTAGTGAAGTGAGGTATTGCCACTAGGATAGAAAAACAGATCAGCGGGACAGAGATGAAAGTTCATAGCATGAATCCAATAAAGGTGACAATAAAGAAACTTTAGCCCTTCCAAACCTGATACAGGGACAACCAAATAGCTTCATGCCATTAGTTAACTTTAGAAATGTAAACTTTCATCTTATACCATGCTTAAAATAACCAAAATAGAATCTTAGATGTAAATATGAAAGTACAAACTATACAATTCTAAACAATAATATGAGAAAAATATTCTGTGTAACCTTGAGATGGGCAAAGAGTTCCTAGGTATGATATCAAAAGTGAGATGTAAAAAAGAAAAAAATAATAGGTATATTGGATAGCACCAAAGCTAAAAGCTGCACTTCAAAGGACATGATTAAGAAGTGAAAATATAAATCACAATCTTAGAGAACATATGTAAAATCATATATTTGATAAAGAAAGTGCATAATATGTAAAGAACTCCAAAAATTAAATTAAAAGAAAACATACAACCCAATTTCTTAAAAGGCAAAAGATTAATAGTACAACAGAATATGTGACTGACATATATCCATCAGAAGAGGTTTAATCTTGTTAGTCATTAGAGAAATAAACACAAGTAAAGGCACAAGAAGAGACCATTGCATGTCAACTCCAGAGACATAGAGTACCAGGTGGTGGCAGAGATGTGAAGGAATTGGAATTTATTGTATTGCTGGTAGGGATGTAAAATTTTCCAGGCAGTTTGGAAAACACTGTGGCAGTTTCTTGGAAAGTTAAACATAAACTTACCATACCAATCAGAAACTCCTTTACTAGTATCCTATCCAAAGAAATTAAAATGTATTCTTACACAAAGACATGCACATTACTATTCATGAAACATTATTTATTTGAGCCAGCGAGTAGAAACTAAAAATCCAAAAGTCCATTAACTGGTAAATAGTAAACAAAATATGGTATGCAATACTATGTAGCATGCAATACTATCTATGCAATGCAATACTATGTAGCAATTAAAAGGAATGAACTACTAATACTCTAATGTCAAAAATGTTATGCTCAGTAAAGAGTCAGATGCAAAAGACTACATATTACATGATTCCATATTATAAAATGTCTAGAAAAGGCATATTTATAGGAACTGAAATAACATCTTTGGTTGCCTAGAACTTGGGCATGAGAGCAAGGACTATTAAGGGGAACTTTGTGGAGTGGCAGAAATGTTCTAAAACAGGATGGTGATATTTATTTGGCCTTACAAAAATATACCAACATCATTGAATTGCAAATATGTGATGGTTGACTATTATGATATGTAAATCATTTATATCTATAAAACTGTTAAAAATAAGCACAAATATTATTACTTGTGGCACTTATTTAAACAAATGTAAAATGTAGCAATAATATTAACCTAAGTCCTTGAGTTTACTCCTTTTGGATCCAGAAATTTGATGACCACTCATTCATTTTGCTTTGTGTCCTGTATTGTATGATGCATATTGTGTATATCTTTGTTTTCAAGTGAATAGCTTCACTTAAGAAGTGAGTAATATGTGCAGTAAAACAATTATTAGAAAACTTAAATTATGTGTTCTATTTTTAAGGCTACATTCTGGTACATCTCATCAATTCCACCACTTTTAGAAACACAGTTCACACTTTTGTTTTTTACACTGCTTCTCTAGTTCTTCAAGCAGGTGAGCACACAGATGTATAGCTATCTTTACTAGGAAACATTTGTTTAATGTCCACCTGAGCACATGGATATTAAATACTCAATTTATTCATTTTATTTACATTCTTGAAGATTAAAAATTCTATAACTTCCTCGTTTTGTAACTTAGAAAAGGTCTTCATAATGCTGTGGTTTCAGCATACATAGAATGAGATAATAGGAATAAGCAAGAGGAAGAGGTGAAATTGAACATACTTTGCATGTCTAAAGTGGGACTAGAATTAAACTTTGTTTCCTAGTCTTCAATATTCAGGACTATTTTACTCTTATTATGAGTTAATGCACAAACTTTTAGTTTTGATATCAGAATATCATATAAAAGCCCCTTTCATGTACCTTACCTGCACCTAATGGCATGCAGAACTAGTTAAACATATGTGGCCTTTGAACTCTAAAAGCTTATAGTTTAAAATGAGTCACACATATATGAAAGACATTAGTACAACTAAATACATATGATTCTAATATTATGGTTAGTTCTTAAAATATGCTTTAAGAATTTACTTTTCATTAATAGCTTATAAAAATGTAATGGACGTTTATTCAAAAAATTGAGTAATTTCACTTCATTCATTTCATTGACCTTCATTCACTTATAGCTCCACATAAGAAATTATCAAGGAGTTATGAAGAAGAGATATCACAAATTGATTATATAGAGAGTTATATTTGGGATTTCTTTTTTTTTTCATTTGTTTGGTTAATTTTATTTTATTTTTTTAATCTTAAGGAAGTGGGCCAATCAGATTTAACAGCCTTGCCAAATTCCCAGATGTTTCCAGTAGTGTTGCTACAAGTCTTGTTTCTTTGCTAAATATGTGGAAGTTCACTTGCCAGGCAGAAAATTTTCTAAAGGAAGAGAAGGAAAAGAAGTTTAAGCCAGACATGATGGCGCAAGCCTGCAATCCCAGCACTTTGGGAGGCTCAGACAGGAGAACCACGAGTTCAAAGCCAGCCTCAGCAACGGTGAGGAGCTAAGCAACTCAGTTTGACCCTGTCTCTACATTAAAAAAAAAAAAAAAACACAAAATAGGGCTGAGGATGTGGCTCAGTGGTCCAGTAGTTCAATCCCCAGTACCAAAAAAAAAAAAAGAAGAAGTTTAGTGGGACACAAAACCAAATATTCATTCTGAGATCACCTTCCTCCAAAGCAGAAAAAAGTCAAATGCTTCGTGCACTAAATTTCTGTCTTACAAAGACAAAATGTGTTCAAATAAAGCCAAGTACAAGTGAAGAATGTGATGAAAGGATAATATATTAAACATATAGGAAACAGATTGCTCTATCTGCAGTTCTTTAGTGGTGAACCAATTGATGCTTTTAAAGAGTTATAGGAATCTTAGTGGGTGTCCACAATTGCCATCTACAGCATTGCAGGAAATCTATTCCTCACAAACAGAAAGTGTTTTTATTAATTTTAAATGAAAGAAAATGAAGAAATATATTAATGGAATGCACTAAGGTATTTATATTGTTTATTTAATGCCATTGATATTTAGATAAAGTTAAGACACTAATACAATAATAAAAGTGTCTCATATTTGCACACTTCTTGATGCAGGTGGAGGTTTGATAAAAAAAGGTAACCTATTTTCTAAGTCAACAGGAAGAATTTCTGAAGTCCTTCAGTCCTTATTAATTCAAAATTGCTATATTTCTTTCAGGCTCAGACCACATATCAGACATTAGCCCTTCTATACTCTATTTCCTTTTCCCTGTCCTCTTTGCTCAGTGGATGATAAGGGATACCAAATCAATAGCTGTGTAGAAGCAGCAGATATAACATTCCCAGAGACACTGTAGACAGGGAATAGAAGCAACAATTCATTTTTCTGTCTCAGTTTAGATTGTATTTATACCACCTGCTATGCCTGTGGGAATGGAATCTCTGGAAGCATTTTTAGACACGAACTTTCTCTTAGTGACTTTGCTTTTTCTATTCAGTGTGATAGGATTTCTTTCTTTTTCTTTTCTTTTCTTTTTTTTTTTTTTTTCCAGAGAGAAGTAGCCTATGGCACTTGGCTGAGGAGATGAGACTTCAATGAGATATAGGAGACAAACAGTGACAAATTAAAATGACAAGGCTGTCTTATAAGATTGTGATCTAGTGAAATGAAGTATTTCTGGCCCAGTCAATGTAGACAGCATTATGCTATGTGGTAATAGATTGCAAGACCTGGGCAGCATGTTTATGTCTTTGAAATAACTGAATTTGTCACTATCAACACAATTCCAAATTGTCTTTTCTGGCTTTTGAGGATAGGGGTATGGACAAAGGTTTTCATACAAGTCAAGTATTTAGGGATAGTTTCCTTTTCCTTAAAAACTGTTAAAAATTAAATTTTAATAATATGTTAGTCATTGGCATTAAATTAATCTAAGGAGAAATCTCAAAGTAGGTAACTAACAGCCACAAAAGTGATGGTGAACTTTGGCACTGTGTCTTACTGAATGTCTTATTACATCTGTTCCCTCATAACTCTTGACCACACTCTTGAATTTGAGTCTTTTTGCTGGACTTCTCTACCAGGTGTTAACACCACCACTCCAATCCAATACAGACAAAGTAAATTTTGTAAACTTTCTTTAGAAAAGGCAGAGGAAATGAATTTTTAAGCTGTCATGCAAACATTTAATATGTTTAATCTGTATTGAGCTTCTTATTAGCTAATAGAGAAAGGAGAATAGAAGATGTAAATAAAGCATGCTTTAGTAGGAGGACATTTGGAGTCATCTCTGTTATATCAGTTTTTTCACTCCCTTCATTTAACTTAAGTGAAACAAAGTCCTGGAACTGTTTCTCTGTAATACTACTTACATTTTTTTTTCACTTTGTACTGCCTCCCTAATAATCCAGGCCCTTGTTTCTTTCTAAAGTGAGAAATTGTATTCCTTAAGGGCCTCTAATAATATTATATAATATTTTAGAACATGGAGAATTCATAAAAGTAATTTCCCTTTTCTTTAAAGTCCCTCCTGAGAATTGTGGCTAGTTATATTAGTATGTTGAGGAATTGCAGCCAACTACAGTAGGTGGTATGTTGTAGATCTTGGAAATCTTCTAAGGTTGTTTGAAAATTCTAGCCAAGAAAAGTAACGCACTCATAAAGTAATGGATGTGGATAGCCATGCTTATCTTTTCCTCAGGGATTTCATAGGTATCTTTTGACTGGTTGCAGATTATTCCTGGTTCATTGATGATCTATTAAAAACTAGGTTCTCGGGGCTGGGATTGTAGCTCAGTGGTAGAGCACTTGCCTCGCATGCATGAGGCCCTGGGTTCGATCCTCAGCACCACATACAAAGCAATAGAATAAAGACATTGTGTCTATCTACAACTAAAAAAAATATTAAAAGGAAAAACAACTAGGTTCTGTGTGCTTCTTTCAGAGCTTTGGAACAGTTGCAGTAATGGCAAGATTATTATATTTGTGTCTTTATTTATATGTCATGTTCATTCTCACAGTAGGCTACACATTTTTTCATATATAGTATGGAGAGTATTTTTGATGATTTCTATTTTGCAAAACCAAATACTAAGTTGAGACAATTAATTTAAAAGTTGAATAAATTAATGATGTCAAACCTGATAATTACAGAAGGCTATAACTACTACAAATTTAAGAATCCTGCCAACTTTTGGGAGAGGGCTCATGTAGGCCTTGGATGCAAACAGACCTGAGGAGAGCAGTGTTTGTGATTCAAAAACACAGAGGAAAAGTTAAGGTAGAGATATTCTTGAGAATAAAGGAGTTCTTTATGATGAATCAGGAATGCTCCTATATATGATTTCCATAATAGAAGGACATAGAAACTACCCTACCAATTCTCTTAAAATAGACCATTAAAACACACATGCACACACACACACACACACACACATACACACACACACACACAATTAACTCAGTTTCCACTTTTTTATTTTCCAATGTGTTAAATACAATAAAATGAAAGGTAAATCACAAACTGTGGAAAAGAAATTTTAAGCACTCATCTAAAATTTAAGATCTAAATGTAGATTACTTTTCGAAGTCATGCAGGTAATAAAAAATACATATAAACCAATCAGTAAAGTTAGTGGTTTTAATTGCATATTGCTCAATATATAATTTTTCTTCTAGTACCAATAGAGGGAGGGAGATGAATTACTTCAACATCAAGGATAATACTACATGAATGAACTAAATGGTGGTCATAGCAGGCTCAATTGGATTTAAGATGAATAAACAATTTCAATAAATTGAATTAATTAGATTGGGCTCAAGTGTGCAAGCAGTTCATTTTCTGAAATCATGTACAATAACTTGTTCAAGAAGTGCTGGTGTATAATTGCCTGAAGTCAGAGGATAAAAAAGAGAAAAAGCTGAAAATCCATTATGTTCATGTTAACAGTCTAACTAAACTAATTAACTGCTATTTGAATTTTCACACCTCAATTTCATGATCTTGCCTGAAACCTCTGAGCCTCAAAAGCAACAAACAAACAAAAAATCATTTGAAATAGAACAATACTAAATATACTGCAAAATATCCCTCTTTGAAAGTCATCTACACTTATTTTCTCTACCTTCACATATTTTCACCTCTTCATATATCACATTTTCATATATCACCTTTTCATATATCCTCTCTATATAAATTTAAGTACTAATCAGTTGTATGCACAAACATAATCTAACAAAATATTTCTATACATCTAACAACTGATTCTAATTGTTATGTACATAACTACCTTTATTTAATAGTGAAAGTTAAACTGCCTAAACTAGAAAAAACTTAGAAAATCTGCAAATTCAAATTTTAAAATACTTTAATTAGAAATTTGAAATTGGGGCTGGGATTGTGGCTCAGTGGTAGAGTGCTTGCCTCTCATGCGTGAGGCACTGGGTTCGATCCTCAGCACCACATAAAAATGAATAAAATGAAGATATTGTGTCTATTTTCAACTAAAAAAAATTTTAATATAAATAAATAAAAATTCCAAATCAAATAACAATACCCAGCCTTCCATATTTATTACAAAATATTATAAAGGTCTAAAAGGCTTTTATTAGTTTCTATCTGGATTTGAGTATATTAAACTGTCAAATAGAGCTAGTATCAATTTGTCCACACTTTCACTAATTGGGATCTTCTCTGTTGTACTTGATTTTAAAGAAAAGATATATGAAAGAAATGTGTACTTATTTAAGAAATTAGAGTTATATAAAAAGAAAAATGACCCATAGCCAACAAAAATCAAAACCAAATTTGTCATATTAACTATATGGAACCTCTAATATTTGACTATTTTTGTCAAATACTAAGGTTACTTGGTATCGTTTAATCAGAATTAAACCAGGTATAATCAGAATTTTGCATTTTCTGTATATTCCAACTAATGATGTCATTATAATATATTGAAATTACTCTCAAAATCTTCACAATTTTTATTACCATGATAATGTCAACATACCAATGGTAACTTTGTAAATTTGAAAAGCATATTCTATCTTTTTTTTTTGGTACCAGAGATTGAACTCAGGGGTACTCGACCACTGAGCAACATCGCCAGCCCTATTTTGTGTTTTATTTAGAAACAGGGTCTCACTGAGTTGTTAAGCACCTCGCCATTGCTGAGGCTGGCTTTGAACTCATTATTCTCCTGTCTCAGCCTCCCAAAGTGCTGGGATTACAGGTGTGCACCACCACGCCCAGCACATATTCTATGTTGAAATCCAAAAAACATGATCTTCTATATCACTGTAACAAAATGCAGTTTATTGAAGGTACAGTTTTTCTCATATTAGAATACTCTCTTCTGGAAGGTATTGTGATATTGCTTAACAATTTGTTTTATGGAGAGGGATTTTATTGAGACTTCCTTTGTATATTTAATTTAGTTCAAATTCATTTATAAGAACAGAGGATACTGATATAAATAATTTCTTTTATTTTAAGAAGTATATTTGCATTAAAATTTATTACACAGCATTTATATTATGTGTAAAATATCATCATAAAACCATAACTTTTATATCAGTGCTCTTTGGTTTCTGAAGCACTATTTTTTATATATTTTTAGTCGTAGATGGACACAATGTCTTTATTTTATAGCTTTGTATGTGGTGCTGAGGATCGAACCCAGGGCCTCACGCATGTGTGGCAAGCGCTCTACCGCTGAGCCACAATCCCAGCCCTCTGAAGCACTTTTTAAAACACACAAAAAGTCTACCCATCCATCTAGCCGGGTGCAGTGGCACAAGCCTGTAATCCCAGCACTTAGGGAGGCTGAGACAGCAGAATCATGAGTTCAAAGCCAGCCTCATTAACGGCAAGGCACTAAGCAACTCAGTGAGACTAAGCAGCTCAGTGAGACCCTGTCTCTACATAAAACACAAAATAGGGTTGGGGATGTGGCTCAGTGGGTTGAGTGCCCCTGAGTTCAATCCCCGGTGCCAAAAAAAAAAAAAAATCTACCCATCCAGTTGTCATATTGTTTTTAATAATTTTTAGGGGGTTACTACAGATCAAACCCAAGGGTTGCACATACTAGGCACGTGCTTTACCACCCAGCTACACTCCCCACTGACCAAATTCATAGTTTTATTTTGTACATGTACAAATATGCAATAATAAATTTCACTATTAAGTATGATTAAGCACCAATTTTTAAAAAGTTGTTGTTTCTTGATGAGTTTTCATCCATGATTCATGAATAACATTGAATATGGAATTAATAATCAATTTAAATAGAGATTTGTAAACCACAAATCACATTTTGTTCAAAATCCAAATCTGTTACTAGTCAGTGTCACGTTCATGAACTGCTATCTTTGAAAATGTTTAGACCCTAATATCTTGCATTGCTCTCCATCTTTTATGCTCTCTGGTGTATGGATTGTGTGGCTAATTTCTACTGTTGAGTTCTGACTGTGAAGTGGCATTGAAGTTCAGCAGGACACATTTCCTGTATGCATACTTGGCTGGTTTTACAACTGGTGAGAACACATACATAGTTAATGAAATCACTACTTTGTGGACCTATTTGCTTTGTTGTAGTTGAGGGTTATGGATCACACCCCTCATCACAGGTGACTTTCTTGCATGTATATGTTATTTATTATGAGATGGTGTATAGAAGGATCAAAGCAAATTCAAATGTTCACAGATCCCTACCTTCCTCCATGCCTCACAGCAAGGAGAGGATGGGACTCTAAATGTGAGGTCCAGAGAACCACTTAGTTGTTATATTCTGCCACTCTCTTAGATCTATGGTAATGAAAGAGTGTATAAATTCTGTTCTAAATGATGTATAGATTTGGAATTCTAATTAATATCATTAGGAAAGCAAAATTAATGAAATTAAGAGTCATATTTCCCAAACCCAGGAAATTCTCATACATTTTAGAAGAAATTATATGGTTAAATATAATTGTAAAGAAAAGACATATGAAAGAAATGTGTTCCTTGTCATTTATAAAATAATTTTATGAAACTGTGCTTGTTATCACCATATAGTTCCTCTAAATATTTAAGATAGAATCTTAGGTAATATAAGTTTTTAGAATTTAGAAACATTTTTTTTAGGTGTAAACAGGAAAGTAACCAACAACACGTAGAAAGACACTTTACAGTTTAGAAATAAGAGCCACTCCACTGGATTTCATTTTCTAACTGATTAATCCTTTACCTGTATTTGTTCTTCTAGTGTTAACAGACTGAAAAGCAGGCACTGTCTTTGGTGCCACAGAATGGAAACCTCCTGCACACGAACAACCTTGCACTAGCATCAGGCCCAATAGAGTATTAATAAGGCAGAGAAATATTCACAAATAACATTTTGAAGGTCTAAAAGTAAGAGCACTCAAACAATATTAAAGGCATGTTAATCTTGGAATTCCATGTACATGTTAAAAGTGATGTTGGGTCAAATAGGATAATATTTCTGTGGTAAAGAAGCAAAGAAGAAATTCTTACATACATGTTGGGGCAGGCCCCAAATGGCTATATTATGTTTTTAGTGTGCAGTCAGAGCTGGGAACTAGCTATGTTATGGTTAGTCAAGGCCAGAAACACTCTGATTCATCATAAATACTCAAGGTAATAAACATTAACTTGTGAGCATTCGCCCCCTTATGTAACTTGTTGGCAGTGTGCCTTCTTTGTTTGGCCTGCCTATAAAAAAGGCCTATGGAAAAGACTCTGGAGCTAATGGTGGCAAAATGGAACTGGCTAGGGTTGCATCTTCTTCCACCTGCTACACCCCTGAATCTGTTTCTTGCGTCAGAGCCCCTGCATGACAGTATGTCTCCAAAAATACAAAATAGGAGCATATTTTGCACTAAATTAAGAACACTGGTTAATTAAGAAAAGATAGAAAATGAGTTAGGTATTGTTACCAGTAAAGAGAAAAACACAAATTAAAGTGGTAACACTCTACCTATGGTAATATGCTACTACACATGAAATCAACTGTATAGTTTCTCTAACATATGACCCCACGATTTCATCCACAATTATCCTCTCTGATATGTACTCCAAACAAACTCTTGCTGAGGTTCACATAGGGATATGTAAATGGTGCTCGCTTCAACTGTGTGTGCTGGGGTATGAAGTGGAGGGGCAGCCAGAAGCAACCTAAGAACCCATCAAAAGGGTATTCTGATTTTAAAAGTACAGCCAATTGCCTACAGCTAAACTCTTTATCAAATAAGTAAATGTGTGGATGCACTTGATGAAACATGTAGCAGTCAACAGCAATAGACTTGATGTACATAGAAAAAGAAGAAACCATAAAACATAAGGATGAATAAAGAAACACACACACACACATACACACACACACTCCAGAAAAGCAAAATGTAAGTGCAACAGTATAGTAGAGAGTACAGAAATATAAAAGTCCCAATATATCCCCCCAAATATTTTAAGAATTCTTACATACCTCACAGATTTACCATCTTATAAGTGTGCAGGCTTTTTGGGAATCACAAAAAGAAAAAGAGATTTGGGGACAAAGAAGACATTGTCTAACAAAAGTTAGACATTGCAGAAATGGAAGATGATAACGTTTATGTACTTAGTGTTTTAACTTGGTGTTTTGTGCCTGAGCTTATTAAAGAAAAAGAAAATCAAGCAGGAAGAAAAGAAAAAGGTAGAAGAAGACAAAGGGGCTCCAGCAAACGTGTCAATCTTGTTCTGTATAGATTGTTAAGGATGTTATTTTATGGTAAGTTTTTAATGCAAATATGAAGACAGCTTTCCCAGAACACCCACTGACACCTGCATGTTACAGGATGGGGTGATTCAAGCTACTTCTTGCTTTCACCAAAGGTGGTTCTGCTGGTTCTCATTTGTCATGTTTCTTACACACATTCTGGCAATAAGAGTCTCAGATGGAATTAATTCAGAAATTGTTTTTCTGATAAAGCTACTTGTGTGATGACATGCCCATGTGACTTCAAATACATTTGGTGAACTATTAGAATCTTAAAAGAGTACTTTGGGTATATTGAGCTTGATTAGAAAAAGTACAACTGATTGCCCTACAGCTAAACTCTTTATTAATCTGTACCATGCAATTTCTAGTTTGAAATTCATAGGCATTTAGAAAATTAATCCTTCACAGAGAGAGGATAATTCAGGTGGTGAACTTAGTAGAAGAAAGGCCTTTTGGGTATTTACTTTGGACACATTATCCCCAGCAGACCTGAATCAAGAGCACTCTGAACCATTTGCTGCAAAAATCCTTTCAGCTAGTCAAGTTCAGACATTGAACTTATGGTGAATGCATAAATCTTACATTTACATAGTCTTTTGCATTTCAGAGTCCTAAAGTGCTTTACATTGTACATCTGATTTAAGTGGCCAGAAGTATAAAATCTCAGGGGCCAGTGCAAAGCAACTTTGATGCCCCTTACCACACCAAAAACCCACTCATTCTTTCTCTGTGGTAGAAATCAGTGTTGATGAGATGATTTTTCACAGAGAAGCCCACTGTGTATCACAAGCATAAGATGACAGGAAAATTTTCTGCCAGTCAAATATGTGGAACTTGAAGTTGGTGATTTCAGCTCAATTCTCAGGGCAGTTTCATGGCATAAATATTGAAATACAAAATTTATTTTTCATCAGAAATACATAAAAAATCTTGTTCCCATAGAAAAATAGTGGAGTGATTAAATTAATATTAAATATTATTTAATAATAATATAATTTTTTCATATAACTCAAAGGAACAAAAACAAGCTCACATCACAAAACCAGTGTCCAACCAGCTGAAAACATTGTTTAAAGGTGATTATCCCGCCAATTTTTCAAAATGAGTAGGAACATATACACTTTGGAACTTGGTGTTGGATGGTATAATGTGTTCATATACTACATGTGTTTATGTATACATGTACACATTCATACATTCAGAATACATCACAATATAAACATGCATGTTCTTCATATATACTCAAGTGCAGGTATATGGCAGTATGTACACACCAGAGGTGGCCCCCTGTAAAATGGAAGCATACATACAAATGATACTTGAATTTAATAAGCACACACATATCTTTATCTTTGCAAACTGTCTTTAGTCATATAAAGAAAAAATAATAAGTTTCTGTCAGGCAAATTTTTAAAAATAAGTTTTGCTTATTATATTCCCCCTGTCCACGCTGATAGTATCATCTCTCCTTCCTCCATATTTTATTTAATATTGTAGCTGAAGTTAATCATGAACAGGCTGATGATTTTTTTTTTTGGTTGATGATTACATTGTTCATGAGGATGTTGGTAAATCTAAACTGTCTGAAGATAGGGAAAGTGACAATGTATGTAATGTTTCCTTTCTGGTATTGCTTTTTAAGAAAAATAATTGGAACTCATAAACAACAACAATTCCTAATAAGAGCCTGTATTGAAAAATGTGTGTCAGTGCAACTAATAATCTGAACGAAGTTAGGCAATTGATTGACATTAGCTAAATGTATAACATCAAGGTGTGTCTGCGTATTGACTATTCACTGTACAGCTTCTCGACTGTATTGTAACCTCCCAGTCTTCAGCTAAGTTTACATTTGTTCATATTTACCTATAGAATGAATGGTGTTGATTCATTTCTGCTAATGAGGTGATAGCTAAGTATGACAAGCTTACCGCCCTGCCAATCTTCAAGTCTCACACTTGGTTTCATGATACTTTCTTACTTTTTATTTTAAAATAAAATAATATGGTCTACTACTATGGTCTACTATTGATATGGTCTATGAATTTCATAAATAGGTATCCCAGGAAAAGGTCAGTTTTAGAAATAAGTAGGTGATCAGATGTTGCACATCTGTGGCCAATTCTGAGCAGATTTTCATAACCTTTCAGCCATAGATGCTGCTCTCTGCTGCCAGGTTTGTAAACATCTTTAAAGAATGAAGTGGGTGAGAGGGGTGGGGAATAGTGATATAGCATTTTGATTGACAGGCACATAGCATTATTGCCTTTTATTCTTGATTATTTTAAAAGTTGCACAAATTATTAATTTTTAGCACATATAGAAGAACAAAAGAAATGATTTAAATGTCTATTACCACCTATTATCTGGGACTCCATTAAGGAGGTGCTGGTCAGCTTGGCTTCATTTGTCCTCCAGACGCTGCAAAGATGTGAGGCCAGGCCAATTGGGGTTAAAGCAGGCAGGGAACTGATACAGCTGGGGATCATTAAGAGTGATCAAGGGCCAGCCAGGAGAAAAAGTCAGCTGAACAAGGCGGAGAGCTCTTCCAGGCAGAGCAGCAGAGTAATGTGCATTCAGGAAACAGCCTAACCCCATCCAGAGAACTTTGTTGATTTAATTAGAATTTGTTTAAAATTCCAGAGTAGGAGCAGCTTGGTCAGCTTTGATACAAAAATTGGCAGGGGAAAACAATTGTTAATTTTCAAAAGTAATATTACTGGAGCATTTAAGAAATGTTAGAAAATATATGTCATGTTTTTAAAAGAGTATTTATGTGATATACAGATGTCTCCTTGCTTATAAAATATTGTCATTTTTCCTTCAACAGCTAATACATAGATTGTGAATTTTAGAGTGTGCTCACTTATGCATTTTTTAATTTTTTGGCTTTCCTTCAGTCTGTCTCATTTTTCTACTGCCTCTCTTTACTTCCTGGATGACTTTCCAAATAAATTATTTGCACTGAAATCCTGGTCTTACAGTCTATTTGTTGGAATTACATCAAGACTCACAAATCCTAGTAATTATTTAAATCAATCCTTACTTCATAGAGATGTTTTGAAGATCATATTTGGTAGTACATGCAAAAAATGCCTTGTTAATAGGAACACGACACAAGAGGAGGTTACTCAGTTTCCCTCACTAAAAATATGACCCCAAATATACCTTTAGACCTATTTTATTAAATGGTAAATTTATCGAATCAGAGGAAGAGTTTAATAAATGCCTGTGGGGAAATTAAAGAATAAGCCAATTCTGGTAATTACTTGGTCACTTGAAATATTTTGAGAGTTGAAGGCATTTGTGGTTCTGTGGATACATATTTATGCAATATGCTGCTTTTTCTCTGGTTCCATCTGCAGGAGGGGCAGGACACAAAACAGGGCAAAGGGAGGCAACCTGAGGGAAAATGTTTGGTAAAGCTAGATTCTCACCTACACTGATCCTTGGCTATAAAGTTGTATCCTCAAAGAAGACAAATTCTGAGTTCCTAGCAGTCAAATTATTTTCCAAAGATAAGTTAAGACCAAGTAGGAAGATGAAGGAAGAGATGAACTTAGTTTACAGCCTTCAAGTTTGTTGTTTTCCATGGAGCCCTAACAGTTTCATCTCTTCTAGAATTTGGCTGGTTAGGCACAGCTTACACCAGTGTTTCTCAGAGTGTGCTCTTCAGACCCTACATATGAGCATCACCTGAGAGCTTAATGGAAGTGGAAATTCTTGAGTCTCACTCTAGACCTATTGAATCAGAAGCCCTGGACTTAGTAATATGTGTTTGGATACACACTAAAGTCTTAGAAATACTGTGATCTCTGGATGGATTGAGAATGCCTCAGTTTAGTGAAAGAGTACTAGAACTCACTGAGTCTCTGGAAATTCTTTTGGACTTAAGCTTGTCTCTTTCTGTCAATAGAGCATCTAACACTGTGGATCTGAGTTACATTATCCAAGCATCTAGGTCCCAGGCCAAAATGAAAAAGCATCCAGGATTTCTTTGAATAGGGAATTGGGAAATCAGATCATGAATAACTCAGTGAAGGTAAGAAAGACCAGTAGTTCATGTCTGTCTCTCAAGGAGAAAAAAGTGAGTTAACAGTGGGAAAGAATATGTCTCTCCAAAGTAAAACAGAGTAAAGGGATGATGGCTTTCTAGTGCTGTCTCTAAAGGAAAGAAGGGCCTTTTGATGGACATCTCCTTTCCCCCGACCCATTGCAATGATTGCCATTGTATAGTCTTAGAAAAGAATATCACTGATTTTTGATCTTTTTTTTTTTTTTGGTACTGGGGATTGAACGCAGGGGTACTTGACCACTGAGCCACATCCCCAGCCCTATTTTGTGTGTTTTTTTTTTTTTAAATTTAGAGACAGGGCCTCACTGAGTTGCTTAGCACCTCACCATTGATGAGGCTGGCTTTGAACTCACGATTCTCCTGTCTCAGCTTCCCAAAGTGCTGGGATTACAGGCATGCACCACTGGCTGGTTCTTGATCTTGATTATGTTGCTTGGTAAAAGTCCTGGAGAGACTGTAATTTATGGAAACATCTAACATTCTTACTAAATACTGTTCATTAGTTAAGCAATTTTCTATTACATTTGGAAAGAATAGGTAAACTGGATATATCTTTATTTACTACATGTTTTACTACTTGATAGTTTGTTTAATTTAGCATTTCTATTGCCAATTTGATTATTGTATAATGGGGTATTGAACTTGGCACTATTTTAACATCTGAGATCTTCACATTAATATGGGAAATTGAAGTCAATATAAGAAAAAAATTGGAAATAACAAAGGGACTTGAAAACTTAAGAATTCAAAATCTCAAGTTTGTAGAAAATAATCACTAGCAGTTCATCTTGCTCCAAGAAAGAAAATACAGAATGACTTTAGGTTGCAATAGGAAAGATATAGGTCAACTAAGATGACTTTCTTGGAGTAGGTTAACAAAGGAATGCATCATGATTATTGCAATAGAACTTCTTCAGTGGAGAAGTGACTTGAGAGAAGGAAGTCCAAGCATTTTCATTATTAGGTAGGGGAATATTACTGTGGACTACCACTCTTAACAAATGGCAAGGTCTCATGGGAAGTGACCAGTTCCACATTACAAACTTCAACTCCAAATACTCATGTATTATAGAAGGTATTTACAATCTAGAATTTAGAATTTAGGAGGTCTTAGAGCCACAGTGCTACAATTTAATCTAAACTACTTTTCTCCCCTAGATTTGATTACTGTAATTCCCACCTTTTCCAAACCATTAATGTTTGAAGATCTTCCCTTTGAAAAACATTTCCATTTTAAAAATAGATTATTGAAATTTTTAAACTGTCACTGAAACCCAAAGAAATTGATTAGGTTCCGATTAGTTTCTTTATCAAAATGTATGTTCTGTGTGAGAGTAGATTGGTAATATTTATGTCTGAGAGAAGTATCTACAATGTCCATTGGCATTCAAATTCACATAACTTTTAAACTCAATAGAAAATATGAAATATTGTTTTTATACTTCAACTTACTTTTCATATAAGACATGAGTAGTTTAACAAAATAATCACAAATTTGTTTAGCAAGATAAATGTTTGAAATTTATTATATTTTAAGCACTCATATTTTAAATTTATTAATATTTTGAAACAAAATTCATCAAGAAAATAATCCCAGGACATGAATGATGTAGATAGTTTTTTAGACTTGATAAATGATGGAATGACAGAGAAATCTTGGTTCTAGGTTATTTTATTAAATCTTTGGCTTTCTGGGGAGATCAGTCTTGTGTTATGTAACCAATTAGAAAAGTATAGTTTAAAACTCCAATGCTTAATCCTTAAAAGAAATTGGATTTCAAAATGATGGACTCATAAGCTTGCATTCTGTAGTTTTAAGAGTTAACAAGAGGAAGGATTGAATGTCAGTTTTGATAGTGAGGATTTGAATATGTCCACAATTATCTTTGCATTATTTTATTAATATTTGCACATCTGTTAAATAACATTCACAACACAACTATATAAATCCATTAAATAGATAAATGTTTTGATTATCTTTTATTGTTTATTTTTCATCTTCAGGGATTCATTACATTGACTATACCTTTCAAACCATAATCTACAGCTTAATTAAGCCTTGCAGTTATAAATTTTGAGCCAACATACTAAGAGAGAAGTTATTGCTTTTGGGGGTACAATATTACTAATGAATGTTTTGCTCTGCAACATCACTGCTGGTATAAAATTCTAAGCCTGTCCAAAAGAAACTGTCTTTGATTTCACTATTCAGAGATCATAAGTCAACTTTTTATGTACTATATGCTTCTCAGGAATAAAATGCAAACCCATTGATGGCGGAGTAAATTTCACAGGTTGTAGAAAAGACACATATCATTGTAATGTGTGAAATTTTAATCAAAAACCTTATGAAGGAGGAAGGTATACTGACTGCTATAATTAATGTGTTCTGACACAGAGATTTAGCTGGCACATTTGTGGACTGTGCTGTGTGATGTTAACTGTTCCATTGCTCAAAGACTGTCAAGAGTTTGAGGAGTTCGTACGTTCTGATTTCGACACTCGACACATTTTCCTAGCGCGTCCGTTATGTCATGATTTGAAATGTAAAGTCATTTCTTCCTTGTCTTTTCTATTAATATCTAGTTAGGTGTCATGGGTGCCTGCTGATTGTCTATCTATCTTCCTATTAAAAGACATTTCATTTAATATTAAATCTTATAAGCACTGCATTGAAAAATGAATCACTTTTTTGTTGTTGTTTTCCTGATACTTAAATTATATCCAGTGTCTTGAAGGTAAAAATAATTGAGGTAAGGAAGAAGCTAGGATCTAGACCTCCTTATAGCATACATCAAAATAAAATTTTTTTCATTTAATGCCACATATATCTCAAAATTAAATAATACTTTCTGGGTCTCATAGAATAAACAAATTATTCCTCCACTTGGGAAGCAAGTGCTCATTTTAAAAAGGACATTTGCTCTATATTTATAATTTGGAAGTAACAAGAAATTCATGAACTATTTGTGAAACTCTGCTGAAATCTTTTCTGAAAGAGCTTTCATGTCAGACACTGGTTTAGATAGTGACTCTATATTTCAAAAAGATTCTTCTGAAAATTATTGTAGATTTGGCTCCTGGCTCTGCTGTGTCAATCTACTTGCAGAGATCTAGTGCAAACTCTCTCAGAACACTGCCAGTATGGTTGTGCAGTAGACAAAAGACATACCTGAAAGAGGAAGACAGATATGCCACTTAAATTAAATAGGAAATGAATTGGCCAGCAAGTTGGCATGTCTGCTGAGACAAATCATGGACAACATGTCTCTCAACAACAAAACTTATTTGTTTTCTCTTGCCAACAGATTCATCACTGCCCAGGCAAAACAGGCAAAATACATTAGTGTCATGGTAAACTGATAAAGAGAAGTGCCTCAATCTAGCATCCTCAATGGCAAAAGTCTTAGGGCAGTATTGATCTGTGTTATATAAATCTTGTTTTCTGTCTGCAGAAGTGAATCAGGAATGACCCGTAAGGTTAACAAACATTGTAATGTCTTTCAGCTGGGGCAGATGCCTGTGAGCTCCACACATTGTATTTGGTCAAGTTCCATCTTGTCATTTTACCGCCAAGAAGCTTAACTAATTGCTGGCAATCATAAGAGTGTTTGACGGAAGGAGAGAATTCCTACAATTTTTACCCCCTTTCCATCCCTTCTTTCTTTCTTTTTTTTCCCCCTAGGGTCTTAACAAGCACTCAAAGCCAAGTAGCGGAAAACAATCAACAATGAATTAGTCAGCAGGAGTCTTCACTTAGTTGAAAGTTTATGTAATTGGCATGTCATGTTCCTACATTGCCAAGAACGGACCTGATTAAGCTGATGCACTTTGTTTCAGTAAAGTTTGACAAAAGAACCTTCGCATCCTTTTGAGTTGCATGTCAGGGTATGTGCTTAATATGATTTTCTTCTGTTCATAAGGAAGCCAGGGGCTAAATGTGTACTCTCTAAACTGATGAAATAAAATTTTCATCAAACTGTGGCCTGACAAAGTCAATATTTGGGGGAAACGGGGAGAGAATACTGGTATCAAACATAATCATCAATGAAAAAATGTATTAGCAAAGTACAATTAGCCACCACAATCTGCTTTGCTTTATGAATACAGCACTCACAAAGGAATGGCAGATTCAGTCCTGTTTTATTATGGGTGGTTCATTTATCCAGTATGCTTTCTCCGCATACAGTGTCTGATGCTTTTATCATAAAAAATATTATTGCTGTAACCTTAAGAAATTTTTTACAATGGAAGCTCTTTCTAGAGATCAATCAGCCATCAAATCTGGTGGGCTAACTTTTACAATACTTTAAGCTACGTGTGATGAATTTTGTTCTCATTCAGAAAGTCAGCATTTATGGTGAAAAAACAAATGCCTAAAATTAGAAGAGACTAAAAAGCTTACAATATTTTTTATTTGTATTTGCTCACAGTGATGTCCCCTTGTCATAACTCTAAACCAAATGATAGATTGGAACTTGGCTTAAATTATTAAGCTTAAAGAGAGCAGTTGCTGAAGCGATAGTCCACGCATCTGTTACGTCATAATCGACAGCATAAAAACAAGATTCAGGGAACTGATGGAGTTTCTTTCTTCTCCCCTTTGTCATAGAAAGGTCAAGCTAGTTTTCAACATTTTTATGTATGTCGTTCTCAATATAGCAACAGAATCTCTTATGGAAAACAATGTAAGTAAATGTCTTCAGGATGCTACCAGTCACCTGATCAAAAGCCAATGTTGAAAAACACTTCTAATGACTGTCTCTTATGCATCAGTGCACCTACTAATGAGCTGCCAGAAAAGGCTTTGTAAAGCTTTGCTAAGATAGAGCAGGAATGTGAGAAGCCTGAGATATAACTTCCCTGCTGTGATCCCTGCCTTTCTACTAACAGGGAGCCTAGACTTGGAGCTGCTAATGAGCATGCTGGAGAGAGTGTCCAAACCAATGCAGGCTGGAGACAATTCACCTGTCTGCTTTCAGATCCAGAGTATGATGTATGACAGTAAGACACTCGGTAGTAGCTTTTCTTTAAATAATTTAAGTATTTATTGATTTTTCCTCTCTATCACCATATTTTTATTTAGCCCCTGCATTTTATTTTCTTTTGGTGATTTCTACCAGTATCAGAGAAAAAAGAAAGGAATAAAAATTACTCCTTCTTTCATCTTACTCTGCTATCCACATATATACAAAAAATTAATGTCATTATGTCATATCATAGCAATATGAGATGCCTAATTAATTTTTCTTTAGGGAAGAGAATGTGTGGCTTTCAGAGGTGATATTTATAAAATGAAGTAATTGAAATGAATAGCTTTTTAAAAGCCAAAATGCAGCTTATTCAAATTAAAGAAAGTCAAAATAAGGCATAAATTTTGACAATTATAACAATGTAAATGGCATAAGTTAAAGACTCTTCTCCCCACTAGCAATGCCTTGTTCAACATCTTTATCCATAGGCAAACCCAGCAGGGCCTTTATAGAGAACGCTTACTTAACTTGGTTTGTAGAAATTCTGGCCTATAAATGAAATAGTTAACTGCAGGATACCTTTCAAGTTCAATCCTAAGCTGTTCACATTACACATTTTGATGCTATGCTTCTTTTGAGTTTTCCTAGAGGCAATTTTACTAGTTAATTTTTTTTCAGCCTAACAAAATTACAGAATGCAAACTGTGTAATTTCACCAATTTGCAATGCCACAGTTATCCTAGAAAGAGAATCAACATCTCCATCCATTAATTACAATCCTGACTATCTTCTAGCCTCCCAGGAGGCAGCCTGTGCAGTTCACATGGGCTAGTGCTATCTGTTCCTTCCAGTTGCCAATGTTCCTATTTTCCACAGCTCACCCTTGCTTTTTCTCAAGCTGATACAACATGCCATGGGAAATCGCAGGCTCCGTGACAACTGGGGTGATAAGAACGCTGTGTGCCTCAGCAGCTCCTTTCATCCAAGGATCTCCAAAGAGCTTTATAAAAATCTATTTTTTTTAATCCTCTGGATACCCCCACAAGATAGGTATTAGCCTGACTTCACAGCTAGCAGAGCTAAAATCAGGGAGTATCTACTGGCATCTCAGCCCCTGAACACTTCTTGGTATTGAATGTGGTGCAAGGGGAGAGCTTGAATTCTGAACTTAATTCTGACAACATGGAGAGGGAGTTGGAATGCATGATTCCTGCCAGGAAATCTACAAGGACCCCCCAAAATCAAGATGCATATAAATACATTTCTTAGGAAGTAAAGACTAGACAGAAGTATGAATCATATAATCAGTATTCAAGGTAAAAATAATTTGTAATAGTCCTTATTTGGAACTTTGGCTCCATGATAACGTCACATTCTCAAAGTTGTTATTCCAAAGTACCATACTTTAATTCTAAGTTTGGTGAACTATTTGCCAAAAGCTAGAGGAAATAGGAATTAGCCAATACATTTTTTTGAGCAAATCTCAACTCTACGGTACACAAGTTATAAAAATTAATTTTCTCCTCTTAATAAACTGAGATTTTTAAAAGGGAAGAGAGAAAACAGTTACAAACACAAATTATAGGGATATCATAAATAAAACCTGCTGGTAAAAAGTTGACAATTCCACAATTTATAGTGGTAAAATATTGAGAAAAATGTCTCCATTTATGATTCTGTTAGTGACATTCTAAAATTACATATCTACATATAATAGTAAAATGAATCTTTAACATACTGTGGAATGCCCTATTAGTGCTTAATGAGAGA
Source organism: Geosciurus inauris (assembly GCA_004024805.1). Taxonomy (NCBI): domain Eukaryota; kingdom Metazoa; phylum Chordata; class Mammalia; order Rodentia; family Sciuridae; genus Geosciurus; species Geosciurus inauris. The sequence continues at coordinate 94,327 of PVHX01000088.1, read as the reverse complement.
CCTATGCACATTACATGTAATATTGCTTTTGCCCTATGTTATTCTGACATTTTATATGTAAAATTTTGTTTGAATATAAAGTTTGATCTTTCAATCTCAGCCATTTATCAAAGTGCTTATTAAGTTTCCTTTAAACTTTCTCTTATTTTAGATCAATACTATTTCTTTGCTGCTCAGTGGTTACATATTTCAGAACATAAATAATTATCTAATGAGTAAATTATCAAATCAAAACAGTAATAAAACCTGAATTTCTTTTCTCTTCATTTTTTTCAGCTCCTGAGCTCACAGAGAAATGAAAGTACAGCATAATGTTATCTTAACCTGCAGTAGATAAGCTGTATTCTTCTTCAAGCAAGGGAATTTCCTGACAGTGAGTCAGGCAGTTTGGAGGAGATGTTCACTCTTTGAGCCACTAGGGTCCCATTATATAAATGTTACATTAACTAGTAACTTACTCCCAGTTTAAATTTTTAGATTTTTCATTTCTATCAGTAAAGTACTTAAGCAAGAACATTCAATATAAATACATATTACTATATTCTGTATAAACTCTAAAATACACATGAAGAGAATTTTCTGGATGAGAGAAGATAAAGAAAATATATTAATATGTTCTTTGCTTATTAATGAGGCAAAACATATTTTGTTTTCACTAATGATGCCAATTATAATATTTTAGGGAACACAAATTGACTATAATTCCTTATTTTTGGAAGTGTTAGTTAAATTCTTGGTATAACAATTCCAAAGACTGGCGTTAGATTCAGTTTATTGCAATACTTGTTTTTAATTGTTACCATAGTTGGAAATAACTCACAAAGTTATTAATGAAATTCATTTATGAAATTATTAAACTGGTTTTGCAATTCATTCCAAAATATATAATTATTTTCATAAGAATATTTCTAGTGATTTTTTTATGATTAATACCAATTATTTTGTGTTTAGTTGCACTGGGTAAAATTTTAATATTTTTGACAAATAAGTTCAACACTGCTAAATATTGTTCAAAAATTTTACTTGCATTTTGTGGGGGTTGTTAGGGTTTGAACCCAGGACCTTGCACAACTAGGGAAGTGTTCTATCGCTGAGCTACTCCCCACTCCTGTTCAAAAGATTTTAATACATTTTATAGAATTCTTTTAAGTTTTATTTTTTTAAAGTAGATGAAGATAAATCTTTATAATAGACACATCCCTTTGAATACAGAAACCCAGAGTGCTAAATCATCTCCAAATATCTATTTTTAAAATTCATTTTCATTGTTTCCTTAAAATAAAATTTTTTATCTTTAATAAAAAGATATTTATTTAAAAGGTCATGAGTGGGTTTACTCCTTTGACAAAATCTCCAACTATTTATACTACCATTTGTCATAACAGAAAAGATGAAAAATTTAGAACTCTTGCTGCTTGATTAAATAACAACACAGGGGCTGGGGCTGTAGCTCAATGGTAGAGCGCTTGCCTAGCATGCGTGAGGCACTGGGTTCGATCCTCAGCACCACATATAACTAATAAATGAATAAAATAAAGATCAACAACTAAAAATATATTTAAAATAAATAAATAAACAAATAAACAAATAAATAAATAAATAACAACACAGGTCTCTTCTAAGAACTTTTTTCCTGAAAGAACCAGTAAAGATTTTAATGATATTCTTCATGTTATTAAAAATTACAAAAAAGATTTTACTTTTAAAAAAAACGTATCACTTTTATAAAAGTGATATTTAATCTTACAATATTGCTTCTGAGATGTGTTATAATGTACTGAAAACACACAACTGTGTAAGGCCATCTCAGTCAACAACACCATGAAACCCTGTTCTTCCCTGAGGATGGTACTGGAGCACCATTACTGGACAGCAATGTCCTGCTTTCCTGTGGATCTCTAGTATAGCATGATTTCTTTATGTTAGATTATAACAAATTTCATGGCAAGGATGGTGTTTGCCCATGTCCTAGTAGAATGACTTGTCCATTTTGGAGACTATCATTCCAGACAGCAATAGGATCGGGTGAGGATGAGTAGGTGTCGAGGTTAAGAACATGAAAAAGACACTGCTCATTGTCTAAGAATCTATAAATTCATAGAGACTTACCATTGTATTAAAAATTAAATTTCATAGTAAATGATTGTGGAATGACTAACCAAATATCTTAGTGTGTAGGGCCAGTCTTAAGACCAATACCTTTACATTGGATTTTGTGACTACTGATATTTTATTCAGCTTTTTTACTGCTGGGCCAAAAGACTTGACAAGAACAATCATAGGAGGAAAAGTTTATTTTGGGGCTTGTGGCCTTTAGAGGTTCCAGTGCATAGAAGGCCAGCTCCATTTCCTACAGGTGAGGCAGAACATCATGGCAGAAGTGTGGTGGAAGAAAGCTGCTCAAGACATGGCACTAGGAAGCAGAGAGTGAGCTTCCTTCACCACACACAAAATATAAACACCAAGTGCACACCCCATTAATCCACCTACTCCAGCCACACCCTACCTGCAATACAGTCACCAATAGTTAATCTGTATCAGAATATTAATGCACTGATTAGGTTAAAACTCTCATAACACAACCATTTCATCTCTAAATTTTTTTGCATTGTTTCACACATGAGCTTTTGGGGGACATCTCTTATGTAAACCATAACACCTGATAATACAATTTGTGTACATGTAACTAGTAATTTATAAAAACATTAAAAAAGCTATTCATCCAAAACAGAATGGTAACTAATATTTGACTCTAAAACCATGTCAATCTTATATATTTGTTTCAATTTTATTGTTCACTATACTCTTGAGATTAAATATTCAACTTACATTTTTCCAACTTCTTTTCATTTGCTATTATATCCTAAATAATTGTGCTTTGTTATTGACTTTCTCTATTCAGGCTGCTATAAGTACCCATAGTCTTGGTGACTTATAAGTAACAGATATTTATTTTTTCACAGTTCTGGAGGGTGGAAAATCCAAGATCAAGGTGCCACATGATTGTGTGTCTGGTGCAAGCCCATTTTCAGACGCAGAGACAGCTATTCTCCAGCAGCGTCCTCACATGATGGAAGAGGAGAGGCAGCACTTCAGACTGGTTCTTCAGTCTATTTCATAAGGGAACTAATACCATTCGTGGGATTTCCTCCATTGGGACCCAATCACCTGACAAAGAACCCAATTATTCCAAATACCTTCACATTGGAGATGATGAGGATGAATTTTGAAGTGACACAAATATTCAGCCAATAGCAGATCTTTTATTTGAGTCGAAGAGCATGAATTCCCAATGGCTAAATAACAAGGCAGCATATGCCAAAATGAAACACAGTTAACTCAGTTACTTCCTTTTTCTTGGTAGTGATTTCATGGTACAGGTTATGGATAAGGCTATTATTATAGGGAAACTCAACATATTTGTGTGTATATGTATGCACATGGGCACATGTTTAATCTTTCTTAAGTAGGAAACGTACACTTTAAAAACATTTTATGTGGAGGGGCTGGGATTGTGGCTCAGTGGTAGAGCGCTTGCCTCACATGCATGAGGCACTGGGTTCGATCCTCAGCACCACATAAAAATAAATAAATAAAATAAAGCTATTAAAAAAAAACATTTTATGTGGAAACATCTAATAGTGAAATCAATTGTTTTATCCTTATTATACTCTATAAATAGTGTACACAGACTATCCCTCAGTATGTGGAAAGCTTACCATGGCTTATATCATGTTACATGATGCAGAAAACAAAAATTGAATTTGCAAAGGAACACTGAACTATCAACATACAATACTGCAGTTGATGTATAGAAAATTCCATAAGAGTGGCAGCTATCTTCCATATGGCTCTTATGGGCTTGAAATATGTCTTAAGTGTGTGTGTGTGCACGCACATGTGTGTGTGTGTATATGTGCACACACGCAAGTGTATAAAATTGCACTTAAAGAATTCTGGTCTTTAATAACTTCTTCCTATATTCCTTCAAAGCTTGTGAACTATATTTTTATCTTTAGTTATATCTTTAATCATTAGTTCTTAAAAATCATACTATCCTAATCTTTGATTTCTAGATCCATAACTATTGGTGTTTTATATATAATTCATCTATGTACAACAGACATCAACACTTTCTCTACCTCTCCCAAATTTAGTTCTATATTGCTAATTCTATTATCTATTTTATGAAGCATAACTTATACTATATGTTTTACTTATTTTATGTAATATATAAATAATATATTTATATATAGAATGTATATTTTATTTATAGTTATTTGTAATGTATAATAGAATGTATATTTTATTTATTGTTATTTGTAATCATATATATTACATCACTGCATATGTAATATAATATGTAATAAATATATAATATTTATATTTGTATTGCATAATTTAGTTTTCTCTAGTTCGTATATAGATTAATTCTGAAAATTGTTAGTGAATATTATTTGAAGTATTAATTGTAAAATAATATGGTTTGTAGAGTACAGAATATGGCATATACTAATTGATCATGTAGAATATCAAGTGCGATTTTTTAAATTAATTCTACCTCTCTAACAGAGGAATAATCTGAATGTCAAAGTTAAATGCCTTCCTTACACTAAATCAGTGGTCTCAAATTTTGGAACTATGACTTTATTAGAGAAGTGGAGATTCTAACTATATTTTTGACTCATTAAAATTTGGGTTATGTAGTCTTTATCAGATTCATGATGAAATTTGGTAAAACTACTTTCTCAGTCAGAAAACTTTGCCAAATAAGATGAACACTATTTTAGGTCTTAATACTTTCTTCTCATATTTCATTTTATTTTTCTAGGAAAACTTTATTTTTTGGAAGAAAAAGTTGATGAGTGGTAGATTTATAAGACTTTACATATTTGGAAATAAAATGTGTTTTATTTCAGAATATACCCACCAATGGTATGCTGAATCTGGCTTATTCTACCTTACAAATGCTAACATTTTATCATTTCTTCCTAATTCTGTGACTTCACTTTGGTACCTTGAAATTACCTGAGGTGGAAATTTTTATTCCATGGAAATTAAAAAAAAAAAACTACAAATTTTGTAGGCACTTTTATTTTTGTCATAACTAGAGAAGAGGTTGTCATACTTTTATTGGTATATCACTACACTCATCTGACTGGGTATAAAATTCTAGATTTAAAATTACTTTCACTATTAGTTAAGTGCCCTGGTAAATATATTTTTAGTGGTATATATTTAGATTTTTTCCCCTATATTTTCCTGTCCTCTCTCTTTGTCTTTGGAATGAATTTGAGTATTTTTTATTCTAATGGACTGTCAACTCCATGAAGGCAAAGACTTTTCATATTCACTACCTTGAAAAATCCATGAGGATATTATGTGGCATGTTGTAGCCCCTCAATATATATTTGTCTAATGAATGCTTCAAATTCTGTTAGAAAAATTAACCCTGATATGTTAAGCTCCTGTGTCTCTACTTTTTGTTCAAATGTTCAATCTCTTTGATGTTTTACTCTAAGTTTAGGTAGGTTTTCAGTAAATTGTTCTTTCTATTGTTTTATTATAACTGCTATTTCATCAGATTAATTTCAGAGATATTTTTTCTTCTCTGACTGCAGCATGTGTTCAAATCTTTAAAAGCACCTTTGGAATTCTTTCAGTATACTTTTTCTTCTCTAAATCTTTTGATTCCTCTCTAAGACTTTACATTTCTTCATCTCTGTCTTTTTAAAAATATACTATTAATTTTCCCTAGGTATTATGATTCTTGTGGTCAAATTTTATGCATATGTAAAGAATTAATTAACATGAGTAGTTCATATGGGTTTTTTTTTTTTCTGGCCCCACATCTTATTTAAGAGGACTGACAAAAGACCTATGTGTATAGATGATATTTTTTAACAGGAAGGTTTCCATTAAGTTTAACAAAAAACTTCCACATATACATATGCATACTATATGTGTGTATGTTTAGTCAGCTTCTTCACTGCTATGACCAAATGACCTGATAAGAAAAATTTTAGAGGAGGAAAAGTTTATTTGGAAGTTCATGATTTCAGAGCTATCAGTCCATAAACATTGGGTCCATTCCTCTGGACTCAAGTGAGACAAAACATCATGGGAGAAAGAGTAAGGTAGAGGGAAGTGGCTTAAGATATCACATCAGGAAGCAGAGAGAGAGTTCCATTAAGAAGGACAAAATATATATCCCAAGGCACACCCACAATGACCACCTCCTCCAGTCACACCATATCTACCTACTTACCACTCAGTTAATCCTTATCAGGGGATTAATGCACTGATTAGGTTAAAGCTTTCATTACCCAATCATTTCACCTCTAAACCCTCTTGCATTGTCTCCCATAGGAGTTTTGGGGGGACACTTCACATCTAAACCCTAATAGTGTGTATTTATTTAAAACATATATATATATAGTAGATTTTATATATTGTATATATTTTTAAATGTTTATTACATACATTTTAAAATATGTATATTTAAAATTAATATTTATATTTATTTTATATATTAAAAAATTATTTATTCATGTTTGATCCAAATGTATTTACTCTTGTTATCTTCTACAAAATCATATTTTTTTCCTCTTTTTCTTATAACTTCTACCTCAGAATTAAGTTTATTTTCACTTTTGCTATCTTTATTGTAAGTTTAATGGTCTTAAAAAGGGAAGGTATTTAAAATATACACTTAGCTGTCTGTCTTAATTCATATGGTTAGTTTTCATCTTAATAATATTATCAACAATTATTTAAATATTAACTATTTAGAAAATGTCTCACTTCAATTAAAACATCTCTGATAGAGTTTTACATGGTTTTGAGAAGGATAATTTCCATTATCAAATTTGCAGCTAATAGTAGTATATCCATATTCTGAGCTGATGTATCTGTGAGTGAAATAGCACATCTTATAATCTCAAACTGAAAACTTCATGGGAAAGTAGGTATGTAGGAGAATAGTTTGGCCAGAGTGAATCTCACACTTGGAGAAACCTGTCCAAGTTTGTCCAACAGGAGAAACTCCTTGATATTAAATTCAATATAATATAAACATTCTATGTATTTCATTTAGAGATATAACATTAGGCTCCCATATGGAAAAATGAAGGAATCAATGCATTTTATTTATTTATTTTGGGGGGGTTACCAGGGATTGAACTCAGGGCACTCTGCCACTGAGCCACATCCCCAGCCCTATTTTGTGTTTTCTTTAGAGACAGGATCTTACTGAGAGGCTTAGCACTGTCCTTTTGCTGAGGCTGGCTTTGAACTCACAATCGTCCTATCTCAGCCTCCCAGGAATCAATGAATTTTAATCACAGTACATTAAACTTAATAATCAACACTATCTTTAGTCTATTATGGACATTGAAATAACTATAATTGTTGACTAAGTTATGGCAAAAGGGAACTTAACTAAAATGTCTAAGTCATTTTTAGTTTCCTATTTTATTTAGACAAAAAGAAAGGAGTTATTGGCTGTTAAGATATTTTATTGGACCTCTTTTTAGAGTTCCTGGAACTTTCCCTCTATTGGTAAATATTCTTAGCTTGAATGGAACTATGACAAATGATCATTGACATATCTGTGCATTTCCAGTAATTGAGTAGACAGTCTATAATTCCACAATCTACAGACTTCTTGTGCTATAACAATTTAATTATATTAATGCCATTCATTTACATTGCCATCTTCTTATTGTGATGTCTCTTTGGCTTCTGGAAAAAGATGTAAGTCAATTACTTAATCCACACAGTATGTACACACTGGTCTCCTGGATTGTTGCCACTATCAGGTTCATAGGAAGAGTATTTTAAATCTCTGTTTCTAAGAGATTTGAATCTTTTGATTCAAAGAAATTAGTTCTTTGGATCCTACTACTAGGTTGATCAACCTGGGATAGCTATTGTTTTTAAGTTTAGTGCCTTTTTTTTAGCCTATGAAATGAATGAATTGAATTAAATATTTTGTGTAGATTCTAAATTTAAATTATTATGGATTTATGAGATTAAAATAAAGTAACAGTTAGTAAAATATATATTTACACAATTAAAACAAAGATATGTAATTTGGATATACTTATATATGTGTACATATATATATAAGAAAACCCTGAATTAGTGGTAAAGTTTTATATTTAAAAATATTTGAACTGATACATATGTAAAACTTTCTTGAAATCATTCTTCAATTTTGGCAAAAATTTAATCATTTTTCAATATATTACTATTTAACATATTATGTGCCAAAACAATGATTAATAAAAGTTGAAATCAGCTAGTAATTTCATTAAGTTAAGTGAAATGGGAAGTCGGTGGCACAAGAGGTGAAAAGTAAATGCCTCTTTCGTGTTCTCATTTAACTCATAAATAATGCAATTAGAGCTTTGTCTTAAATGTTTATTGAGACCATACTCTCTCATTGAGAACTTTCAGACTTAGCTCTCCTGGTGCTTAAATGTTCAATTTCATTAAAATCGTTTTGGCATGAGTAATAAAGTATAAATATTTTACAGAATCCAAGCTCTAAGAAGGGACTTTGAAACAGTTGGTGTATTTCTTAAAGTAGTTCCCTCCAAATTAATTTAAATTGGCTCTGGAATGAGCACCGAAAATTTGCTTAAGGACCATAAGAAAAAGGTAATTATAAATGGCAGAGCATCCGACTTAGGGGAGCTGTCTGGTGGGGTGCTTGGTGTTCATCCAAGTTTTCTCTAACAACTTTATTAATTATCTGGAAGAAGAAATAAACAGCATGTTAATTAAATTTGCAACTGATAATAATTGGAAAATGTTGCCAACTCCAATGCAAAGAAAAAAAATAAAGAAAAGGAAAGGGAAAAGAAAGAAAAGAACTAATGAAAAGTAAGAGAACTATGTAATCAGAAATACAAGGAAACAAGAAAGAAATGAAAAAATACGATAGAGAAAAATAACAATAAAAGGAAGAATACCAATAATAAATCTAGGGGAAGAATATATTAAAACAAGATTATGTAGAATATAATATTTATTTTAGCAAATAAATATTGTAAATTTGAACATGGTAGAAAATGCACCTGCTATCTGAAAATATATGGGTCATTAATGAGTTTCCTTTAACTTGTCCTCCATTTATACAATCTATTACAACCTCTACTCAGTAATTGCTTATTCTTAAAGACAAATAATGGGGATTTTTTTAAGCTTCAAAATAAGTTGATTTTTGAATGACAATTATATTATGTGGCATTTTTCAGGGATACTGTCAGAGTTCTTTGCTCACAAAGAGTAGTTTCTATAACATGCTCAAGCCTAAATAGCCAGAAAATAGAAGAGAGCAAAGGGAAAATTACAGGTAAAGAAAAACCTGCAAGGACAAGTTTAAATGAAGTTACGGTTTTTTCTTTCCTTACTCTCCATAATGTATTGTTCTCCTAGTCAAACTATCCATATTACAGGAAGATATCACAGATAAACACCTCTAGTTATCTAAAAAATAATCTTTTACATTACCTACCACATTACATTTTAAATATTTTTCTGTTTATAACATAGTGAGACCTTTAGTGATAGAAATAGTATCTTAAACATCTTGGTAAATTTTAGCATCTGGAGTTATACTTGATGTCTAATAAATGCTCATGTAAACTTAACTGATTGAATAGTTACTATGTACAGCTTCATCTCTTGTTTATTAGCTCTGTGACATTAAGTAAATACTCTGACTCTCAGACGTCTTATTCCCAAAATAGAGAAAATATTGTCCTATTTTATATGGATTTGGATAAATCTATATATAAGAGATAGTACCTAGTTCATAGAATTCTAGCTTCCTAGGGTACTTCCTTCTTTTATTCCTTCCTTCTTTCTTTACTTCCTTCCTTCCTTCCAAGAATTGCAACAAAAATAATATACGTAGCGATTTAGCCTCCTAAAATAGATGGAGTCAACAGAAGTGATTTAAATTTTTAAATTTTAAATTTTAAAACAATAGATGCTGTTAAGAAAATTGGGCTCAGTTATATTAAATAGCTATAGTGGCCCTGTGTTTTTTTCACACTAAATTTTGCCTTGAAACTTGTATCTTTCCTTTTAGATTTTATCCAAATCCTATGTTCAACTTTATATGCATTGTAAGTAGCTGTTAAATGACTTACCTTGACTTCTCATAATGATAATATGTGAAAAGATCTTATGATTTATGTATTTGGGAATTTTAAGACAATTATTACTTAGAACACTATGTGACCACTCCATAAAAATACACATCACCATAAAATAACTGCATATGGAGTATTTAATCTTGAACTTCTAAAGATGAAAAGTGAAAGTAGTTACAATAATCATTATTTTCAATTTTATGTAGTTAAGTGGTTTTACACAAAAAAATTAGCCTTCCAAATGACATAGTTATAATGTGTTAATGGTAGCATAACGTGTTATTACATTATGCAACATAATTTCATGGATATTATGTATGGCATTTTAGAAACTCATGTACTTACAGTTATTAGATGATACTCAATTTTTTCAGATCATATTCTTCTTAACCCTATTACTTAATGTAATCCTTGAGTAGTTTCTCTTTTGATCAGAGGTCTTTGTATGGACTATATACACTATTTTCTAACAGTATATCTTATTATTCCCCAATTTCTTCCTTATTATTTTTTGTCTTATTTTTATTTCCAAATGAATATTTAGAATGTTGTCTTCAAGGGAACCCAAAGTCAAGAACTAATTATGATACAAAGTGTCTGGTTAAAAGAAAAGGAGTTCAAAAGCTGATTATTCATGTAATAAATCTCAAGTTTGGATGGATTTGGATATTTCTTTTAATCATAATTAGCACCAAAAATAGTGCTTTACTTCCTATCACTTATTCAATTTTTTAATTACAAATCATTTTTTCTCAGATACTAGCCAGGTGAACCCTCCAGTTGCTGAGTACCAGCTTTTTGTGAAACCACACACAATGTTTAAGAATAAAGATCTTTCCTTCAAATAGACTTGGGTTCAAATTACAGATTTGGCACTAAATTTTTGTATAAATTAAGGTAAATAATCTCACCTAAACTTACTTTCTTTACATGTTAATAAAGTTTGCTAATTATTATTACTAATTTTTAATGGTTCATTGAAATAAGAGAGAGAAAATGTCAGGCATATAGTGCTGCTCAGTACATGGTAGAAGAGGCTATTATTCTAATTAATATTTCCATATTAGGTGGTTTTAGTTTTACAAAGGTAAACAATGAGTTTGTAGCTTTAAGAACTAGGACTTGAGAGGATTACATAATCAGGTCAAATTAAATCCTTTGCTCCAAAGAAGTGCCATCTAGCATTGATTGCATAAATAAAAAACTTGGAACACCAATTAGTATGTGCTGTAGTTTAATGTCCACCAACCATTCATGTGCTAGAGACTTAGTTTCCAGGGTGGTGCTTCTGGAAGATGGTGGAACCTTTAAGAGGTAACGTTTAGTAGAAGGTCTTTAGGTCATGAGAAGAGTGTCCTTGAAGGAGATCAAGGTCCTCCACCCTGCTCCTCACTCTCTTTTGCTGCCTGGCCATGTGGTAAGCAATTTTGCTCTGCCATGTACTCCCACCACCATATATATGTTGCCTTATTACAGGCCCAAAGGAATGGATTCAATAGATCATCCACTGGAATCTCCAAAGCTGTGAACCAAAATAACCCCTTTCTCTTTATAAGTTAATTTCCTTAAGTATTTCTTCATAGTAACATGAAGCTGACTAACACCTACAGCATTATCTTTAGTGTAAGTCAATGTGTTAATTACTATAGGCAATATGTATGCAAAATACTATGAATATTTGGTAAAATAGAATTAAATGATTATCACTAAGGAGGATGAGAAAAGGCTTTGAGTTTGGAGTTTGAAAGATAAGTAAAATTCTAATAATTAGAGAAGGTTAAGGTGGTACTCAGAGCTAAGAGAAAATCATGGACAAAGTCATAAAAGCAATGAAATTATTGAATATTTGCAATGTTAAAATTCACAGTATTCCATGAATAAGATGTATAGGTTTCAGGAAACACTGGAAAGGAACAGTAGTGGAGAATTATGCTTGATGACATTGATACTTGGTACAATATATGTGAAATTGTTTTTTTTTTTTTTTACAATTTTTTTACAAAGTAAAGAAATTGTGGGGGGTGTGGGTACTGGGGATTGAAACCAGGGCCTCACACATGCTAGGTGAGCTTTTTACCACTGAGTTATACCCTCTAGCCCTGGGCACATATTTGATGATGATCAAAACCATTCAAAGTGTTTAATAAGTGGATTTCTTAGTTTTTACAAGTATAGTGATCCTGTGTTAGAGATTTTGGTTTGATTCACAAGACCCCAGAACCTGTCATCTAGCATGTGACTGTCAATTCTGCAAGAGATAAATGGACATATGGAAAGTGGTTAGACAAGGACCAACATATTTGAAATAGCAAGTTAGAGGAAAGTAGAGCAATGGTTTGCCGTGCCCTCTTTTTCCTGTTTCTGAAATCCTAGAAGATGAAATGAAGCCTCCATCAAATGAGTTTCACAATGAGCTGAACCCTGCCAAGGAGGGTTGGCCATGCAGCAAGATAAACATTACCAGAGTAGCCAAATGAATGTTCAGGCTTTTTTTTTTTTCTTTAAATAAAGTAGACTTACCTGACTTACACTTTGATTCTAGAATAAGTGTGGCCAAGCACAAAAAAATTTTGGTATTTATTCTATGGTATTTGTATCAGGCAGACACAATTATTTACTTTGCTAGAAACATGTTTACCTTAAAACATGGAGATAATTTATAAAGTTTGTGTGATAGGCATAATTCTAATTTCCATGCAAATCAAATATTTTTGTTTTTATTCTATTTTAATCAGACATCATACTTACCTTGACAGCTTCTGTTGCAGCAATGAACCTTTCAATTATTGGAAAGTTAAAACGCCAATACAAATATGTAAATCAACACTTCTTTTTTATATCACTCTTTTAGGTCAATCTCTTAGAATTTTACAGTTAATAAACAGAATTAATTAACATGAAAATTTGATAAAAGATCAGAATGTATCTATGTGTACTCTACCACTTTGGAAGGATCTGCTTCAGTTGATAACCTCTATTTGATTAATTTCAATAAAATTAGTTAAAAATAAATATTTTAAATAAGCTCTTTACATACCAATGATACTTTGCTATGATTTGAAGTTTTTTTTTTCCATTTTTCAGACAATTTATATTATCTCTTTATAATTCTTCCTGAAAGATATCCATCATGTATAAATTTATTCTCTGGAGTTTCCCTTTTGTGGTAATAAATTATTGAATATAGCATTAAAGACAATAGTTGAAACATTTACTGTGGTGTGAATTTTCCTTCAAAATACCTAAAGATTTGAAGTCACCCGAAATAGCAAGTAATTTGTTCTAACCATCTGTTCTATTTTTTCCATAAATGTACATCTTCACCCTGTCTTCAATTTGAAGTTTTAGTATGTGTTTGTGAACAAAGACACTACAAAAGAGCTCATGCATCCAATGAATGATTGCATCAAGTGGACAAGGTAGTGAGGAGTACTGGCAGACTAAGGCAGAAGAACCAAAAACGACTAGCAAGAATCCAGGTAAATCCAATTTATTGTATTTAAAGTTAATTTAAATTCACACTGCGTTTAACATTGCATTATAATTAGGTGATTCCAAATCCTGAGTTACCTGCTTCCAGAAAATAGTAACAGACCTTTCTTGAGATATAAAGAATGAACTAATGAAATTTTTTTTCTTTTTTGATATAAGGTTTTGCTTTGTTGCCCAGAATGACCTGAAACTCCTGGGTTAAAGTGATCTCAGCCTCCTGAGTAGCTGGGACTACTTTGTCACCTTATCAAGCAAAAATTTCTTAGTAGAATCCATTAGTTGAAACTTTCTTCTTTGTTTTCCTCCACTCAGAGGTTTATCTTCTATTCCCATTCAAAAGACAGTCGTAACAAGCTTCTATAGCTACTCCAGAGGCAGAGGGAGGAGGATCACACATTGCAGAGAACCCTGGGCAACCTAGCAAGATTCTGTCTCAAAATTTTATAAATAAATAAATAGGGATGGGGGGATAGATCAGTTTAGAGTGCTAGCATGCTTCAGGCCCTGGGTTTAATCTCTAGTACTTCCTCCCAAAGCTCCTGTAGATGATTTGGTAATTGGTTACTCTGAGCCATTCTCAACTTCTGCTTCCTTGTCCACTCTTCACTACATAGATTAAAAGTTTTCTCAGTTTTCTTTCCAAGTTTCTCTTGTTCCAGGAATAAGATGACCATATGACCATATGACCCTGATGTTCCACATGACCCAGTTCTGGCCAATTCAGGGAATTTGCTATGATCCTTCTGAAATAAGTTTTCATCTTTGTTAAAAGAAAATCAGTATGGGGATAAAGAGAGAGAGAGAGAGTGAGAGTAAGAGAGAGAGAGAGAGAGAGAGAGACATGCAACATCCTCATACATATCACTACGATTCCCAGTGTTGGATGTGATTGTGGGCATTGGAACTGAAGCAGCTACATGCACTAATAATGCAGATATGTTAAAAATGCTATGATGAAGATTCTGTTCTTTATTGAGGGAGGTACCGAGGGTTGAACTCAGGGGTATTCAACCACTGAGCCACATCCCCACCCCTGTTTTGTATATTATTTAGAGACAGGGTCTTATTGAGTTGCTTAGTGCCTTGCTGTTGCTGAGGCTGGTTTGAACTCAGGATTCTCCTGCCTCGCCTCCTGAGCTGCTGAGATTACAAGCATGTGCCACCGCATCTGGCCAGGTTCTAGGTTTTTGATAACAACATTTAGCTCATTACCTAGCCATGGGATAGGTGGATATCCGTCCTCTCTTTCAGTCTAAAATACATGCTAGGTACTGGTTAAGGGATGCAATGTATCTCAAACCTTTGCTACTCAAAGTGTAGTCCTTATCAGTATCACATTGAAGTTGTATGAAATGCAGCATATCAGGACCCATCCCAGATATACTGAACATGACTAGCAAGGTATCCAGGTGATTTGCACACTAAAGTTCAAGAAGCATTGGTTTAAGACTTTGTAAGATGGGCATGGTGTTACTTGCATTTGCAAGTTATTACAACTTACAGAACTGTGAAACTTCCTAAGACTTGCAGCATGACTTGTTTAGTATATGGAACACTGACCCAAGAATAATACCTTAACATTGTGTTCCTGTTATTCAGGCTTCCACAGTGCAGCACTCATAATTTTTGCTTATCCTCCACTCTCTTTAGTTCTTACCCTCTTACCAAAGAAAAGCTCTCACTACATTTTCTTTTCTTTTCTCACTCTTCAACTGATTTACTTTATTAAGAACCATATACACATAGGTGAAAACATAGCTACAATTTTGTCTCTTAAATATATATGTATGCATATATATACATAATAAATATCTAATAGATAAAATATATAATAGATTTTTAGATCTATTATCTATCTATCTATCTATCTATCTATCTATCTATCTATCTATCTATCTTTTCTTTTTAGAGGGGTACTGAGAATTGAACTTAGGGGTGCTCTTACACTGAACCACATCCCCATCCTTTTCCTTTTTTACTTTGACATGTGTCTTGCTAAGTTGCTGAGGCTGGTCTCAAATTTTTGATTCTCCTGCCTTTGCCTGTCCATCTGCTGGTATCAAAGGCATGTACCACCATACTCAGCATGTATCTTTCTTGTGTGTGTGAGCTACATGAAAATTTCCAGATGTGTGCTAGCATTGGCGATTTAAAATTGAATAACATTGTTTCTCTTTGTGATTAAGATAATATTCATCATTATCTTTTCTAAATAACTAATTTCTTTTTTGAGGAAATGAATGTTAATATCAAAGGAAAAGAAATCCATGAGACTGGTAGATTGTCATTATTTAAATAGAAATATATATATAATATTTATGATATATTTGTATAAATATATAATCCCCATTTATATGTATGTATGTATATGTGTATATATATATATCCATTCCTAAAATCTCAAATATATTACCTGTAAAATTATCAACATGAAAGTTAGATACTAACAACATTGATTTCTTATTCAGTGATTTTTAAAAATATGATATTTTAAAAGCAGGATTTATTTCTACCTATTCCTGAAAGATTACTCCATTTTAAATTCTTAAAAGGTGGTTATTTTGTGGGCTAGCCTGTAAGCTGTACACATTTTGGGAAAGAATTCATTTTAACTGATTTATACATAAATTCTGAAAATTCAGTCTATTTCTTTGGCAATGATATCTACTGTATTTCCAGGAAGTTTGGCACTTTCCAATATAGTACAATTTAACTCAAGTTTAACAGAGTTTATTCCTCTCTTTTTGTAATAACAAATCATTGCCACTTATCAAAAGTTTCTTCTTTTTAGGATCCTATTTAGGACAGTTTGCATTCATTCTCCAATCTAGTCCTCACAATATCTGTATGGTAGGAACCAGTATCAGAGATGAAGATAGAAAGATACAGCTGCACTAAGAGGTTATGAATCTCAACTACTCAGGAAGCTGTGGCAGGAGGATTGCTTGATTCCCGGAGTCCAACACTGGCAACATAGACTCCTATCTCAATTAAAAAAAAAAAGACCACAACCATAAAAAGAATGAAAATGAATGAACAAATAAATATGTCATAAAAGAAATTTCTCATTTCCACTATGATGTGAATATGGATTCCAAAAAGCATACTGCAAAAAACATATATATATATATATAATTATTATTATTATTATTTTTTGCTTACTAAAAATTCACCAATAATTTTTTTCTTGATTTTCAGGAAAACCTCCTGTGTATGGGGCTTCTTGGCTACTCCTTGAGGTAGAGCTGAAATATGGGAGCAACTACTCCAAAGAGTCTGCAGAATCAGGCCCACCACTGCTGATATTCTTTCCATTGGCTGCTCAGGGCACTGGATCCTTTTTTCTACTGTGACAGTTCGGGAGGCACCGTGCCTTGCTTCTTTTCATCACTCTGAGTGTATTCCTTAACTTTTGACAGTAGTTGCTGCTTAATGACAACAGACTGTTGGGGAACTAGCTGTGGCCTGTGTTGAATGTTCTGTGAATCTATCACCAAACACTGGTGTCTAGAAAAGTGAGTGTGGAGTTAAAGGTGGTCCAAACATTTAATAAGATGAACTGTGAAAACTTTGCAAGCAAGACTGAGGACAAACAAGGTTTAAAAACCTGGTCATCAGAATACAAAAAGTTCTTTCATGGGATGACCTGGATGATGGCATTCAAATTCGGCAGTCAGTTCTATTTTTTAAAACATTTTTGTGCATAGTAGTTATGCATAATAGTGGGGTTCATTTTGTCATGTTTATAAATGTATATAATGCAGTTTTATTCATTTCAATCCCCAGTACTGTCCCCTTACCTCTCCTCCTCCTTCCTCCAGCCCCTTCCTCTACTCTATTGGTCTTACTTTTATTTATTTATTTATTTATTTATTTATTTATTTATTTATTTATTTAAATTGGTGAATTATAGTTACATATAAAATTATAATTCATTGCACTATATTCATATGCACACATAGCATATGAATGGTCCACTTTATTTCCTAGTTCTTCCCCCTTTGCTTCCCTTTTCCCTCACCCTTGGTTCCCTATTCTACTTTCCTGCTCTTCCTTTTATTTATTTTTTCTCACTGGTTTCCATGTATATGAGAAAACATTTGAGCCTTGACTTTTTGAGTCTAGTTTATTTGCTTAGCATGATGTTCTCCAGATCCATCCAGTTTTGACTGAGTTTGGAACGTCACAGGGATTTCCCAATGAGTCCATTTTATTAGCAGCCAAACACTAGTTATCTGCTTCCTCTCTGCATGCAACCGTTCTTTAGGATCTATATAGGGAAAAGCAGAACTTGTTTTTTGCTTTCTAAAAGTCATTAAAAAGCTTTTAAGTTTTTACTATTTTTAAAAAAGTTTTTAAAGAGCCATCCCAAAGAGCTGAAAAATTCAAAGATAAAAAATCTTATTTTTTATAACGGAAAAAAAGAAAGAGAAAAACTTAAAGATAGAAAAATTATCATTTATTTTAAAGCTGTAATAGTTACAGAATTCATGTACTAATGAGCTTTGAGGAATTTAGACATTTAGAGCTCTAGACATTTTTCTCCTTCTGCTTCAATTTGACTTTAAATTTTTAAAGCCAAACATCTATAACAAACAAATAAATTCAGGCTTCCTCCACTCCCATATCAGACCTTTGGTGCCAACTTGTTTCTTCTGGTTAGGCTTCTATGTATGCAGCAACAGGAGTTACTAATAATGAGTATGAACAAGAAGAAAAACAAATATACCAAAAAAATTCTGCCAAAACTAAAACACCTCATCGTGTTATCTAATAGTCTGAGTCAACTTCAAAGTATACTAGACCAGATCTGCTTTAGCAAATGATATTTAGCTTGTAAGGGAAATGTATTAACTTGATACAATTTCTTGTCTGAAAAATTATTTTTGTTTTGTGTTGTTCAGATATAGGGATAGTGGAGGCTGGAATTTTGTGTCAGAGAGGGAAAATGAGGGGCTAGAAAATCTGCTCCTCTGAACCTTATTCCACAGCCAGTTGCTGGACAAGCAACTTCATTTCTATGAAATTTAAATGAGGTGTTTAAATTGGTTCCTTGTATAAATTAGGCTATGTGAATGTTCTCCAATTTGACATACATGCTGATTTCAGACTAGTCCTGCTGCTACATGGAGGGTAGATTATGTAAAATGGGTAAAGATGGAGAATAAAGAATTTTAGGTTGGCCCAATGAGCAGGTTAAACTTATTCTCTTCTCCCAAAGCTTAAATTATTTGTAAAATTAGATGCAAAATACCTTCCATTAATGAAAAATTAAGTTTGAGCTCTTCATTACAGAGATGTAAGAAATTTACAAGTTAAGCGATTTCTTTAATAGTAAAGATTCTGAGTTTCGAGAGCTTAAACTGCTTCATCTGTCCTTCATAAAAAGAAGACTTGTCAGCATCCAAGGACACAATGGAATTTAGAGATTAGATTTAATTTCACAACTCTACTGAGTCCCACAACTTGAGAAGAGAACGCTGTCCACAGTACAGTGTGTGAAGACTGTGAATGGAGCAAGGAACAGCACACCCATTCTGTTTTATCCTTTCTGCAGCCAACTGCTTTCCCAAGTGCGTGTAGGCCGATTCCTCTTGGGCCCTACCTTTAGCTTAGAATCAGTGCAGTAACTCTGTTTCTGAAATGTCAGGGTAACTGGGAATATTTGCCCTGTCTGGGTTCAAGCTTATTATTGTTCATAACAACCATTTGCTAAGTCATGTTGCATCATTAACAAAAACATTGATTATATAAGTATTTTTAATTTCTCTGCTTACCATTTTTAAAAATCCTAATTATTTCTTTTATGAAATACAGCAGAAAGAACAAGCATAATTATTATATTGATTTTTTGAAGAACCTAGTGAATTCTAATGATTATTTTACTCTCTAGAGTATCAGAATATACATTCCACACAATATACAGTTTGTATTGTTGTATTATAAATATACACTTTAAATTTGTACTCAGGAAAGCATTTGGAAATCCATATAGCAACCTTAATGACCTATCTTATATTCTCCAATTGGATGATATACTCTGATAGAAGACCAAATAATTCAGGAATTTTAATGATATAAAACTTAAGCTTATTATGAGTCAAGCTCTTTGGTAATGTCTGATTGAATCTGAGACTTTGGATTTTTTTAAAACTGCTGAAGAGGTCAGATAGATTACAGGAATTACAAATGGTATCTGTTAAGGCTGAGTTGCTTCTCCCTAAAATTCATATGTTGAATTCCTGACCCCTAGTACCTCAGAATGTGGCTGTAATTGGAGATAGAGTCTTGAAAAGGAAAGTAAGTTAAAATGAGGTCATTAGTGTAGGCCTTAGTCCAATCTGACTAGTGTTCATATAAGAAGAAATTTTGACACAGACTCATACAAAGGGAAAAGTCTGAAAACAGGAAAAACATGAGTATCTTCAAGCCAAAGAGAGAGACTTCAGGTGAAACGAACTCTGCTGACACCTGAATCTTGACCTCCTAGAATGCAGAACATTGAGATAACATTTTTTTTTTTGTTATTTAAGCCACTCATTCTATGGTACTTTAAATAACAGTTCTAATAAATCAGTGAAGTAACACAGGTGTGGGAAACTGTTAATGTCTTTCCCATATTAGCATGCCTGGTTTTCCCCAAATAGTAAACTCTAAAACAACCTAGAGTTGACTAAATCTTCCACTAACTCAATCATTAATTCAATGTGTCAACAAATAAGTACACTGAATGTTTTCCATTTATTTGTCAATTACTGGATTCTGGAGATATAAGGAATCTTGTCAGTGTAATAGAAGATAAAATCATGCAGAAATAATTGCAATCAATTTAAGAGCTGTAAAACTGAATGCATTCATTCCTTTATCCATTCATTCATTTTCCAAATCCAATACATACTTTCTGAGATTCTCTTCCATGGCAATACCAGGCTGGAAGAATGCCGAATTCTAATGTATTTCAATGAAGCGCTACCTTATAGTGTGTCTGTTCTCCAATGAGAGGTTGAAAAGTTTTACTATGAGTGTTTTATTGGCTGACTTCTGCATTGCCCACCAGTATGCACTGCAATCCCCATAACATTCCAGCAAGTTCCCTCACCTTGCTCCATGCACGTCTTATTCATTTGGTCACTCTGGTCAGAACCTAAAACTACTGAATCATCTTTTCATTCCCACCTCATATCTATTGGGTTGCCAAGTCTGGTGACTATTATCTAGTTACTATGGGCTACAATTTACTGTGTGGATTATTATTAGCTATTGTGGAGAACTTCCATCTCCTGTTGTCCCTAATTTTAATCCAACATCCACATTGACTTGAGAATTACATTTCAAAAACAAAACAGGTATGTCATTTCCTTACATATTATTTTATGATTGCTAACAAGAGGTAACAATACTTTCATAATCCAATATGCTAGCTCCCATCCGCTTCTCCAGCTATGCTTCCAATGGATAAACCAGAATGCATCTTAATATTTTAAGAAAATTAATATTTTGATATTTTAAATAGACAATGTAAATATAGTAATAAAGAAAAGTTTCTCCCTTCTCCTCAGTAATTGTCAAACTAAAGAGAAAGGTGACCATATTAGATCTTAAAATTTGTCTGACCTTTCAATATTTGCTATTCGGTATTTGATAAACCAATTGATCTAGGTCTTCTATTATTATTGTCATGCATCTCATTGCAATGTGCATATAAGACTTTATAATATGTAAGAGAGATAAGGAGGACTACATTATCCAAAAACAATTTTATTATCAATAATTAATAGGAATGACATGCCTTCTAGTGTCTTGATATCTGTATTAGAAAACATGAGAATATAGGAAGACAACAGTATAAATCAATTCAACACACTTTCCTCAATTACATTTGATTTTCTTGGATAAACTTTAGTATATAGATTCATGTAATGGACTTATGCACAAAAGTTGCATGAAATAGCAAATCTCCATGTGCTTTTCTGGAAGGAAAAAGTGTTTCCAGTGAAGAATATTTTAAAGGGTAATTAAAACAGTTAAAGCCTACCTTAATGCAGAAATTAAACATACTGTATTTTTTATGAATATTGGAGTATTACATTGTGCTATAACCTATAGATTATATATGTCACATGTAATCCCAGAAGCAGAAGTTAATAATGAAGTAAATAAAGAAGTTGTTGAATAAAGATAGTAAGATAAACACTTTTTCCTTGTTACATTAATAAGTTTGCCAAAATGTTGTTTCACAGACTATTTCTATGGTATAATGAATATTTTGGAAAACATTGTTATTTTTTATTTTTAAATTATTGCAAGAAAAATTCTCTTGGTAATTTGACAGCAAAATGTGACCAATGCTGGGGAATGTGGTTCAGTGGTAGAGTGCTTGCCTAGCATTTGTGAGGTCCTCAGATCCATTCCAAGCACTGAAAAAAAAAAAAAAAAAGTAGCAATCTGAAGTATTTATACAGTAAAATTTTGAATTTTTGTTTCCTGCCAATATATCAGATTTGCAGTCTGCCCTTTGGCATATATCATATTGCTAGAAATAAATAAATATTAAGATTGTTTTCAAAAGATTGACCATTTCAGGCCCTCCAACCATGAGTGTTGTCATCAGAAGTTCTAGCCCTCTGCAGCCAGCTGTCAAATTCACTAGAGTTCTGGGAGGGAACAGTCCAACTGCAAGAATGTCTGAAGATAAAGGCCCTGAATACTATGCTAAGAAGCACTACTCATAAAAGAGAGGAAAAAAATTCAGCTTTATTTTAATGAAATCTTTTTAAAGTATAGGAGAAGCAAATAATGCAGAGAATGTTGGTGACAGGGAGAGCGTGGTGATGGAGGCCTACAGCCTGTTCAGAGGAAGAGCCTGTCCCCAGGGTAATGAAGTACTCTCTTGAAAATGAGCTCATGGACGCCCCTTATTCTGAAGAGGTATATCCCCTCTGAATCAACCCCCACTTCCAGCCCCAACTGGAGCTATCAAAACCCTCCTAGCCAGGCGCCATGGCACACACACCTATAATCAGAGCACTTTGGGAGGCTGAGACAGAAGAATAGCGAGTTCAAAGCCAGCCTCAGCAAAGGCAAGGTGCTAAGCAACTCAGTGAGACACTGTCTCTAAATGTAACACAAAATAGGGCTGGGGATGTGGCTCGGTTGTCGAGTGCCCCTGAGTTCAATCCCTGGTACCAGGAAAATAAATAAATAAATAAATAAATAAATAAATAAATAAATAAATAAATAAGAAAATCCTCCTGCCTCTGTCAATTGGACTTGGGGACTGCAGTTTCTTTATTGTAATTTCCAGGGCTTCTAAAGAAAGTTTTCCCTGCTCTATTGTGGCTAAATGGAGGTCTCCAGCCTTCTGGATTGTTAATTTAACAGTTATTTATGAGTATTAGAGTTCAAGAAAAATAATCTGTTTTTAAAAAGTGTACATTATTTCTAACTAAGTCATGAGAAAAAGCCTTATTTACCAATTACTAAGTATTAAAAAGTAACCAATTATTAGGGGCTTTACAGACAAGGTCATTTATAAAAGAATCATTCAATCTATCTAGAGAAAACAGCTGCTGAGAACATAGCTAAAAACAATTCTTTGGCAAAATTCTCAGGAAATTAATGTTTCCTTTATCTATATTTATATTTAGTGAAGGGGAGATGAGAATGTTTCATCCTTGAACTGAGAAACTGCCTCTGAGCTTTTTGCAGAGAAAAAGAAGAAAGTTTGATTGCAGTGGCAGGCTTGTACAATTTGGATGTGCAGAGTATTGATTCCTCTCCTGTATTTATTCTATTCTTGTGTTAGGAAACGTTAAGTATCTGGAGAGGGGCGGCCAAGTGGACATTTTAAAAACAGTTTGACATGATTGAAAGCCTTCATATTTGTCAAGGTGTTTCCCTGCAATATGGAATTGTTTTGTTTTCACACTTTTGTTCTCAATGGATGTCATATCCTTGAAATGTGGCAGATTCATGTCTTTGAAGTATCAGTTTTTCAGTTTAACACCAGAAAAGGATTCACTGTGGACACGGGAGCCATAGAAGGCTGACAGAACCATATGCTTCTGCTCCCTGTTTTACTAATAAAGCATCTGGTAGGTACAAGGAATTGCCCATATTGCACTGTAGAGCTCATGGATCAAACACTGTTCTTAGCACAGTGTGCTAACCAGCCATAGCCATTCTTTAGTCCTGTCTTAAAAGGTACCACAGTTCCCAAGTTGGTTTCTCTGGCAACTGTTGAGACAGTTGAATTACAATTCATAATTAACCAGTCACTAGGCCTGGAGATTTTTCTTTACCCGCCCAACTTCCATGTGGCCTGTGGAGTGTGGAAAGTAGTTGTCCCTCCCAGTTTCCTGAGTTCTTTGAGACAGACTAGTGAACCACAACTCTGCTCTGATCACTGGAAGGATTTTTTTTTTTCTACAATTCATTCAGAACTGCTTTGACTTTTTAAAAAGATCATTATCCCCAGGAACAATGCTGCCTGTTTTGGATTGTTTTGTGTTCTTCATACCTGTTGAGCACAAATTATGCTAAAGTCACAGACTCACTTTATAAAGAGGCATCTGGAAAACAATTTGAAAATGTCACCTTTTCACATCCTTTACAAACTTCACTCAGCTCTAATGTGACCAATGTAATGAGAGAAATAACTTGTTAGGCTCCTAAAACATGTCTCAGTTTTTTTATGTGGAACCTTTTCCAGATTAACTATTTTAGGACAAAGATAATTATCAAGGATCCTTTATGTCTTAAATAAGTTTGTGGAAAACTTCTCAGCCCTTGAAGGGATATTTTGTATATTTCCTTTGTAGGTTTATTTGTAAGAGGTGTTGTCATCTAGAAACATCAGTTAAACATTGAAAGTCTTTCAGTTTTATCATTAATATAGAATAATCTCAAATAAGCATAATAAGAGAAGCATTATTATTCTGTGAAATATCCAAGTACATTACTGGTCGATGTAAAAACAAATCAAATATAATAGGGATAATGTGATTGGAATTATAATTACCTACAATTATGTTATCATTTATTTTTTATTACCTAATAACATTGATTTGATTTATGTTGGTGAAGATGGAAGACCAATGTGAAGTTTTCTTTTAAATTGACATTAGAGTCCATATAGTGTACAATTGTTGAGGCAGAGGCTCTGGAATTACTGGATTTAAGTGAAACAGACTCTGTAACACCAACACCACAGAGCCATCTCACTAATGTCACTGGAAGACAAGGACTCCTTTTGCTTACCATTGTCAGTCACATTATTGATCACTAGCATCCTCAGAGGAAATGTTACCACCAATGGTACAAATTGAGCTGGAGAAGCAACTCAATTAACACAATTCCAGTGCCAGGGCCACTTTTTCAAGACATGTTCTTGCTCAGTCGGTGACTTTCCTATTTCATTGATTCTGGACCCTTGAGTTCCTTAAGAATATATATGACCAATGCTCTTTCTTTTGCTTTTGTGGCTTACCATAGCACAAATTGCTGCAGATGTGAATGTTCTTATTGGCATACATGGAAGAATGACCTTACTTTATAGTGCTATTATGAAAGCATGGTTTAAACTAGACTTTCAATTTTTGTGTGACACAAGAAGGGGCTAATCTTATGGGTCCTGACCTTTCTCGAGCATTCAAACTATTGATGACAGAGCACAAGGCTCTTTACTTTCCCTGCTTGTCATTTTCTTGGCCTTAGATGGTTCTCAGCCCATTTGAGTGCATATGCCTTATTGACATCCAGTGTTGGAGGGTAATGTATCTTCTCAGTCTCAACGTCTCTGGTCTACTCTTATATAAGGATTAAGAAAAGAAATGAGCTTCCTAACTGATTCCCAGACTCAGCTTTCTACATTTCCAATTCATAGCTACAAAAATACTATCAGAGGCATTGGACTTCCCGTCTTATTAATAAAAATACCTCTTCAATGTATTACTTCAAGCAACTGGTTGATCATCCAATTTCATGGCTCAAATTTGTTTGCTAATATGAATCTTCCTTAGATATATACTTTCCTTCCTATTACAGCAGATGCCTCAAATAAATTTTACAATTTTCGAGCTGAAATTTCAATGAACATCCCATCCAGGGTCCTTATTCTTCCTATAGCCATTTGTCAAGACATTATACAAATTTAAGCATATACATTTAAAAATTCTTTTAAAATATACAAATGGAAAATATCAAATTACAGGTATATTCAATACCATGCAAAAGAAGATATAAGCAATACTAAATCAGGACATTCTGTCTACCATTTTTTTGATTTTCTTTGGTGATTCCTTGGTCCAAGTTACCATCACTACTTCACTGGCTCTGGGGGAGTTTCTTTCACATGTGATGTCACCACTCTTACCATGTACAATTGGTCCCAGAATGTGTGCTGGACACAAAGGCACCCACAGAGTCTGGCGAGCAGAGTGTACATTGTCCTGGAGAGAGCACTTTCCCCACTGGACTGCCTAAAAATGGATGAGCCTGGCAGACCCAATCTTCTCTTTTGTGAGATTTGAATGGGAGATTCAAAGAAAGGCTTGAAGACAATAAGAAGGGGTAAAGTTGCTGAGAGATACACAGAAAGGAAGCAGTAAGCAGAAACTATGGGGTTGCAGGACTCAGGGTTAAGAAAATGCCTCAATAGAGAGGAGAATAATGAGGGTCAACCTACAAGTGACAGCAGACGCCATGGATGCAGAGAGGGAGAATGACCGTGTTGGCATCATGCGAAACACTGCAGCAGGGAAGGAAGGGTAACATGTGCTAAGGGGACACTAAAGGTAACATGTGCTAAGGTTCTCTAAAGCTCTTTTTACCCTAAGTGATTACCCATTTCTTTATGACCCTTAGCTGTGTGGTTGTGGTTGTATTCTGAAAGTCTGATCTCCAGGAGTCAAGTTAGGCATCTGTTTTACTATTCATCATGTTCTTATTTATCCTTTCAAAAACCCACAGCCAGAGTGTATAGCTGATCCTAGGAGACAAAAGCTTGCACAATACTTAGTCATTTTGCAGTGAAGGAAAGATGATTGCTAGTTTAGATCACTTGCAATCATACTGTAGAGAAAAGTTATAAATTTGGCAAAAGGTCTTATGTTAAAAACAATAATAGAAAGGATTGTTTTCTGAGGGATACTATGTTGAGGTGATTCTTTAAAATGGGAGTTTGGGATGATGTGTTAAGTTTGGGATTTAGGATGCACATTTGTTTATGAAAAGCTTTGTGAAGTCTCGCAATAAAAAAAAAAAATTATTCTGTTGAACCCAGGAAGAGAAAAGCCATTCCATTTCATCAGCATAACACATAACATCTCATCATAATATTTTTCCATGATACACAGTTTAAAACTTTCAATTATGTAAATAATATTAATCACATTGCATCTTATAAAATGATAACTGTTCTGAGTTGTAAATTATTTTAAACTTTGGAATTCTTATAACTTCAAATGTCTTGCAAAGTGTCTTAGAAATAATACTAAAGGTGTACTGCTTATTAAAAATTATAAATAAAGGTTTAAATTTGTATACTGTCTCTTCCCTCCCACCCTCTGGTTCTGTATTAGAAGATGACCAATGCAATTTAGATATTTTGTACATAAATTTTCTAATCTGAGGAAACAAAGAAGAGTAAGAATTATATGTGGATATAGTTGTCATAACTCCTTTGAAACATTGCATTAACAGTCAAACTAATAGGCATTGGATAAACTCATGTTTCAAACCATGTGTTTGACTAGAACTGAATTTAAATAATAGTTGTAACAGAGCATTAAAATGCTGTGTATTCTAAGTTTGACATACAAAACAAAATATTCAAATTTTACATTTCAAGAATGAGAATGGTAATTGGTATTTTAATGGATATTCAGCTAACAAAAAGGAAAAATATTTTAATTATGGAAGGAACTATTGGTTTTCAGCTAAAGAAAACATTTAGGAACATGAAAGTAGACAATCAGATCTAAAATTTTGTGGTATCTCCTTAACTATTCTTTAAAGGTAGAATGACCAATAGATTTGGTTTAGTGGCTTTTAAATAGGTAATATTGTATGTAAAACTTTTGGAGGGATGGGATGCACACATTAAATTTTGCTGATTATTGAGGTAATAAATGCAAATTTGGAAAATTTGGAAAAGCCTAAGAAAGAAATTACCACCCATTCATAATTATAGCACTCAGTAGTGTTAACCATTTTATATTTAGCAGATATTATCTTCCAGTCATTTTAATGTATATATGTTTTACAGAATTGTGATATTTATGTATAATTTTCCTATGCTACTGTTTTAGTCTGTTTTGTGCTGCTATAACAAAAATACTTAAAACTGGATAATTGGAGGCTGAAACAGGAGAATTGCCAGTTTAAAGCCAATCTCAGCAATGGTGAGGCACTGAGCAACTCAGTGAGACCTTGTCTCTAAAATAAAAACACAGAATTGGTCTGGGGATGTGGCTCAGTGGGCGAGTACCCCTGAGTTCAATCCCCAGTACCAAGAAAATAAAAAATAAAAATATAAACCTGGATAATTGATAGCAAACAAATTCATTGGCTCATGATTCTGGAGGCTGGATAGTCGAGATCCAGGGAATAGAATCTGGCAAGTATCTTCTTGCTGTGTCATCCAGGGCATAAAGCAAGAGATTGTGGGGGTAGGGGGGAGCATGCAAAAGGAGGTCAAACTGATCCTTTTATAAGGAAGTCACTTCTATGATATATGCATTAATTCATGAGGGCAGAGCTTTTGCTTTTGTGACCAAATTACCTATAAAAGGTCTCTCAGTCCCAATACTCCCCTCATTGGTGAATAAGTTTCCAAAATATGAAATGTGAGGGGCATTTCCAAACCATAAAAGTTATTATTTTATAAATATTTAATTTATTTTTGCTATTTATCAAATTAAATTATTTAAAAACTCCAAACCTCCTCTTAAGAGTTAAATAATATTCCATTCTAACTCATCTCCTGCACTGCTTAATTTAGGTTGATTTTAATATGAATCACCTTAAAATGTCACTCATTTCACTGATAGCGGTATGTACATCTTCTTTCTTTTTTAAATTTCAGTGTAGGAGGATTCTTAAAAGGGAATCAGTGGGTCAAATGTTTCAACATTTTAAGAAATGCAGTTCATATTTCACGTTTTTTTCTTATAAATTTGTAAATGTTTATATTCTCTAATATAACATATTGAAACACCTATAATTATTTATTAATTCTTCTTCAAATCCTTTCTTCACACACCTATTTGTTTTTTCTTATGTTGATTTTATATGATTTTTATTGCACATGAACTCTTTATTTTGCATATCAACCTACATTGTTGTTAAATATTTCTCCCACTTGTTTACTTTTTAAGTTATTTTTATAATAGATTATTGATGTCCATATTGTAAAATATGTTCTACTTTGATTTCTTCACTTCCTTTTAAGTTTAGTATGCTAATCTCAGGGTATACACAATCAGGGATGAACCCCCTCTTTGTTGTAGTTTCTACAAGATAGCGTATTCAAAATACCTATAGAGGAACTAATAAATGGGCTTTACTGTTGCTTTTTTCCTTAGTAAATTTTCAGAGGTGAGAAGAAGGTATTCTGACCTTCTAATGTTAATCTTTGACACAGCAGAAATGCTAGGTTTGAGGTAACATTTTATCAAAATTTTCAATTTTTCAGTACAGTGAAACCAGTTTTCTCTAGTCTCCAATACAATCAAAGAATGTAATCCACACTAGTTCTTAACAAAGAGGCTTCACACATGAGCTTTGCTAAAGGCCATTCTTTCCTTCCTTAATGCAGTCCTGGAAAAGGAACAGCCAGATTTGGGACAGGCTTCTTTATGAAAAGTGATTTTTAGACTGTTTACTTCATCTGATTTATATAGCTTCTCCTACAATATAGCAACTTTTTCACAGGTTTTGTTTCTAGAAAACTTTATTCTATCTCATTGACCTGATGTTTGTTCTACTATATACTAGCAAATTATTTTAATTATGTAATTTTATGGTCGGATTCAAAAATCTTATATAGCAAATAGATTATCATTAGTTTTCTTTTTCACCATTTTCCCAATGATTAATGAGTATTTAATCTTTCTAATCCAATTTGTCAGATTCTAAAATTATCCCTTTGGGATTTTTATTGGATTTTCATTAAATATGTGAATTAATTTGAGAAGAAAATTAAAATATTGTCTTTTAATAGAAATTAACTCACAAAATTCAAAATTTCTAAGTTTTCTGAAATATATAGTGGACTGAAATATGTTGTAGTGGAAAAACAGTGGATTAGCCATGAAGAGATCTGGCTCATAGGCCTGGCTCTCAATTTTTTATATTTGGGTACTTGGGAAAATTAATTCACTGCTCTAAGGCTCAGTTTCCTTATTTGAATAATGAAGAGGTTGTGCTAGATAAGGCATTAGAATGGTCAATGAGTTCCATTCCAAATTGTGAATTCAATGAACATCTGTTATTAAACATAATTTTTGTATGCCCACAGGCTACTTAACAATAGCATCTTAGTTTAACAACCACTCTTTCTCCCATTTTAGCATTCCTTTTCTAGGTAAAAATACATTCCATAGAAATGAATGGAAAGTATTATGTATTATTAAAATTATGATTCCATATAAATAGATTACCTAATTACATGTGGAGTGGTACTATGCCCCACACATATAAAAGCAGATTCCTAGATTTGATTAATTCGGTTTTTAGGAACATAACTTCACTGTTCCTATGATATTTTGTATAGAACTCCAATATACTAAAATTAACCTAATAGGAAGGAAGTCATAAATAACCAAATAATGAAAATAAAGTTATACAAAATATATAACTAGTAATATGCTATAAAATGGATCATTTTGCAAGTAAGGATTTAATGTAAAATGATTGGTTAAAATAAAATCTAATATTTGAAATAGTCACAACTGTACAGATATCAATCTAAAATAATTTAAAATGATCATTTAAAAACACTTAAGATCAATTAGACATGATGTGGAAACTACTGTAACAAACCCTCTCCCATATTCTCAGTGTCTTAATACAATAAAAGTGTATTTTCATGTCTCCATTCAATGTGGATTGGAAGAGAGTGAACATTACAGGGGCACGCATCTGCTTCATGCTGTCATCAAAAGACTCAGGGTTTTTATCTCTTGTGGCACCAACATTTCCTAAGGCTTCATTTTTCTCTGCAGTGAATAGTCTGAATGGGAAAAGAAATGAGGTAGAAGGCATAGACTCCCTATTTTCCTTTGGCCTCATTTATACAGTCTTTCTACATAACTGCAATGGAATCTGAAAACTATTTTCTAGTAACATGCCCAGGAAGAAAACACTTGTGGTGATGAACACTAGCAAACTCTGTCACAATTAGCCATACTAGCCAAAAAAAGGGAGTCCCCCCACCACTTCTCTTTCCTTAACATGCAGAACACACATAATAACTCCAATCATTGCATCCAGTGCAGAACTTGGGGTATCCACGTGACAGACAGTACTATACATTAATTTGGTTTTGTTTTTTTTCATTATCGAGACCTATGTGACATTAAGGAGTACATTTCTAGCTCCTCTCGTACCTAATAGATAGACCTGCTGAAAGTTTGGCAGTTGAAAATTCAGTTTTTGTTTAGGCTCTGGTGCTGCTCTCTGGAAGGAACTCATCTGCTCATTGTGTCCCTTATCTCTGATTTCTGGGAGTTTATTTTTGTGAGTTATTTTCTCTGCCCACACCTGAGCAGGACACTGAAGAGCATGTTCTCCTTAGAGGCTGTGCAGTTTTTGCAGGCTGCTTTTAATAGAGTAAGTTTAGGGTGCAAAATTTGTCTCACAGCTTGAACAACCATTCTTATTTAGCCTGGGTTTATGGTTTCCTTGAAAGTTTTGATAAAAACATACAAGGCATAAGATCTATCTGCTTCTAATCAAATCCATGTGCCAGAAGATCATATTCCTTCCTAGTCAAGACCTTAATCTACTTCATTTCTTACTTCTTTCCCCTTCTTGCCTCTTGCTTCAAATTAATAGTGCTAACTTAAGACTACATAGGAAAAAACCCTGATCTTTGCCACATTACCAGATCATTCTCTTCAACCCAGCATTCCTTTTCATTACTTAGTTTTTTCAATCATTCCTCTTGTTACTTGATGTCTGGTGGCAGTTTTCAGATTTTTGATCTCCCTCAGATCAGTTTCAATTCTGTTCATAAATCTACAAATTATTTCCATAACTTCATTTAGTATCTTGTCAAACTTCCAGTCTAAAAATCACTAATAGTCCATCTTTCCAAATAGTATTCTTAGAGCCACCTGCTCAAAAGTCCAATGTCTTCCTTTCAGTGTATCATGTCAGCATATTTTGCCAAAGAACACCAAGACCCTTTAGTTCATCAGTATCCAATATTGATTTGTTCTTTATTAATCACAATCCAGTCACTAAACATACTAACAAATATTTTTGGACATTTTACATTAGTGTTCCACTCTAGGCATAGTTATAATTACTTATGTATTACTTATTTTTTTTTGGTCATCATATGTTAAAGGCTAAAACAAACTCCAAGTTCTCATATCTTAATTCACTAAAAATTTCTTTCTCAAAGATCAAAATCCAGTGTGGTTGGAAGTGAAGCTCTATGTCATAGAACTGAGCTCTTTCCTTTATGTGATTGAATCATTTTTCAGGGTTTTGTTCTCTTCTGCATTAAGAGGCTGTTCGGGGGAAAAGACAGTGTCAAAAACACACTTTTAAGTGCCTTGGCCCAAACCTGATGCATATCAGGTCTGCTCACAACTCATTAACCGGAAATTTATCACATTGCTGATCCACCTGCAAAAGCGGCTGAGAGAATATTCTAGATATGCTCCCAGGAGTGCTGTATTTCTGTATATGAGAAATGCTGTATTTTTGCCACACTGCTACTGATTGCTTCATAAAAAAATGTCTGTTACATCATGTGTTTTATAAGTTAACTCACCTCTACTATAATATAAAAACTGACAGGAATACAGTAATTATACCTTTCCAAATTTTCTATAATTTCCTTCTACATCTAATCTTCAAAGTCTCTGGAATCTGGAAACACTCAAGCTTCTGTTTGTTTCTTGGACCATGACTGCTACTCTATTTGCAAAGTGACCTGTTGTCAGAGGGAGGTGGCGCTATACTTGGAATTACTTATGTATTTGGTCATGGAGAGGACACTGTATATTGCCATAGTGACTACATGGCAATTATTTGTTATTCTATTGTTCCAAACAATGTTGATTGCCTACATATACATGCTGAGTCATAACTATTCAGAATTAAAATGTATATAAATTGCACCATGGTGCATGCCTGCGTTTCCAGCTACTTGGAAGATTGAGGCAGAACAATTATTTGAGCCCAAGAGTTTGGGCAACATACTAAGTCTGTATCAAAGAAATAAAAATACAAACAAAAATATTTTTGAAAGTTTATGTCTATTATTTTTACAACAGTGACAAAAATATTCAGGAAAATTAATAATTAATTAATTATAAAAGAGATGAACACATAAATTTTCTGGATTATGGTTGTTAGGAGTCTAGCATCTTTTTCTAAAGCAGAAGATTATTTAAAGAAAACTCTAGGGCTACCTGTACATGTCTTGAAGACCACTGATGGGAAGTCATGCAGCAGATAGTTAGAGATTCCAACTCTTCACCTATTCCCCCCAATCCACTCTTCTTTTCATGTAACTTTGCGTTTCCTCCAATAAGAGGTAAGTATCTTTCTATTCCTTGACTTTAAACTCAGTCATATGACTTTGGCCAATGGCTTTTAGTAGATACAATGTAAGCAAAGTATTGAATTGTGCTTTTGCGTTTATGCTTGTCTTTGTCCTTCTACTTTCTCCATAAAAAGAACATGCTCCAAGTAATGCACTACTCCAGGAAGGAGCAAAACTTGGGACAATTTGACTTCATTCATATTGGAGCCAAGGCTGTGCAAGCCCAGCTGAGCCTAACCTGAACTATCTGACTCCCAGCCAACTGGCAGATCCGTGCACAAGAACAAATGATGGCTATTATAGGCCACTGTATTTTATGATGTATTCCTAAGCAGTTATAGGTGATGTGATTGAAATATGGCATTAACATGTTTTTAAAAAACAAAATAGACTACAATGAGAGTTACTTGCCAGAGACAAGAGCCAGAATATGTAACCAGATGATTTTGTTTCCAGACAGGTGACATTTACCAACATTATCTTCAGTTCAAACTTCACTTATGTTGGGAAGTATGCTGTGGCTTAAGTTCATACTACCAAAGCTCATATATCCTCAATGTAAGTAGAATTAAAATGCTATTAGAGAATTAAGCTTTGTTTATGCTTTTTGTTATAGTTTTCTAGAGTGTACTTTAAGCATTGGCCACAAGCCACATTGGGACATTAAGTAATCACAATACTAACACATTTCAATATTCAGCTGGCAACAAGGCCTATAATTATAGTTAAGCTTTCATTCTCTGTGTCTGCAATTACCTAACCAGTGATAAGGAGATTTTCATGATTGCCATTAAGGGTTTAATTATGACTGAGTCAGATACAAGAACAGTTGTTAGCTACATATCCATCCATCCCTATGGGTAAATTGGCCTATCTAAGGAAAGACTGGAAGAATAGCCCGAAGTAGTAAAGGAAGACAATAAAGTGCATTATGGATAACTCAGGACACGCTGCTGCCACTCTTGCTTTCTTTTAGCAGCTTCATATCGATGAGCCCGGTGAGCCACTTGGGATATCAGTGGCTCCCAGGTGAGCAACCCCAGGGTAATAACAGTCTGTTGCCCTGATGCAATCCTCTTGCTCATGGAGTCTGGCCACTAACCCCATAAAAAGACTGGAATAGAAGAAAGTTAGTTCTTAGACCCTAAGTCATAGTAGAGAAAGTAAATGTTTTGAATATCTTGGGAAATAAAACCTAGAAGAATAAATATATTAATTAATTGGTTTTATTTATTGAATATTGCTGTCTCTTTAATAGCTTATTTACGAATATAATCCATGATTGACTATTTAGTGACTTTGTTATATACCATGTCAAACAAAACTTGCATCTAAGAATGTCAAGAGGAATGTTAACGGCTTGCTTAGTTGTTTGCCAGCCTTGTCTGTTGATAGATAATAAGCCAATTGTGCCACTGCTTTTTAATTTTTTTAATGTGGTATACACCGAACACTATAAACAAAGGACCAACTAGGAAGTAGCAGAGAGGGTTTTATTGTGAACTGCTTTGGAAAAAGTTGCTAATAAGACTGTGAGATTGAAACGGAACTAAGTAAAGGTGATATTATCTATCTGAGCATTTGATGTACATATTGTTCTGATTAGATGTTTACTTAAATAGGAAAACATTGATTATAATACAGACAAAAACCAAGGAAAAGATACACTAGTCATTATTCATATGCTAAAGTTATTTTTAAAAGGATGTGTTGAACTACTTTTATAGCTCTAAGATATTTTACTTTCTAATTCAAAATTTTATAACATTTTAAAGTTTGAAAAAATAAATTTGATGAATTTTAGAATGTATAGGAGCACCAAGAACTCTCAGTAGGAATTTCTCATCACAAAATATTTTTAGAAAATATTTAACATTGACAACATAGGAAGATGAAATTATTGCTTTATATTTTTAAATGCTTTTAAAATTAGTTCAATTGTAAGCATGACTTTAAAATATTTTGAGCTAATGATTAACTAGAAAAGAATTGGAATTATGCTTTCATTCAATTTTGAAACATTTAGATTAACACTTGCTAAATGTCAAAGTAATACAAAATATGCAAATGAGATCTGCTTGTTCAATAAAATTACATTAGAATTTAAAGCAAAAAACTTGAAATTTAAAATTAACTGTAGAAACAGAAAAAATATAAAATGCTCTAAGTAGCAAACTCAACAAAAAGCCATGGTAGAACAATATAGCCTGTGACTAAACAAAGTAAAAAATTGTAGTAATTAAAACATTAAAGGAGAGCAAAACCTAAAATGTACTAAGTGATTAATAAAGTGTGTAAGAGAGCAAAGAGATCCACTCCTAACGATCTCCAATGCTAACTGACTTTTCTTTTTTTATTGTTGTTTTTTAGTTATACATGACAGTAGAGTCTATTTTGACATATTTTTTCAAACATGGAGTATACCTTATTCTAATTAGGATACCAGTTTTATGGATGTCCACAATGTTGAGATTCACTGTAGTGTATTCATATAGGAGCATAGATTCCTTTTCTATTAGACAATTTAAAATTGAGTCAAAATCATAAGCAAAATAAAAAAGACAACTCTATTATCTGTTTAGTATGGTGTTTGTTTTAAACAAACTTTGGACTTTTGCAGCACTATGAACCAGGCACTAGCTGCCTGCTGGGTATTTTACAGAATCAACTTAGGGGACCTTCAAATTAAATCAACAGGTAGATTTTGATATTACTATTAAGGTATAGGGCAAGAGACATTTTGCCCAAGATCACTTAGTAGGTGATGGTGAAAGTGAGATTCAAACACAGACATTCTAAGTCCAGAGTAGGTGCATGGAACCACTATAATCCATTGCCTCTTTAGTAGCTCAACAATTAGGACAGACACCTTCTTGTCTACACATATTGCCCCATCTATTTTTAGACCTGTGGCAAATGAGTAGTATATATGTTATATTAAACTGAACTCTTGTTTCAGCCAACATTAACTTGCAGCTATTCATTTTAGAATGCATTTTGCAGACCCAATTGGTAAACTGTGATTTTACTGATCTGATAAGATAATATTTGTCCAATTATGAACTAAGAATTTTTCCCAAAATTTCCCTCAAATAGTGAATCATATCTTATAATTAAGTTTTCCCACAGTTTATTTGGAGAAGGCAAATGAGCCAGAAATAAAAAACATAGAAGTTATTCCTGGATAATGATAGAGGTTATCTATTATCTCTGTAATTATTTTTGCTTTGTTTTATGGAGTCAAGAACAGTTTTGCTGCTGGGCAGAGTGGCTCACTCCTATAATCCCAGTGGCTCAGGAGGCTGAGACAGGAGGACTGCGAGTTCAAAGCCAGCCTCAGCAAAAAGTGAGGAGCTAAGCAACTCAGTGAGACCCTGTCTCTAAATAAAATACAAAATAGAGCTGGGAATGTGGCTGAGTGGTCAAGTGCCCCAGTGCCCCTCCCCCCAAAAAAGTTTACTTATTATCCCTGGACTAAAGCCTACTGGTTGTGTTAGATACTGTTGTATATAAGCCTATTATAGATCAATTTCAAAACCAAGTGTCTGATTACACTGTAAAAACCAAATATAAAAATTAGTCACTATAAAAAGATAATAGCCAAAATAAGAAAAGTCTGAGACTGTCTTAATGTTAGCAAATGCATACTTAGGACTTGAGATAAAAGTTCCAATAACAATATCATATATGTACTATTACCTCTGCATAGAATAAGCTAATAGTGAAGGTAAAGCTTCCTAGAAAATTTTTTTGGATGACAAAGATATGACTCGACTAATAACAAAGAAATTGATACCAAAGATGTATAACAGGCATTTAAGGAAAATAGTTTCATAGAATGTGAGAACGTAAACATCATTTCCTAGTGTGTGCTATTAATGTGTATCTAGAATTAAATTTTAAAAAGAAACACTGTACTTTTTCAACTATAACATTTAGAGTCCATATCCAATGTGATTTGTGTGGATATGTGCTAAAAATTATTCAGTTTATTATATAGAAATGTTCAGTGTGTATTTTATTATTTAACACCCAGTTGAGCTATTCTCTTTTATTGTCCTCATTGTTTGAACAGCAGAAATGAAACTTCAAAGCTCATTCCACTAGACCTTGATCTAATTGTGCATTCTATTGAGTGCTGTTCATGATTAAGAACCTCAACACATGTTAAATGACAATATTGTTCCTTGTACTCTACCTTTAAATATACTCACATATAAAGCTTGCATAATGTATGTGTGCTGTTATTTATGTCAGTTTAGAAGTATTTCACAATTCTTAAAATTTTATTGCCATATCTCATGAAGTGTATTTGTGTGTGTGTGTGTGAACATTAACAGTTGTAAACTGTTACAAAAATTGGGTCCATGCACTTTATAAAGTTCTCTGACCTTGTGTCATGCACTTACTGTATGTGTCACACCATATATTTGAAATGATGGAGAAACACAAAATAGTGAAGTTATAATATTCTAGAAAAATGAAACAAGACTACCAACTGTACCATGCCTTATAAATCATCTGTATTTAAATCTTTTTTGAAATTTTCATGTAAGCAAATGGTTTATAAATGTACCACAAAACTGTAGGCTTGTGTGCTGCTGGAAAATGGGTTTAGTCTTATTCAAGGAGAACTTCATAAAGGAATTAAAAGAAACTGAATTACAACAGTGAGCAACAGCTGGGGGGTGGGGCGCAGGAGTGGGTGACATCACAAGTGTTAGAAAATGGCGCTTGGAAGTGATAGAAATTTTCATAACATTTTTATGATAGATAATGAGTCTTGCATGCACAGAAGAGAGAAATTAGCCTTCTGTGTGTATGTACACCTGTGTGTGTATGCATGTGTGTGTGTATGTACATACCATTGTCCTGGAATTAAGATGGGCTTGGAGTTGAATATTATAATAAGAATTTAGATTTAAACCAGTACATAGTAGCTTGTCACTCAAAGATGCTTGGTTGAAAGAAAATACTTGAAAAAGTGGCAACATGAAAACAGCCTTTAAGTAAAATGTGACTTATAACTGTCAAATCAGAATAGGGAGATGGCTATGTCAATGCAGTGGGAATTCATTCAGGAGATGATGAGAGTAAGAGCACATGTACGAGATCTCTTTTTGTAAAAAGTGGGGACAACTTAGATATAGATTGTCAACACAGCAAAGATACCTAAAGGTTTGTGACTACTAATTATATAAAATATCTATTGTAAGTTTCAAACTTGAATTTTTATTTCAATCAGGAAAATTACATTTCCCATCTCTTTCCAGATTGTTAAGGACAGATAGATATAAAATTAAGAGGACTGTATTATTTAAGTCATTTTCAGAGAAATCAGAAAGGAGCTTGAGAACAGATTCATTCCTAAGAGGCTGGTCCACAGCGCCACCTTGTGTTGACGATCCAGTTCTTCTTTTGTGTTTTGTTTTCAAAGGCTAATTTTCAGGATGTGAACTACAGAGAAGTAAATGCAGATTACATTGCCCTAACTTTTAATTAGTCAGTTCAATCACTGAAATACAAAGCAAATAAATATTTTAAAATAGCTATTTTTAACCAGTAAGTTTTTACCCTTCATCCTGCTGTAAATTAGTGCATTTTCTTCCTACTAAAATCTGGTCAATCCACTGACATGAAGAGGTATTTAGATCCTAAGGAAAGAATCTCAGGGTAAATAAAATATGCTGTTTTAAATCAATTATAATCAAAGCAAGTACACGAACAGAGCACGCAGATCTGATATAACATTGCAATTAATTTGCATTGGATTATTTCTGTTTTTTAAACTACTTTTTAAATGGATGGAAATTACTAATTTTATTAGAAAAATGTGACTTCACTGTTTGGGGAATAGCTAAAATAGAAAATGATCAAACCTAACTTTAGCAATTTGTTTTTTTTATGATCGGGCCTTCAGTGTTTGAACTAATAGTTGATTACTATTTCTAATCACAGTCGATTTGGATTTCCTTCCATTAATCTATGGAGAACCAGTAGATTAAAAAATGCTTAAGAAAGATAATATAGACAATAAATACAGTTCTTATTTTTGAAGCTACTATCCAAAATTGACTCAAGGACTATATTGCTTTGGATGCTTTTGGATGTTGAATTTTGTTTTTCCCTATAAAATTCTAGTAGCTGTTTTTTCAACCTTGTTTACCCCTGTTTCAGTGAATGATTCATGTAAGGGACAAAGTGCTTAAATTGTTTGTTTTGTTGGTTTTTGTAACTTTCCTTCTGTTGAATGAACTTTATGTTCTTAAATGTAGCCTGGCACTAAACTAGAAAATAAACAAAGCATGTTATTTATTTAGAGTGTAGTTTTCTAAGGTACTACGTCTCTCTGTAAAATAAAGGTAGAATTTCTCAGATTTTAACTTACTCAAGTTAACTTTTTAATTTAACTTTTTAACTTAAAAATTAGACATGACAACATGCCTCTGGAATCTTTATTATAATGAAACAAAGGTTTAGTGTGTTTTGTTTTATAAACATCCACATGCAGTTACAAATACATATTGATAATTATATTTAAGTTTTAACATACAAGTTTTAAATGTACATGGATAATATTTATAATATGTATAATTCTACTGAAAACTTTGTACTTCATATGATTATGGGATGTGCAGATAATAGTATTTTACAGTCTATATTCTTAGAGTTATAGATAATGAGAGTCAAGTGACCCATAGTAATTATCTATGAGCAAATTATGTACCTAATAAGCATAATTTTAGTTTCCATATAAATTTTACTATAGGCAGCTTTCTTCCCTTCTAGCACCGAAGTCAAAAAAATTTATTTCTGTGGAGTTAGAGTATATTAATTAAAATTGCATACTCCTATGACCAGTTCAATTATATGCTTAATTATTGTCAAGTAATCTCAGCTATTCATAAAAAATAGTTATCTAAAATGACAAACAAGGAGTTTTTCACTAACATGCAGAATGCCATGTCTTTCCTTTTTATCATAAACATTTCTGTCATTACTTTGCAGAACACATATTTTTGTCTATTTGAAGTGCATTATTTTAGAGGGAAAGCTGCTCACCAGATTACAGAACCTGAGCTGGCCAGTGGATAACTTAACTACAGAAGCCCACTACACCTAATTATAAAAGATGAAGGTTTTAAAATTTGCATAATTGCAACTATTGGAAGGGGTCGGTAACATATTTGCATTATCTACTTATGTTCCATACCAACACTTTTAAGCACCACTTTTAAAAAAAAGTCTGCTAAGTCAGATGCTTGTAGGTGTCAGAACATCATAACCTACAACGTAGGCAATGCCTTTTTCTACCCACATGCCTGGGTTCCAATGGCTTTCTAAAATCAATTTCTAGGTTTGGGTACTATTCCATTTTCCAAATTTTGAAAATAAACAATCTTTCTATGCCTAGCTGTATGTAGCTAGGGGAATGCCTAGTGCCTCTAAATCAAGTTCCAAGTACTCATTTGTGCTTTTTACAAATAATTGTTCCATTTACTATAATTCAGAGCAATTAATAATTACAAAGATGGCATTCGCATCATGAAAGTGCAGACAGAGCTAGTGAAGAAGAGCGGTTGGCCTGTATCACAAGGACCTTTTTACTTTGGAGGCTGAAAGAATCCCAATATCTTAGGGAAATGAACATTTTTTTTTTGTAGTGGTTACTGTTTTAATGTCTAAATAGCATCTGAAATAATTAAATTAGAAAATGGAAAGGCAGCTAAATTAACCAGAGTTGAGAATTTGCTAATAAAAGTAATGATGTTAATAGCTACCATTAATTTGGTAGCTTCTATGTTCAAGGTCCAGGCACTTTAGATATATCATTTCTAATTCTTATTAAAACCTGGAAAGATACACATTTTAGCACTATTTTTGATAAGTTGCCCAAGAGGTTATAGAAATTAAACCTGGATTTAAACCTACTTTTTATGACTCTATTGTCTAGTTTTTCCACTATTCTATACCGTCCTCTTCCCCCAAAATTATAGCTATATTTTATTAATAATACCTTCATTGAAAGATCTTAATAATCTTGTTAATATGATAGATCATTGCTTCAACAATTTTTTTTAGTAAAAATTAGTTGTCCTCAAAATAGTATCAAATGCATTTCATTTATTTCCTCATTTACTCAACTAATACTGACTTTGCTCTGTGCCATTTGCTACCAGAGCCAAAGTGGGAATATGAATTAGGAAGGGACTAAAGTCCCAGAGTGCAATAATAAAACACTGAACATTATTGCACCAGTTGTAAAGAACAGGTGGCTCTGTAGTCCTTGCTTCATACAAATGAATAAACAAAGAAAAGTCAAATATGAATTTAGGGGGAAATTCTGCAGTGCACAAAGGGAAATCCAGAGTTGACCGCTGAGTTGTTTAAATGCATTTACTATAAGAAACTGCAATACTCTTACTTCTGTATTACTGCATCCGCTGCTTTTATCTCGTCCCTAGTAGAGTTATACTTGGCATTAGTCATGCAACATTGTATGTATTTGGAGTGTACTTCTTGGGTATTAGGAACTTTGTGAGAGGGAACATTTAATTCTAGTTTATGTGGAAAATGTGTCATTCTAGCCTGTTCAACATCCACGAGGTATAAACTATTAGAGAAACAATTTTAGAAAGGAAGCAGAGAAAATAAGAAATAAAGAAATTGAGGAAGAGAAAGAAGAAAAAGAAAGAAAGAAAAAGTTGTTTTATTCCCACAAAAAGTCAAGCTTAGCAGAGTAAGATTTTGAGGAGTAAAATGATCAAATTTTGTCTATATAAATGTAACTGAAAGATAATTTATTCATCCATAATACTCTATTCAGAAATAAAAATAACAGCATTTGCTTACAAATCAAGTATGACAAGAAGATACATTTCCGCTAATTAAAATTGCTTGTAGCCTGTTGGCAAGGCTCAATAATCAAGATTGTCACAGGAAGTGAGGTTGTTTTAGCTGGCTCTTTGTGAGCACACATTTTTACTTCCTACTTACAGTAAGCACTGAGCTTTTCCCTTGAACTGCCCAGGTTCCCTCCAGGTTCTGCTCTCCTGAAGTAACTTTCAAGCCCAGCATTTTCTGTAACTTGATTCCTCAGCACTTTCCAGGGAAGAAAGGTATCTGTGAACCTCTGGTTTCATTATTAACTCCCTGACCACAGTATAAATCACTTCATCATCTTCAGCTTTTTCAAACACAGAAATAAAGGTAAGTTAAACAACCAGGTTTTACATATAAAGTATCACCACTAAATATAATAAAATCTTTGCTCATATATCTCAGTGAACATCAAAAATAAGTATGTGTATGTGTGTTTGTGTGAGCATATGTGTGTAGTGTTTCCTGTTGTATCCTCATCTTGGTAGTAACGATGGTGGAAGGCTCTGCTTGTTTCTTTCTCACTGCAGATTTTGATTTGCTGGTTTTTGAACTCTTGATAAATTTGGTGACATTGTGGCTGATCCACTTTATCCCTGCTTTGTTTGGGCATGGTCTTGCTCTCTGAGGCACCACTATCCCATTTCCATTGACTTCAGGAAAAGGTTCATTAGGCCTGATCTCTCTCAGTCTTTTTTCTTCCTCCCCTTTCTTCTCTCTTCTCCCTGCTGGACTCTGGGGCTCTTTATTCCTCAGGTCCCCTGTAGGTTAAGCCTAAGTGCTTATCCTCTCTTCTCTTTAACTCACAGTCAGCATTGGCATCTGTATTCTGTAACCTTCCATATGAATAAATAAAAGCAGGTACCAGCCTCCCAAATCTCCAGGTCTAACTGGACAAACAGCTTGAGATGCGGCTCCTGTCACCACTTCATGTCACCTTGGAGCAAAATTCCCCAATAACATTGAGCTGTTTCTGACTATAATTTTAATTCCCCAGTGTTTAAGTTTGCCAGACTCCAACAAAGCCTCTTGTAACCTACAAATAATTAACATCTAAGAAAGACACGTTATAGACCTAAATGGCACAGTAGGAACGGATGTATCTGTGCACGGGATAATTAAGGGTTTCTGTGGAGATCTTTATGCTCTTCCGAGTGTCTGGTCTGTCAGAAGACAACTAGGTTCTGAGCCAGTTTGAGCAGTTGGATAGGCAATTTGCATTTGCCAAGATTTTCTCACTCCTCACTCTGTATATCCCTGCTTCTTGTTCTATATAGAAATTCTGCATTTTTCAAGTAGTCTGCGACTTTGAAATTCTTCCAAAATAATTACATTCTGAAAACAAATCTTGTGGTGGGGAAGGCTTATGCTCCAGCACATTCAAGGTTTTCTTTTGCTTGTGTTTTTA
The DNA here is from genome assembly GCA_004024805.1 of Geosciurus inauris. Taxonomy (NCBI): domain Eukaryota; kingdom Metazoa; phylum Chordata; class Mammalia; order Rodentia; family Sciuridae; genus Geosciurus; species Geosciurus inauris. The sequence continues at coordinate 50,598 of PVHX01000088.1, read as the reverse complement.
CACAGGAGGTTTAAACTAAGTTGGGCTGTTCATATTATCAGTTCACAAAACATGATCATTCTTGGTGTGTGTGGGTCCCCAACACTGGCAAGTTGGTTGATGGTTGATTTATTTTTTAAAACTCCTTTTCATGTCTGCATCTCATCTCCACTTACCACTCCCTGAATAGGCAACCATTTAAAAGTGTAACTTTTTACATGTTGTGTTCCTGTGAAATGATAATTATTTTATGTGTGAATAGTTTAATACAAATTTTATTGTTACATAATTGTTTGCTGCTTTTACCTGCTACTTTTCAGTACCCACCTTTGCATTTAGATATACAACTTGTTCACTGTTTTTAATTGTTGCATAATGCTCATGGTGTGTACCTCATCTTGCTTATCTTTCAGAGGACTGAGCTTTCACTCCTGAGAAAAGAAAAATAGACAAATATCCTAAGGTTTGTTTTCTCCTTTTGTGTTTGCTCTTGAAATTTGTTTCTGTGTCTGGATTGGGCTTAGGTCAGATAATGATTTTATATAAAGTTGAAACAAAAAGGGAAGTGATATGATCAGAACTATGAGTAATTTTGAATAAATAAAATTATAGTTTAGGTATTTTTGATATAATAGATTCAATATTCTATAGCTTAAGGATTTACAGGTTGTATCTGTTCAAACTTCCTGGGTGCTAAGGTTGGCATGTCTACTTACCAACTCTGTAAATTTAGCCAATTTACTTAAACATTTCCTCATCTGTAATATGGATGCAAAAACAATATATTGCATGCATGTCAATCAAAAAGGGTAGATTATGCTGCTCTAATGCCCCTCACCCCCAAATCTCAAGGGCTTAAAAACCACAAAAGGTATTTCTTGCTTATGTTATACATTCATCCAGGGTCAGCTGTAACTCTGCCCCATGCTGCTTTCATCCTCAGTATGGAATCCAAACTGATGGAGTGACCACCATGTGGAAGATTCCTGATTGCTGAGACAGAAGTGAAATAATGCTGGCATTCTACACAATGGGTTCAATTCTCAGCCCATAGGTACCAATTATCCTTCCTGGCCAAAGCTAGTCATATAACCTACTCCATACCAAGAGCCAAAAAACAAAACAAAAACAAAAACAAAATCACCAATTGCCCAGAAGTTGAAAAACTGCAATGTTTAGGAACTATCAATTTTTAAGGGCTACTGTATGCCTTGAATGGTTGCTGTCAAGATTAAAAGGAGCTTATTTCTCATCAACTGATCAGAACAGTTCCTAGAGCACAGTAGACATGGAATAAATATAAGCTATGATTTAAATATAAGCTATGAAAGGTCCTTAAAAGGCCTTTCATCCTTTCCCAACACTCTGCTTGAACACTATATTCTATTACTTGCAAATCAACCTCTCCCCCCACAAGCCACCAGGCAAATATATCAAATACTTTCTTCTTGTCTGAGATGGGCAGTATCTTGCAGTACTTTGATCTCATCCCATTTCTGGGGACTTAACCTTGCATGGCTCCTGCCTACACTGCCATGAGAAATGCATTTTATCCCTTGGTTTTCATACTCTACTGGTCTTGGTCACAGTTGGCTCACAAACATCTTTACTAAAGCTTCATTTAGATGTTTTAACATATAAATAATATTATTGTCAAAACTAATGTATTTTTAAGAGCTCAAGGAGGCAAGAAGTGAAAGCAGGGTCTGTTTCAGGGAAATTGAAATGGATAGTCACGTTTCTTTTCATTTCAGCAATAAATTAATGGGCTGTTTTAATAGCTTCCTCTGGCCCCTTTATTCCACACAGTACCAGTTCACCAGGGTAATCCTAGCCTGGAGACTTTTCACTCCCTGGATCCTTTGAGCATCATTTTGCCTAGGCTCTTTCCCAACTTCCTCCTTCCTCCAGACAGAGTAAATTTTTCCTTCATGTCCCCAAAGCAACACAACTATACTTCAAGTTGTGTGGACATTATTTATTTACATGTCTATCTCCTTTGTAAAGCTATGAGGTCCTTGAACATAACAGCCTCATTTCATTGTCTTTGTATTCCCCAAATCTATAGCATCCTGACACACAATAGGCAATCAATGTTCATTCCATGAATGAATACCATCCAAGAAATGTAATAACTTAATTAAGGGTATCAAATCTTTAGTGGGTTGGGAAGTGGGTATTTCAAGCATTGTTTCAAGACAGCTGGAGATAGATTTTGAGATAGAAGATATTTCAGTATTGTCCTAAGATTTCGTGTCAATCAATTCTTATTTATGTTTGAAACCTGGTTCTAATCAATTTGCAGCATTTGAAGTCACTACTTTAATAAGAATTACAGTGCTCAAAGCTATCTCTATAGGATAGTTTTTGGTTTTTTTTTTTTTTTTTTTTTTGGTTGTACTAATTTATTTATTTTTCAGACACTTTTTTGCAGAATTTTTACTTTAACTTTATTTTATTTTTTGTAGAATCACATGTATAGTTTTAGATGTCCCAAAACTGTAGATATTTTAATAATAATATTAATAATCATATACATCTTTAGGGGACTTAAGACCATTTAAATAGTCAGCATTTTTTTAATTAAAAAATTAAAAGAAAACCCACTTCATCACTGACAGAATTTAGTGGCCTTGCTAAAAAGACCTTCCAATAAAGTATGGTGGTAAAACTTTTTAAAAAGCCAAAATTTGCAGGTCGGTTCTATACTCTCAATAACATTTGTTAGGATCTACTTTCTCTACATTATGGAACTCCCCCGCAGCACCCCTCACCTTTTTAGTTTTTACCACTCTGGGCTTTTCATTAATATAAGAGCTTCCTAAATGGCTTTTCTCTTTTATTATTATTTTTTATTTGTTCTAATTCATTATACATGACAGCAGAATGCATTTTGATTCATTGTACACAAATGGAGCCTAAATGGCTTTTCAAGCTCTAATCTCTGGTACCTCCAGCCCATGCATCTGTGGTTAGGTGGCCTGTGATTGCTACATAACAGTTAGATAATATGACTTCCTTCTAAAAAAAAATCACTGAAATCATTACTTAATTACTACTATGAAGATATTTAAATTATTATTAAAAATGAAAGGACAGTATGTCCACTCAAAACATTCATCAGTTAGAACTAACTTTCCTCCCAGATGTAGGTCCTTGTATACCCCGCAACCCCTGCCCTTCAGAAAACAATTGCTAGAATATACATAGGCTCTCATAATGTTGTGTCTTGTGTCTTGTTCATATAATCTTCCTTCCCTCCATCATCTTCCTACAAAAGACTCAAATTCTTCAATTCCCAACTTGAATGGCCCACTTTCCTTCCATTTGATTTCTAAAATTTTTCCAATTTCACCTTAATTTATTTTTTATATTTCCAGCAGATTTAAATTCCTTGACAAAAACTTTAATGTCCTATTAATATTTTTTTTCTTCTAGCATCCATTTAAACTCTTGGAAATTATAGTTCCTGATTTAAATTTTTTAACTGAAATAAATTCAACAGAATTAACTCATTCCATTATAGCTCCGACTCTAGACTTAGTTTTTAAAACTACAGGATTTGGGAAGTAACCTAGACTTTCATGGGTACTTAGCTTTCTCAAATTATTTCACTCCAAGTCCATAATTGAAGAGTGAGGATAATCTTATATTTCAATTTTATTATCTTTCTATATAGCAACATTTATGGAAAACAATAATGGAATATGCCTTACATAATAGGAACAGATTTTCCAAAATGGGCACAATGATTATGACCACAAAATTGTTATATTGGTTGGAGCTAAAATCTCCAAGAATCTTACTATGAGGTTATGCATAATGCCTATGATAGTGACATCTGGTGGCTCATGGGGCATGTTACATTAATCCACCAATTTCAAATGTGTCTGTATTTCTATTTTAATAGACATAGTTGCTTTATTCTTACAAATTGGTCCTAAAATTGTTTGATATGTGCCTCATCCTTCCTGAGAAAAATTAATATTATGTTATAGATTTGGTTCTCTAACATGCACATGTCTTAAATTCACATTTCCACTTACTAAAAGTAGGCAAAATTGTAAACATGAATTATTCTTATGTCTAGGTGAGACATGGGGTGAAAGACTGCACTTTTACCACTTATAATCCATACTGCTTTAACCCCAAACACAAACCACCCTTAATGACACTGATCCTTTAGAACATATATGTCATAATCTATCATTTATACTTGGTGTGACTCATTGTGCTGGAAGAAAATCAGAAGTTCAGAAGTTAGAATTCCAGGCCAACCCTACCAGCACTGAATTGTGTGACCCTGAGCTAGTCATGAAATTTCTTGGTCCTCAATTTTCTCATCTGAAAGATTTTGGCCAGATATCCCTCGTCTTGAGACTTATTAAAGACAGGGACTTAATAGACAGTGATGGTTAATTACAATGACATTGCTCTCCTCTGATATTTGGCTTTTGGTGCACAGAGGATAGGTATTTTAAAAAATGATAATAAGGCTCCTTCAAATTCATATTCAGTATTCATATAACATCCATTACCAGAGCACCCAATGGGATAACTCAAGATTCCCAGGACCACTGGCAAAGAGCCAAAGCTATTACAGTCATAACTGTGAATAAATTAGAAACAGCTTAGGCTCAGTTCCTCACACTCAAGAATTTACTGAATGTACCTGCTGCTCTATCCCTATTTAGTACTTTCCAAAGCCTGTTAGAGACCAGATTCATTAGAATTATCTATACACTTGTCAAATATTTATGTCTCATGCTCCCTGCTAAACCTACTAAAAGGAAATAACTGGAATTGACAATTTTAACAAAATTCCCAGATGATAATGATGGCTGTCTTGACATGCTACTTACTACACCTACCTAGACACCAAGAAGATTCAGACAGAAAGGAATGTCAGTACCATACAGCAGATGAAAGATACAGTTTTTTAAAGCAGAAATTGAAAACTCAAGTGTCTACATGGCCCACAAAGTAACTTAAATGAAAAAAATTGGCCAAGTAGGTATTAAGGGGACCTCTAGAGAGCATGCCCCATGCAAAGTAGACAGCCTTTAATTAGCTGTATTGGTTGGTGCCAGGAGGGGAAGCTTCCCAGGGTTGCCCTGTTCTTTGTAAAAAGAAGATGAAAATAGGATTCTTACATGAAATCTTCAATTTGTACGGGTTGGAACTAATTCAATGCAAACTAAATGAAACACATTCGTAGGCTTCAAGTTTTTGTTCTCTGTGTTAGATCCAGTTCTTATTTGTGCCTTCTAAATCACATTTCTCTCTTTTTCAGCTTTATGGTATTTTCAGTCTAATGCATTTGATCATCTGGGTTAATCTGCAGACCACCCTTTATAGAATGGTCATTCTATCCTTTCTACTGTCATATTCTTTCAATTCTGTATAAAATTTGCTGAAACTTTGTCCCTATACATAGCGTTTTGGAGCTTTGTTCTCCAAACATTTGCAAACATACTCTTTCCAAGTGCTCTTCTCAACATTTTTCAACCCTCCATTCATTCAAAAAATATTTTTATAGTTGGTAAACAAAATTATCAACAATAATTTCTGTTCATGAAAAAATGATGATAATTAGATTTTACATATAAATTTAAATGTTGAAAATCATTATTCATTTGTAAGTGCCTATCACTTGCTTAAGATTATCTCAATTAAAAGCAAATTCTATGTACATCTCTTCACTCTAAAGTAAGTGTCAGAATTTAAAAAGATAAAAATAGAAAAAACCTATTCACAATAAGAAATTAGAAAAGAGATTGTACTGTGAGGTATATTCTCCTGAGCTTAGATCCTAAGGCAGCATAATGAGAAACCTCTAGGCAGTTGATAATGTGAAGGAATTTAACTAGAAATCCAGAAACTTTTCCTACAATCAACACTATGTCTTATGCTAGAAAGGAGCTTTGATAACTGGCCAAAGTAGTTTTCCAGCAAATCAGAAACAATTTTTTGTGTGTTTTACTAGTTGTTTTCAGCTGCGATAAGTGGGGAAATAATATATCCAGGTGATGTGGAAATATCTCAAGGTTCCTTGAAGATAAAAAGGAGGAAACTAAAAGCAGTACTCTCACTGAAGATCCAAGATAGCAGTAGGAAGTTTGAGGCACACCAAAGCACCATCCATCATCACTAGGTATTTGAATTGGTCATCTAAAGGAACTTGTGGATTTATCGTAACCTGGAACACATCCAAGAGCCACTATTTCTGAATATATGACATATCACCAGGACTCATATCATTGTAAAATGATATGACTCGATTAATTTGAATGAAGATAAGAGATATCTAAATTTTATGTCCTCTAATAAGCATCACTTATATGACACATTAGTAGGATTTATTGAAGTTGATGATTTATTGAACCATAGCTCTGATCATGGTTTTATATGAGATATTGGAGAAAGAGTACAAATAAACACAAGTGATCAACTAAACTCTGGGATAGATTGAACTCAAAGAATACAAATAAAAAAAAAGGATAAAAACACTTCAGAACAAGGTAAGACTGAATAAGTCAGATGTTTTAATGATATTTCGCCCACTGAGTTTTAAGGAAGTAAAGCATCAGTAGCAATAGATAAAGAAATTAAGTAAGCTATTTTAATTTCAGCAGAGCTAACTGGCTTTGAGTCTTCCAGTTCATTCAATCATTTATTCATGAATTCAGCAAACATTTGTTGAGTGCTGCTCTAAATTCTGATTAAAAAGTAATACATTCACATGGCTCTAAAATAAAAATATATTAAAAGTCTCACTACTGTCCCAACCCATCGGTGCTCATAAGTGATCAATTTTATTGACTATTTCTTATGTTTAGCATATGTAGACAAATTTAAGAAAACATTAATCTTATTGAAGCTTTAATGACATTAGTAAGTAAAAGGCAGCATCTTATGTACACTGGTCTTCATCTCACTTTCAGTATTAAGAGTTCCCTATAAATAGAATTGTATTCTGTTGACTTTACCATTATATAACCTGTCCTGTATAAGTGGATATGAGTTAATATCAAGTTCCTACTAACATCAACAATACTAACATAGATGTAAAAATAATCTTATGGAAGTATTAATACTTCTTATCTTTTCAAACTCCTTCAATCTATTCTAATATTCTAATAATACTTATATCAATTTGTATTGGTTCAAGAGAAAAGAGGATGGGGAAGGGGTCATGGGGCATAAGCAGAGAGAACAATAAAAGTGATGGGAGACAGAGGGCCACAAGAGTGGGAGGCCCTGTTCTGATACTGCCTGCGGGAGCCATATCATTCTCCTTCCTCCCATAGGAACTGTGGTTCCAAAAATAAAAGCTTATTATCATCAAACTGCAAAAACTAAAAATCTATCTATCTTGGTTGTCTGTAAAAGAGAAAGAGAAATATTTTTAAGAAAAGAGGGAACAATATGTATTTCAATATATATTTCAGAAGAGGTACTAATTGCTTGAAAGATCCTGAACACACATACTTACACACAAATACATGTCATATATAAACAAAAACTTTATACCGTACATAATTATGTACAGGTATATAAAAATAGAATTTTTACACTTTGGTATATATTATTTCTCTTGGTAACATCCCCTAATATAAATCACAGCATGAATTATCCTCCATTTCTTTTGAAGCAATTTTTAAGGAACTCCAATGCAGCTAATATTTAAAGAGAGATGACATCCTTTGGCTATCCATTGCTTCTCGCTATAAATTTTTTCTTCGTAATAACCGTTTTTTCCCCTCCATCTTAATCTCTTGTTGGTATTAAGTTGTGGATCATTACACAGTCAAATCGTTAACTGAATCATGTCATGTCCCATGGAGTTTTATCATGTTTAAATTTTCAAAACTTGACTTCCTGTAGCAAAATGAAAGGTATTTAAAAAAAAAGAAAGAAAGAAAGAAAGAAAAAAAACCCAAAGCTCGGGTTCTTCCCAAGCTCTGACAGCTTGAAAGGAACTCCAACAGAGAAACAGAAGTAAAATGAAAACTCCTGGAGCCTTAGCCCGCCCATGCAAGACTCTAATTGGCAGCCTTCATAGGGAATTTGTCTGTCATTCAAGTACTATATACACTCTTCCCTGATTAACTTTGAAAATATAGATGTTGTCTGATGCTGCATTTTGTCTCCAAATTAAAATAACAGTAGTTTGATATTTTACACAGGCTTGCATTTGAAGTGTGCATGTATTTTAAAACCTACTTTCCATATATTTCGTTCTTATCTTTTACTAGAACTATTGTTTTAATATCTACCTCAGACCCTAGTACAATTGCAAATGAGATCATGCTCATAGGCCTTTAATTCATGGCTCATTTAGTAAATTTATTTTTCAAAATGTCTCTTTGTAAATGTAAAATATTTCAAAGCCCTTCTGTGCAATATGAGTGAATAATAGAACAAGCCTGACATAAATGCATGAAAGTCTATATAATTCTGTTTTATTAAAAAAAAACACTGCTGCTTTAGAAGATTTCAAAGAACTGTAAAATTATTGTGTTTTAAAATTCTATACTCTTGAAAGGGATCAATATTATTTTAAAGAATATGTGACTTCTGAAAGCTCAGAGTCAGTGGGAGAGCTCAAAATAGAACCAATGAATCTTGGCTCTCAATTTGTGTCTCTAGCTAACTACATTAACTGGGCAATTTTCTTTCATCTGTGTATTATTAATAACATAATATCCTGTGACACAACAGACTAATCACCTCTTTGGAGAATTACCCTAGAGTTATGTGGTACATGGTTTTAAAGAACACATTATGTGCTGATATATACAACTTATGAACTGTTCTGTAGTTAAATGATTGCTGGCTATTTATGTGAGGGTTTTTACTTCTAGTAGTCTTAGTTTTATAAATAGATCTGGGCCACTTAGAACAATGATACATCCTAAATTTACACAATAGAAGTATTCAAGAAGCTCCAGTTGTCTCATATCTAGGTAGCTCATGAAAAGGGAGATGGCTTTTATATCCTATCTTTATTTTAGATTTAGGTTAACTGAGGTATGGACTGAATAAGACTGCTTCTGTATCCAAAGGAAATTCGTATTAAATAAGACTGTGAATGCAGTCCATTTAAATTTCAATCAAGGCCAATGGATTTTCCAATTTATATGACATTTGATAAATGTTATAGCTGTTAGGTATTCAAGTTCCTAATTTCTTGCATTTCACTACATTGCAAACTCCCCTACCTAGTGGCGATGACAACGTGCTCCAGAGTTTTCATTTTATTTCGCTAGTTTTAATTTCATCTACACCTTAATGAAAGTTCTTCTCTATGGTCTCTCCTTGAACTTCTTTCATTCTCTCACCAATCCCCATAGTTTCAGTTGGCGCTTGCATGAAGTTCATTCCAATATCCATAGTATTAGCTTAACCTTCCTCCTCAGATCTACCCACTTCCTCCTGAATTTTCATTATCAGCTTCAAATCAGCATGTTCATAGCTTTCCTTAACTCTTTATTTTTGAAGGCATCAGCCTCACATACATATCCTCAGGACCTACTCCATGAAGCCATGCATATAAATGGGTCATTCTTTTCCAGATTGTCTTATATTTTATATCTTTTATCCCAGTTAGGTCACAGGATCATTGTGAATAAGGTCTTATTTGGCTTTGTTATCATGGTACACAGTGCACTGAAGCTTCTGGTACAGGCTCAATAAATTTTTGGTGTATGAATAAATGAATGATCAATCATTGGTAAAGGCTTGATTTATTCTCAGAGCATATGAGATAAAGAAAAATAACTTAACCTTGATTTTTAAAATATTGCCAGGGAATGATATGTTAAAGTTCACTATATTAATATACCATTGTAGTGTGTATCTTTATTATGTAGTTTTGGGATAATAATTTTAATAAAATTATATTTGCTTGATGAGCATCTTTGACAGTAGGTGTTAGTCTCTTTTTTCAAATATTATTTTTTAGTTATTGATGGCCTTTATTTATTTATTCATTTTAATGCATGAAAATCAAACCCAATGCCTCTCACATACTAGACAAGCGCTCCACCACTGAGCCACAAACCCAGCCCCAGGTGTAAGTTTCTTAATGCCATTTTTATAAAGGGATGCCATTCTATTAAAGTTTATGTTACTGAAGTATTAGGTATTTATAATTATGAAAGAAATACAATTGCAACAAAAGCATTTCCAATCAAATAGGATTTGATTATCCATTAATACTAAATGGGAGGTTCATGACCTGAGCCTAATGGGCCCTTTATAAGTTGTAGTGGACAATTAAGCCACTCAGCAGTGAAACTGACATTGAGGAGCAGATTTTGCCTGCCAGCCGTTCTCAGGGTTTGGATTTCACTGGATCATGTTCTGAAAGGTCAGCACTGGCCAGATGACCAGTCCAGAACTGCAGATGGCAATGTGGTCACCTGACCACTCTGGGGCTCCCCAACCTGCTGCACAGACTCAAGTTCACTGAAAGGTCACAACAGGCTTTGTTTCACTACTCTGGAATACCATAAGTCCTGGATACTCTCTTTCCAACATTATGTGAAATGAAATATACACGTTGGTCTCTCAGTCAGAGGATAAAAAACACTACTGTCACAACTACAAGCTAGCAGCGTAGCCACAGGGAGTTGGACAAAGTGATACATCTTTCTTCAGAGGAATAGTCACATTCTGTAAATGAAATGTTATTTAAAATACGCACCAGAAACTTTGGAGGCATATACCAGCCTTTAAGTTCAAAAATGCTAATTATAAGCTGTATTTTCTTGAGCTAGTCATGTTACCTCCTTGAACTTCGGTTTTATTTCCAGCTATGAAATGGAAAAAAATAGTATTGTATCTCTCTTGCACTTCCAACTTCAGAGAGTTGTGAACAGAATCTGCAAGTCACTGACAAGCTGGTCCACTCAGTGTCCACTCTCTATTTGGATATGTGGTTTTATTATAAATTTCCCAGGGAATAAGTAAGAAAATGTTTTTCCCCTCAATTTTAAAGCATGTATGTTAGGCTCAGTGAGCAGATGAACTTTTATCTATTATACCTTTACCCTTTTGAAAATAGACCAAGAGGAGAAAAGGATGACCTAAACATATCTCTGGTCGATGATTCTCTCTCAGGAAGACAAGAGTCACTTTAACTTTGACTATTTTAACTCTCTCAAGGTTAGAATTAAGGAATGTTTGTTTGAACTTGGCTTGGAACTGCTGTATTATTTATGTTCAAATGGCATTTAAAAATTATGATGGTAGCATAAATTGAAGACATTCGAAATGGAATTAGAAACAGGGAGATGGAAAGAGTATTAAAATATAACTGTAAACAGGATTCAGTCACATGTCTTTCTGGCTTTTATTACTTGTCCACAAGGCAGGCTAACTGTATTGCAACTGTCCCTGCCTTAGCAGGGTGTTTGGTTTGCCTGTTGCCTCCTCTCTTGCACATTACTCACTTGGAAAAGATTATGCTCAGGCTAGGAAGTGCTCATCCATACATAAGAGGGAGAAAAAGCCAGGCTCACAGATGATTCTGAAATCTTAAACTATGAGATTATTTTTTTCTGAGAAGTGTCTCAGGAATAATCAGAAATGGATTGCTCACCTGCAAACTAACTCCTACTACTCCTAGACAAGCCCTTTGCAATGATTCTGTGTTTGTACCCAAGTATGGTTAGCAAACAGTTAGTTACTAGTGGAAGTCAGGTTTTAGCTTGATTTAAATTGTGATGGTCTAAAGAAGGGGTGAAAATATTTGAACTCAGAACAAGTGTGAAAAAGAATTATTTTTTTGTAAAATGGTAAATTATATATTTGAAATACCCATTTTATATTATACATGATTATTCTACATTATAAATGCTAACTATATTCTTGTTGAATGGATGGACTATATCCACTTATTTATTTATTTTTTATCGGTGCACTAAAATTCTACACAAGAGTGGGATTCATTGTGCCATCCCTGTACATGCACAAAACTTAATTTGATCAATCTCATTCCCTAGCACCTCTCCTTTCCCTCTTCTCCTCCCTCCCCCTAATCCTCTCTCTCTACTCTACTGGTATCCATTCTATTATTAAATTTTAGTTAGTACATTATAATTACATATAAAAGTGAGAACCATTGTGGTGGTGTATTTGTAAATTCACATAGCACACTATAGCTGATTGTGTTCCCCAGGATGATCTCATGCCCTCCCCTCCTCCCTCTCTTGAGTCCCTTCCTCTATTGCTCTCTTTTTGATTTTTGTGAGATCCCTTTTTTATTCCTGAAAAATATTTTTAAGATATAATTTTAAGAAATATTTCACTAAACAAATCAAGTGTGAACTATTGCTTCCCAGTAGTAATCAATTTCATTTCTCTGTGCTGCATCAACATAGAGAACACAGGCATCTGTATGCAGCTAATGCAGTTTTCTCTTAAAGTTCTGAGGGAAAGCAGATGTATGGCCCTTCTAGTTTCTGGTTTGCTGAGTGGAGCTCTTAGTCCCAGGAAATGGATAGAATGTGGATTTGCATGGTTGATGCAAACAAAGCAAAAGGAAGGGCAGAGTGCCATGTTTCCCTGTCGCTTATGACCAAGGAAGCCTTTCTGGTTCCCTGGAGCAGAAACAAATGCATCAGTTGGTCAACACAACAGTAAATATTTCAGTTGTTTCCTAGAAACTATAGGGTTAGAATTTCTGCTTTGTGTTTGGAAAACTTGAGGAGAAGGCAGTAATTATATCATCTGGGGGAAGGAATCCAGTCTTAGAGATAGAAATGGAGAGTTGTCACCCTTTCTGTAAGGGCCCTCTTTCAGTGTGAGAGCCATCAGCATTCTGAATGGCTTCTGTTCTTTGTGTAGCACCTACTCTGCTGTTGGTTTCTAAAAACTATGTCCACACATATGTGACCAAAAGTTTCCTCTCTCAGGTGTGTTTTATTTATTTATGTATTTGTTCTAATTAGGTATATATGACAGCAGAATGCATTTTGATTCATTGTACACAAACAAAGCACGAGTTTTAATTTCTCTGGTTGTACACAATGTAGAGTCACATCATATGTGCTGTCATACATGTACCTAGGGTAATAATGTCCATCCAGTTCTATCATCTTTCCTGCCCTCATGCCCTTTCCTTCCCCTCCCTCACTTTTGCCTGAAGTTCCTCCATTCTTCCCCTGCATCCTTCCTCCCATTATGGATCAGCATCTACTTATCAGAGAGAACATTCAACCTTTGTTTTCTTGGGATTGGTTTACTTCACTTAGTATGATATTCTTCAACTCCATCCATTTACCTGCAAATGCCATAATTTTATTCTCTTTTAATGCTGAGTAATATTCCATTGTATATATATATGTCACAGTTTCTTTATCTATTGCCCAGCTATCCTACTTCTCAGTCTTTACCCAAAGGACTTAAAATCAGCATACTATAGTGATGCAGCCACATCAATGTTTATAGCAGCTCATTCACAATAGCTACACTTGCAACCAAACCAGTGTGTCTTATCTGCACTGGAAGTGAGATTTGGTTCCAGGGATCTGGATTCCTGTTTTTGGCTTTGACACCTCCCTATGGTACCCATACACCTCACCACTTGCACACTGTTTCTGCTTCATTACTTTCCACAGCACCTCAGCCGCCAACAACTCTTACTGCCTGATTTTTTTTTATTTGCCTGGAAGGAATTATTGGGGAGCTGGAGACAAACTACTCCCTAGGTCTTCTATTCCATCCTTCAGCAGCTCAGGGATATTTCAGTTAGGAAAGGTATGCTCTGGATGCGTGAAAGGGCTCCTGTTGGAGGCCACTTCAGAAACGTTTGAAACACACACAATTTTGTCACCTCTCTTCCTCTCTGAAGTCAGTCCTCATTTTGTCCCTGCCCAGGTGTCTGTACAGCCCCACATGGATCCAACCCTGACTTGCAGGGTCAAGCTGTCCTTTCATAGTAGGAACAGGCTGATGAAAATCCTTCACACAGAGGTGTTAAGAGCTTAATGATGAACACTCCCTTGAGTATCTTCATTTTGAAAGAGATTGCCTGGAGAGGTTATTGATTTACACAGAGAAATGGATTTCTAATCCTGGAATTTCATCAGAAGAAGGGAAAGAAATTTACTTGGGTGGGAATAGAGATCGTTTGGGGGGAATCATTCCAGAAATTAAATGGAAGCATCCACTTGATTTGCCCCCTGATGAGCTGGCCCAGATTATGACAGTGCCTTTAATACTGATGTAATGATAACCTTTGATGGAGAAAATGGAGAGAAAGAAAACTACACATACACAGTAAGTTATCCCTTTATAGCAATACAAAGGAAAGAGACTTTTCCATGATGCCCAGCACTGTGAGGAAATGCTTCTTTAGGCAATATTTGGATTAATTTGGTATAGTTCTGTAACTCTATAGTTTAAAAACAGAATTACACTAAAATAAATATATATTTCAGCAGCACACAATAAAACATGATTTAAAAACCCACTATCTAAACTACAAAATTAGTCATCTAGAGCATTGTTCTCTTGAAAGTGTCTCCATGGATTGTGCTAGGGATGATGAATCAAACCAAAACCAGGATGCTCTAGGACAAAAAGATATCATAGTAATTGGATATCAAAAATAACTTTCAGATATAGTGACTTTGTATATAGTTAAGCAAGCTAGAGATGATTATAACCAGCAATAGTATTGATATTTATTTAAGATAATAACAAGGCCATTCTAGATGCTTACTGAGCTCAATCTGCTGAACATCCTATGAGATGCTATCTGCATTTTGGAGAGGAGAAAGAGGAGGCAAAGAAAGTTGATAGACTTACCAAGAGCTCTTCACTAAGGAAGCATCAGATCCAGAAACTAGCACAGCAGTTCTAAAGTGTTCCTTTAGTGTATTCTGAGACAGCACATTTCAATGGAAGGTTATCATAAACTTTTGCTGTGCTTTTGAATAACCTTTAATTCACCCCTCTGTTTCAGTACTATGGCAGTTAGTTCCTGATGACATAGTCCAAACAATGGTATGGCTTCACAAATCCTTACAAAGTTTTGCAAATCCCACAAATCAATACTTCAAAGAGGGTGAGAACCAATTACTTTGTGGATTTAAACTAATGAAAGATGATTGCTGAGATTGGGGGGGGGGATGATTTTTTTTTTTTTTGTTATTTGTTTTTCACATTAAATCACTACAATTAGTGTTTTAAAATTCACTGTCTTTGAAGTTTGGAGGAGACTCTGAAGAGCATCATGTCCCTCACCCTTTACTCTGCAGAAGTGGAAACCAAAGCTGAAAGGCATTAACAAGTTTGCACAAGGAACAAAATGATATGGAAAATGTTTTTCAAGACATAGCTTAAGTATTAAACATAGTGTTAAAACATAGTACTAGGGGCTGGGATTGTAGCTCAGCAGTAGAGCGCTTGCCTCGCATGCGTGAGGCTCTGGGTTCGATTCTCAGCATCACATACAAAGTAATAAAATAAAGACATTGTGTCCATGTATAACTAAAAAAATTTTAAAAAAACAAAACAAAACATAGTACTAAACACTAAGTTTTTTTGTGAGTTTTGCTATAGTTAACCTAGGTTAATCTAGGTTACTCAGATGGGTAGTTAAAATAGGTATCTCACAACTTTATCATTAATATTCACCCTTTCGACCTACCTTGGCTTTATCTTAGGCTCCAGAATCATCACTGTCCTCATACGACAGCACACTGGCCTTTTAGGAAGCTATTCTCTCCACCTCTTGCCGTCTTCATTGTTATCCTTCCCTGAAGATTCAAAGCCTCTTTATTATCTATATATTTCTTTTCTTTTTTCCTTGCGTGTCTCATTTGTAAGATCAGCAAAGAAATTATGGGTTAAAATGCTTTGTTGATAAAGTTTGGCTTCTTTACCTCTAGTCAACCCTAGTTCTACCTTACTCATAGGATTTTATATAATTTGTATATTTGTATATTTTCATGTATACCTAAAATTACATATATATGGACATATATTGATAGAGTTAAATGCATATGTATATATGTATGTATTTTGGGTATGTGTTATGGGTTATACATGCCTGTTTTCTCCTTCTTCCTGGCACCCGCCTAGACCAAGTTGTATCTGATTTTTGCATTTAAACATTAGCTCCAATTCTTAGTTGTTGTATAATTTTGCACATTTTTTTGTTGTCCTCTTGACTCTTTTGTTTCTTCTTGTGGGAATTAACCATGATAGTATTTATTTTTCAGAACCGACTCAAGGATAACCTATATATATGTTTATGTAAGGGTCTAGCTCAATCCTTGGCCTATAGTAAATGTTTGGTAAATATTATCACTAGTATTGTTATTACCTGTGTCTTTGCTAAGTCTCAGTTTTTCTCACTAGCATGACAAAAGAAAATTTTTATATTTAGCACTGTACAACTCAATTTTAAAAATAGAAAACAGGCAGTGTACTTGTGAATATTATGCAAGATGATCCATATACAACTGTTGCATCAGGTGCTCAATAAACAGTCAATACTATAGTTTTGTTAGTCAATGTAATTGCTGTACAAGGCTCACTTTGAACATTTCCCCAGCTGCTCTAGCTTTTTAATTAGGCTAATCAGCTTAGCTCTTTATTTCTGAGAGCAATATTTCTGAGAGTAATATAAACCCAGCAACAATATAGAAATCTAAATTCTGCCTGCATTAACCTTTGTGGCTTTGGCTAGGTGATTTATCATCTGTAAGACTCAGTTTCTCAATCCTAGAATGAAGTGTCTACATGAGATAGTAAATGTGCCTTTCATCAGTTGCATAGAGAAGTCATTTTCCTGGATCCATAATGTGAGCGAATGCCACAGGGCAATTGCCATTTGCCACGAAAGCATGTGACCACTACTTTTGTTTTGGAATCTAATGTGAAATAACCCAATCAGGCTTTTTAAAAAAAATTTCTGTAAAAGTGGCACATGCCACTTGAAAGTCCAATATTAAACATCTTTGCTTTAAATAAAGTTATTAACTTATATATTTCCCCTACTTTCTCATTGGACCTGCTGGTACAACATCAAATTAAAAGTCTGTGCATACATTAGACAGTGAGGACCTCGTTGTAAGTCATTTGTTTTTTTGTTTTTCTTTTTAATGTCACTGAAAATTTTTTTTAGTGTCAGCCTAGACCTTCCTATATGTGGAGCCAAGGAGAGGCATAATCTGATGAGCCTTAATGCAATATGGTGTTGTTAAGCCATTTAAAACATTTAAAATTGCTTAATACATGGTGTATAGTGACATCTATCGGACATTGTGTGTAATGATGACATTTAGCTAAGACCAGGTTTCTATGGGTGTGGTATGCTTTTAGTGTGAGAAAAACACATTACATGAAACAGGAAAACATAAACTGAAATTTAACACTTAAGGTGGTTGGGGTCTCCGTAAAGAAATAAAAATGCCCAGAATATACTACACTAAATAAACAGCTTCAAAAGAAAGGGAATTTTGAGGGAAGAGAGCAATTTCCATGGTAAAAAATACAAAGGGGATTTTTCTTTTAAAGGAAGAATAAGGTGAAGAACAGAAAGAAAAGAGATTGTCCAGAAAGGGGAATACACTTGACAAGCAAATAAATAAGGCACACATATATCTTTAGCTGAAATATATATGTAAAATATTAATTCTCTATAATACTAGAGTTGTTATTATAATTATAGTTATGTTGTATGCTAGCCATAGAAATTTTACTTACTGAAGTTTTATTTCACAGACATATCTGAAAAAATAGTGGCTACACAGAATGCAGAAAACTGTGGACTGTTGGTAAAGGGAGCATTCAGATGCTGGGGCTGCTGAAATTTCTCTGGACCTTAGTTATTTTATCCATAAAATAAGAAGGAATAACAAAGCAATTTCAGTCTAAATCCAGTTCTAGCTGTTTCCAACTACAACTTTAAAGCAGTGGTTACTTCTCTTTAAATAATTCCGTGACTGTTGTTATTTGCTGAGCAGCCTGTACAAAGCCCTTAACCACTCTGTGTCAAGGTTTCCTCCCTTGGAATTGAAACTGTGTGGACTGCATGACCTCTAAATTGTCATCTCTACAATATAATTATTCTTAAACAATATACTATATTCTCATGCCCAGTTTAGGCCCAAAGCAAATTGAAATTCTACTTTTGAGTAGAAATAAGAGACACAATGGAACCCCCAAGTACATAAATAAAAAGACCACTTATATTAAACATGAATCAATCTCTAAATATAATTATATGAGTCTCAAGTGAGTATTTGATGTTCAAGTGGATATTGTGTGGACTGTGCCTACTTTACCTGTTCTATTGTTTGGTAGGTAATTGAGGACAGCAACACAAGAGGGGTAGGGTTTGTCCTTTCCATAACCTCTCTTGATTAAGCTTAGTGTTTGGGCAGAGACATCCCATAGAAAGGAGTTATCTACACTTTTTTTAAAAATTTTAACTCTCTGTTTTCTCCAAAAGACTTTACAGTTTAAGCTGCACCTAATTAAGTGATTGCTCTAAGATTTAAAAATGTAATTAAATATGTCTTTCCTACAGTTCCGGAAAAAGACACTTTAGTATAGCAAATCTACACTCGATGTATTTAAGCTTCACTACTTCCATTTTGGAGAAAGCTATATGTTAAGAGAATTTCTTTATATCAGCCAAAGAGAAACTTTTTCTTGATGTTTTGACTTGCAGCCAAGCTTACAGTCTTCTCAGTAGTAAATTAAAGACCAATTTTATCAAGTACATATTGGATGCCAAAAGATTATGCTAAGACATTGTACTCAGTGTGTCATCTAATCTTTATAATACAGGGAAGGAATTTTTTAATAAATGAAGAAAATAAAGCTGTGAATGTTTAGCATATTAAGCTTAAAACTTAGAGTATCATGAACTCACCTGTGTTCTGTCTCTCATTGTGTTTGTGTGCGTATGTGTGTGTGTGTGTGTATGTGCCCATACATGTGGCGTACACATATGCATACACACAGGTTCACTTTAATTCATTCCTACTGTTGTCAATAAAAGTTCACTATTTTTTACTCTATTTGCATTATAGACTAATAGTCAAAAGTATGTTTAGAATTTCTATAGAAAAAAGGCTTAGTTAAGTTCGTTTCATTTTCTACCTGGTATGGTTAGCTTACCATGAGTTCCTATTGATGCTTTCAAATTCATCCATTATTATGTAGATGAATTTCTTTATTGATCTGTAGTCAATGAAACATCTGGTTCTCCAACAGTGAGAAGTCTGGTTCCTATCTTTTACCACCCATCCACTTAATTGTTCTAGTAACCGGTACCCCCCTGGAAAGCAATCCTATCAACTACAGCATAGTGCTACTATGTTGCTCCTTTTGCTTTCAGCCCTACATGTTCCATTCATATGCAAATATCCACACTGCATATTCATCTATATGTATTTTGGCAAAGGTTAGCATACAAACATAATTCTTTGCTCTGTAAACTGGGAGGGCCCCCAAAATTGAAATCCCAGTAGCAACAAAGCACACTCAGAGCCTAAATATTAGTTTCTGATACCATTCTACAGTAAGTAGAACTAGTGCTCTTTGGGGAAATGGCTTACATAAACAAATGCAATGTTGTACTTTGAGAACTTAACAGACCCATGGATGAGGGAGACATCATGAATAGATTTGCGGATATTGTAAATTGTTGTATGAGATATATGGGTTACAAATAAATGAAGTAAAGCTATATTTCTTATGTAGAATGATGGAAATTTCTCTTACTACATGAAGAAAATGAGTTGGCATGCCTAATTTACACCATCAAAACAAACAAACAAGAAGAGTACAGTTGTGTATGCCTGTGATCACAGTGATTTGGGAGATTGAGGCAGGAGGATGGTAAATTTGAGGCCAGCCTTTGTAACTCACTGAGACCCATCTCAGAAAATATAAAGGGCTGGGATGTGTAGCTCAGAGGTAAGGCATCATTGAGTTCAATCCTTAGCCACAAACAAACTCCAAGAGGACTAAAGACTTCATTTAAAAGGTAAATTATAATCTACTGGAATCGTATTCAGAATAATCTTACAATGCTGTGGTGAATTAAGATACCCCAATAGTACTTGAAAACAGAAAAACATAAAAGGAAAATTTACAAATGTGACTATATTTCAAATAATTGCTTAAAAAATACAAATACACAGTTATAGAGAAGATATTTTCCATACCCTAAATCAACATGTTGGCAAATACAAATAAATTCTCTAATCAACTAGAAAATATAGAAGACTCATAGAAAATAACGGGCAAGCATTAGAAACATTAATTTGCAGAAGTGAAGCCTGGGTGCTTGGTAGGTATTTAAAAATGCTGAGGCTCATTAGTCATGGGACAAATAAGAGTACTACTTTCATGTTGGTAAAAGCATTAAAAGTAGTTGTTAATAAAGTGTTGGTAACATGAACTGCTGACTGGGAGGTGCTGGCTGATGTGGCCCTGTACCTAGCCTTTCCTCAGAGTCTCTCCTCTCTCTCTTTCTCCCCTTCAAACAAACTAACATGTATTAGATGCCAGGATAGAATCAACATCCTCATGTGCTTATATTCTGGTAGGAATACAAGGTCTTTAAGATAGCATAATAAACAATCAGGGAGCAGGGCTTGGATGGTGAAAAGGGGAAACAATTGGAAAATACACAGGACAGGCCTCTCGAGCCCACATGACAGTGTATCATGAACAGTCCCTCACAACTATGATGCATCTTACCATTATGAATCTGGATTTGGAATTTTATAATGGATTGTAAAATCTAAACAAGATATTAAGATGTTAAAGAATAAGGGAAGATCAGAAACATATTTTTCAGTCAGTATACTGAGGCAATAGTCTTTAAAAGCTGAAAAAAAAAAAAAACAACAAAAAACCAAGTTTAATTCCTACCAAGTGATAGAAATTTAGGTGACTTCTAGCTCCTAGTGTCCTTAATGGTGGAGGAATCCTGGCAGAATCTAAGACAACCTCTCTGCCACAAGATTATAGCCAAAAGAATCCCCTGAATTAAATAAAGTGCCTATTGAATTTATAAAGAAAAATTTCAAGCTTTATAATCAGAGATGTGGTATTTTTTCTTCAAATCAAACAATACCAAGGCATCTTGTATAGAAAATACGTAAAGAATGCCAGCAGCTCATAATCCTGCTTTTCCCAGCATGCACCCACAAGGAAAACTGGGCTGAAACCTTTCCAACAGGCAGAACCTGAAGCAGCAAGACTTCAAACTAAGGAATTCCTTTCATTCAAGACAGTGTTTGAAAAAAATGGACACACTTGAAAATCTAAAGATCTCATCCTGTGTTTAAGTTTGTGTGCTCTGTCATATAGAACATATTCTGGGTGGTTACTGATGTGAATTTCTTTCCTAGAGGTACTTTTCTTTGTTCTCTATTTGTGACTTGTAATTTTCATTTCAATTTTCCTGTTTTGGAATGGTTCAACATTAACCATTTTATTATATATAGTCAAGAAAAATCCAGATGAGGAACAGATATAACCTGAAGATTGTGGGTCCTGAGAAATTTTGCTCTTCATTTGCCAAATTTTTGAGTTGTGTCTTTGGTAGGAGAACTTTTAAAGCTATTTGTATAGTTAGAGTTGTGTTGTGTTTTAGGTAGACATGTGTTTAGAATCTTATAAATGTAGGTGAGAAGTGAGGATGTATGCCAGCCCAAAATAATGACAAAACATTATAGAAATTCCAAATGTGTTCTTCACCTATCACCTGTGTAGGAATCAGTTATTAGTATTTGGAGTGGCCTCTCCTGGACTGAGTCTGAGGAACAATTTTTGCAGATGATGTGAACATAGGAAGAATAGGATTGGCAGGCAATCTCATTGGCCCAGGTTGGTTTCAATGTCAATTTCAATCTGATAAACTTGATCAATAAGGCTCTCTTTTGAGAGAAGTGTAACATATGATTTAATAAATCCACTGTTAAGTCTAAACTGATTATTTCCTGAACCCTTAATTTTAGCTAACTTTGCTAACTTTTAATTTCTTAAAATTAGTAATTAATAATAATAATTTCTTATTAACCAAATAATCACTAACTTGCCAAAAACGTGACTAGAAAATGTATCACTATTGTCTGAATCACCTCACTTGCTTCCTATCAAGTTCTTGGTAGTCTAGAGAACCTTGTGGTTTTTGTTCAAATTAAATAACTAATCTTTTTTTTTTCTCTTTAAAGGATTGTTATTTGTTATGCTGTGTTCTCACTTGCATTTTTACAAATAAATAAAGTGCAAGATCATACATTCTGGTAAATGCTTAACAGATGCCCACAGTAAATTTTATTCTTTTTTGGTAAAAGCAGTTAAGGAAGTGACTAATCAATGGTCACTTAATATTCATTTCCTTTAGAAAATATTCACCTAAATTAACTCACATATTACAAAAGGTCCCTTTTCAAACCAAATAAGTCACTTTTGAATAAATAAAATACGAAAATGACTGTCTTTGGTGAAATGAACACTTTGGTGAAATATTTCAAAATATTTACAGAATTTATCAGATAATAAATGTTCATGAGAACTGTGGAGTGTGAAGATTAGGATTTGGGTCATAGATTGAGGATTGAGAAACACATGCTTGCTTCAAGAACTTCCTTTGGTCCTTCCTCTCTTCTTTTTCTGATATATCCCACTATACTGATGTTATGCCTTTCACTGTTATCTCCAAGTTCTTGGATGTTCTATTCCAATTCCTCTTCATTTTTTTAGTATTTACTTTTTAGTTTTGGAATATTCAATAGACCTGTCTTCAAACTCAAGAGATTCTTTCAGAATCGTGTCCTGTCTCCTAAGTCCATCAAAGGCACTCTTCATTTCTGTTAGGATATTTTTGATAACTAGGATTACTTTTTGATTGTTCTTAGATATCTGCTTCTCTACCTTTCTTCCTCATCTGTTCTTGCATGTTGTCTACATATTCTATTAGCTCTTCTAGCATATTAATTGCAGTTGTTTTGAATTCACAGTCTCATAATTCCAACACCCCCACCATATTTGGAGCCCATTCTGATACTTTTTCTTCTTGTGTTTTTTTGCCTTTAAGTATGTGCTATGGTTTTTTGTTAAAAAGCAGACAAGAGTTTGGGGGTAAAAGGAAATGTGTTCGAGTCCTTCAGTGATGTAGTGGTAGGTCATCAGGGAGGGGAACTCTTCCATAATCTTCTGATTAGCTATCAGGGTTTTTGAGGGGTAGGTACTAGGGATTGAACTCAGGGGCACTTGACCACTGAGCCCCATCCCCAGCCTTATTTTGTATTTTATTTATAGACAGGGTCTCACTGAGTTGGTTAGTGCCTTGCTTTTTGCTGAGGCTGGCTTTGAACTCCGGATCCTCCTGCTTCAGCCTCCCGAGCCACTGGGATTATAGGCCTGTGGTACCATGCTCATTTTAGCTATCAGTTTTCATTAGCTTGTGCCACTGGCTATAAACTTTGCAAGTACTTCGTTTATTAGTTTCATCCCTGGGTAGTACAGGATGGCTCCTAGGGGTGGAATTAGTGCTTTCCCTCTCCCAGGTTGGCTAGACTCTGATAAAGCCCCAATAGGCTAGGGGTAGTCATACATCAGTTAACAGCATTTTAATGAAGAATAGACCACATATACAATGATGTTCCCATGAGAGCATAATGGAGCTGAAAAATTCTTGTCACCTACTGGCATTATAGCCATCTTCACATTGTAGTAGAACCAGGAAGTTACATACTATAACTTCCAGGTTCTTGTATAGATCAATAGTCCTAAATCTAGCTGAGTGTGGTGGCACACATCTGTAGTCCTAGCAGCCTGGGAGGCTGAGGCAGGAGGATCACAAGATCAAAGCCAGCCTCAGCAACTTAGTGAGGCCCTAAGCAACTTTGTGAGACCCTGTCTCAAAAAATAAAAAGGACTGGGGATGTGGCTCAGAGGCTAAGTACCCCTGAGTTCCAACTCTAGTACCACACACACACACACACACACACACACACACAAAGTCCTAAATTTTTTAACTTTTATTCTAATATCTAATTTTGCATTAGGATTTACTACTTTCATACAATTAATTGGGTATTTCAGCATCTTTTTCCCCCTTATTCTTTTCAATGGAACAAGTCAATGAGGAATAATTATTTTTTAAATATTTGGTAAAGTCTCCCGGGGGGTCTAATGATTCTTCTAAACATTGCTTCAGGTTAAATTTTCATGTCACCCAGTTAAATTATCTTAGTTCTCTGTGTTCAGCCATAAGAAATATTTTTCTGTACCATAACAAACAAAACAAAACAAAACAAAAACTCTGGAATTTGTACATAATGTTCCTCTTTTTGTAGTATTAGTCTTTCCACATATTTCACTAAGCTCATTTTTTTTTTTCTTTTTGGTATTTTTGTCTGCAATCAATAGCTTCCACCAGATGGTGGATTACATGGTATAGAGAAGCCTGCCCTTGCCTTTCAGAAGGCCCTCCTTGACCTAAGTCAGATTAGATTTGTATGTTACATGAAGACATAGAACCCTCTACTTTCTTCTCAAAGTCCTTATCACACTTCATTGTCCTTTTTGGCAGACTCGTCCATACGTTGCAGTAGTCCATCATCTCCATGAAGGCCGGAATTTTGTCACTTCTACATTCTTCACAGATTAACATATTTTAAATCTTTAAATATTTTTTAAATGGTTGTTCTATAACACTATAATAGGGTTGTAGTTTTAAAGAGCAAGTAGCTGACCACCTCTATGTCTTTGCTAGATTTTAACATTTGTAAAAGAGTAGTTGTTCTGGATGCACTTTAAAGTAGATAACTACTGCCATCTCGTGGCCATTATGTGAACTACACCCAATAGTCTCCGGCACAAAGAGAATGTCTTCTTTCAAGCCGGTAGAGTTGAAAGGGGATGGGAAACCAGTGTAGTGGGGAATTGAGTAGCAAGGAATGTGTTTCCCAAGTACTTAAAAAGTCAAAATTAGAACTCTATTTTAAAAATATTATTGAAAAATTCAGTGGTAACTCCATAATCACATGTTAGCTATAATTTCATAGTTCAGATATTTTTGAAGATATTTTATTAAGTGAATATAGATTTATTATTGTTAGGTTTTCTCACATCGTTATGAAATGTCCTTTTCATCTAGTAACTCTTTTTGCCTTGTGTTCTATTTTGATACTAATGTTAATACAACTTTTGCTTATTATTTACATAATATGTTTTTTTCCTATCATTTCACTTTCAACTGATCTGTCTCCAAATATTTAAAGTGGGTGGCTATCATTGTTCCAGCTCTTCTGGCTCTGCATAATGTGTCAGGCAGTTCTCTGAAGCTGGTCACACCTAGCTTATGTCAAGACTGCTACTTTATAATGCTAACCCGCCTCCAAAAGGCATCTATCCTTTCAACAATGGGTAACATGGTCTCCTCGGTTAGTGTTAAGCTGTGACAGGCTGGGATCGCTTTCCTGATACAAATGGGATGTTCTCCTTGTTCTGCATACAAAATTCTTGCCCATCCTCTTTGCTTATGGCTATGTGGGGAAGGCACAACTTTGAGAGAGAGCACATATAAAACATCAGTGAAATAAGTCTTCAAAGAGTCTAATCAGTAGGGAATATGCTATGTCCTGTAGTAGAAGATTGAAAAATGTATGTATAAAGATGTGTTTATTGAAAGAGATCTTCAGATTTAATACAAAACTAATCAAAATCCTAGTAGTCTATGTGTGTGAGTATGTATATGTGTGTGAATAGAAGAGTTGATTCTAAAAACTTTGTGGAAATATAGAAATAAGAATAGTAACTGAATATTAAAAATTATGAGAATGCATTATTGCCAAAAGGATAGATAAATGGTACAAAAGTAGCAGAATAAAAATTCTAGAAACAGATCCATACACCCATGAAAATTTGACTTAAGGTTATAGGACTGCCTACCAGTAAAAAAATAAAGACTTCAGCACATGATCTTGTGTAAAATATATACACAAGGACAAAGTAGAATTTCACCACTGTCTCATATAATATGCAAAATTAAATTCTAGGATTCCAGATGGACTGAAGACTTTGAGTAAAATATGTAACAAAAAGCCTTTACAATATTAAATGTAAATATCTTCATGAACTTCTGACAGGTGAGTTTAAAAAATAGAATGCAAAAAGTGGTGATTATTAAAGTAGTAACTATAGATTTTCCATCATCTAAGCACATTATTAGAAGAGTAAAAAGGCAAAAGGATGTTTTTTGTTTTTATTATGTGAATTTTTTTTAAAAAGTATAAAGGCAAGGCATAGAGTGGTAAATGATATTAACTGACAAAGACTTGAATAATATGTAAAGAGCACTTACTAACTCATAATAAAATGGGCAAAGCTGGATGCTGTGGTGCTTGCCAGTAGTCCCAGTTACTCTGGAGTCTGAGGTGGGAGAATCCCTTGAGGCAAGCAGTTTAAGGCTGACCAGAAAAACAGAGGGAATCTTATCTCAAAAAGAGGGAGGCACTTTAAGAAATTTTGAGTTGTCAGAAAATGTATAACATGTAGATCACTTTCATCATTCAGAAGGGATATATAAATTAAATCCAAAACATACCATCAATTTTGCATCATTGTCTAAAATGAAAATGACTGACAACCCCAAATATTGGTGGAATAACCAGGGCAACTGAAATGTTCATATACTTCTTATGGGATTATGAATTAGTACCACCTCTTTGAAAATCACTTGGGTGGTATCTACCGGTGCTAAACATATGCATACTCCAGGACTCAGCATTCACGCTGAGCTGTCCAACTAGCTGAAATGCAGAATTTTGTTGGTAAAAAGATGAAAGAAATGTTTAAGAACATTATTGCAGAAATTTCGAAATGATTAAAACTATAAAAATCCAAATGTTTATTTTTATTAAAATGAATACATACTTTGTGGCATGTTCACATAATAGAATACTATGCAGCAGTGAATGTAAGTGAATTATTGTTACAAAAAATGATATAAAGTCACAAATATATTGTTGAGAAAAAGGTGGTAGAGTCAGAAATATATTCAATATGACTTCATTTATATGAGGCTTAAAAAAGGACAAAACTAAATTATGAAGTTGGATATAGTGGCTTTGAGCTTCTGGCCATCTTAGAGCTTCTTACTTTGGCATTAGTGAGGGCACAGTGATTTGGAGGTAACATGAAGGAAGATTCCAAGATTCTGGGAAGATGCTAGTTGTTGCTATACAGAGTGGTTACATCATGATCAATTTGGGGTGTATTCTTCAAACTGTATGCACTTATGATTTCTGTACTTTTCTGTAAGTATAATATTATTCAATAAAACAACCTAGTGATGAAAATGAATAATTTGTTCTTGAGTAAAGACTAAACATGTGGATAAAGGCAAAGAAAATTGAGCTGGGCACATCAGGGCTGGCTGAAATTAGGAAAAAAATGCATAATTGATTGGTGTACATGTGGCCAATGTGTGCATTTCAGCCAAGGGAATAGCATAAGCAAAACCATGGAGATGACAGAGTTCAGGGTATGTGGACAGGTACTGCTTGCCTTCAACACAGGTGGCACAGAGGGGTTTCAAGAAAGTGAGAATGGAAAAATAGGTAGGGCTTAGCTTGGGAAAAGTCAATACACAGTTATATACATAGCAGTGTATCTGAATACATTTTTATCAGTTCAATACATGAACCTCCAAGAAAAATTTAAAACTCCTCATTACTTCTGTACAGTAGTTTTTCAATTGGTGTATTAATTTTTCAAAGCACACATAAATTTGCATGTACATGAGATGTCAGCCTGCATGTTTTTATGAAATTCCTCTAACTACAATGAATTTATTCAGAAGTCACACTGAGACAAGTACAACTTTCTGGAAAAGAGCATGAACAAATAAAAATTTTAAAAAAGACTCTGAGATGATGGAATCTTCCATAGTGAGTCATAGTGGAGGAATGACCAGAGCTCCAAATTGGTCAACTGTGATGCTTTGGCCATTTATATACCTTTTCCAGCATTCCAGACATTGAAAAATGATTATGGGAATAAAAAGAAAGAAATAAACATGAGACATGGGTGTAAAAGTCACTAGAGAGGTGACTTCACGAGATTTTAATAGATTTAGAGTTGAGGCAGATCATATATGTAAAAATGATTCTGAGATTTTTTTCAGCCAATTATTCAATATATTAGTGTTTATGGGAAAGAATCTCTTGGGAAGTCCTCTCACTGAAATTCTGAAGTTGACTGAAAAATTTATATTTGTTAGCTATCTTGGACCTTATTACAAGGGCTCAAAATTTTGATTTTGGGGAAATATACAGAAAAATTTAAAGAGGCCATATATCATACATCACATCTTAGGTTTATATTCAATGAATGATTTAGTACAGGGCTCTACACAACAATTATGTTTCATAAATAGTTATTAAACTTATGTACAGTTTCAACAGATTTATTCAGACTCAGTCTATAGAAGAATAAAAATGAGAAAATGAAAGAGAAAGACATTGCTAGAAACAGGCTGGGAAAAGCCATAAAAAGAAATAGGACAGCTATGAAAAGGCAGAAATTAATACTTAAAAATCAAAGCAGTTCTATGGTCTTAGATGTGGAAAGCAAACGTTCATCCTGACTGCCTATTGCTCACAAAGGCAATAGTCGATGTCAATACAGAACATGGTGGATAGTCATGGAAACCAACACAGCCTAAAGGCCTTTTCCGTTATTTGAGTTTTAGTGAAGTCCTCCATAATAGAACACATTACAAACACTTCTAATAAACTTCAGTATTTACTCAGATAGGAGCTGAAGTAGACTGAGATGAGGACTGAAAGTGATAATATTGGTAAGAATTATATAGACATGCACATATTATATGGTCACAATCATTCATGTTGTAATGCCTTATTTTATCAAAGATTTTGCCATTCTTCTGAAGAGAAAAGGATTAGCTTACTAGCTAATCCCCAGAACTGGACCTTGGGGATAATTTTCCTTTATGATCTTATTTTTGTCTGACTCTCAATGTCCCAGCAGGGACAGCAACAAAGACTTTAAACTAAAGCAAGAATATGATAATATATTTATGATTTTCACACTAAATGAACATACACTCATACCTAAGGTTTCTCTCTCACACACACACACACATTTTGGCACTTCCTAATCCAAACCTTAACTATAAAATTTATTTATTGAGAATACTGCATTTCCAACCATAGTAGATAAATAAGATCTTAGCTCTTCACATGGCATAACTATAAATAAATGATCAACAACTTAGTGCTTTAAAGTGGTGTGATCTTTTTATAAATCAGAATTAACTAGTTAAAATGTCTTCCAAAAGAATTACTGCAGCCTCTATTTTATGCTATTTATGATATATACATAGAGCACATTGTGTAGTATATTGTAAAATACTTGCAAACAGCTAAAATATAACTACCCTCTTTTTTATCATTACCAAGTAAACTCAGTCTACTTGGGTTAAAATTATACAAGCATTTGAACATTGTTTTTCTCCTCTCAAAGAATCACATGATTCATAAATATGAACTTTATCCTTCATTTCAGATATCTACCTCAAATTTATTACTCTATCCTTAACATCTTCCCAAAGCTACAATTTTATCCCTTCTTCCTGCATCACATCTTTTTCATTTGTTTATAAACAGGTTAGTATTTATTTGGAATTAAAGGATAAAAATGTAAATCATGATTACAGAAAAATTGT
Organism: Geosciurus inauris; assembly: GCA_004024805.1. NCBI lineage: Eukaryota > Metazoa > Chordata > Mammalia > Rodentia > Sciuridae > Geosciurus > Geosciurus inauris. The sequence continues at coordinate 20,873 of PVHX01000088.1, read as the reverse complement.
GAAGTCATAAAGGAAGGATTCTTTGAGAAATATATGTATGACCTAGATCCAAAGTTTACTCCATAAAGGAATGTGCCCACATCCTTGTGTTCTGTTAACATTGCATTGCTATAAAAAGTCAGAGTAGCAAAATCCCAACAGAATATGTACATTGCAGCAGTTGCTAAGGTAACCCTTTTAAAATCCTCTAAATAGAAAAAAATTAAAAATATATTCTTCGAGGGCAGATAAGGTAAGACTAGCCCAAGGCTTTATAAAGTACTGTTGCAAGAACAATAAATGACTATAAGGAAAATCCTTAGTGCTGAAACAGAAACAGGCACAGGCAAATAATTAATTGAACCAATATAAATGAAATTAAAAAGGCATAGGATGAAGCCCCTTCAGAAGTTCCCTTTAGGTACCCTGAAGGAAGAGTAGCCTCAAGAAAAACTAAAAATGAGGAAATTAAACCATATTGTTACATTCATCCCTTAGGGTGTTCACCAATGAGACAGAAAGAAGCTGGAAATAATATGTTCACTGTACACCTCCTCCAATTCAAACTTTAACTTTCCTCTGGGGTGACTGTTGCAACTATAGATTGCTTATATAAGAGCATGGAAATGTACAGAGAACAAGTTTCAGATCAAGTGTAAATTACCCTCTATTTGAGAAGTAAAGGTATCTAAATAAATATTATTTAAAGAGGCAGCCACTGGATGTCATTGTAATGCCATGAAAACAAAAGTTTCATAAACAAAACATTTATTCCATAAATTTGATAGCATTAAGCATAATTCTGCTATATTAAAACATCATCACAGATATGCTTTGGAGATTTGTTTGATGGTGACAGTGATGAGATATTCACTAAAGGATTTAGATTCCTTATCAAAATTGCCTTTTCTTGTTTTATGAATCAATTGATAGAGTGAAAATACTTTGTGATTTTCCTGATACTACACTTTGGGTATTTAGGTCAAACTAGTTTGTTTTATTGACAAGTGAATGAATTGATTAACTAACACATCATTATAATTTAGTAGAACTAGATAAAGGAAGATTTAGGGCCCATCCTATAGAATGTTTTGGTTTTGCTGGGTCTACTGAAAATAAATGATTGTCAGGGCCTGCATGCACGCTAGGCACTCATGGAGACATGGGGCACCAAGTCTGCCAATGAAGTTCAGGAGTTTCTCTGAGCAGTTGATATCTGAAGAAGGTGCTCCTGAAGAGTTTCCATGGTGTAAGCACAAACTTTTTTTTTTTTTTTTTGACCATAACTTCTTTTTTTTTTCTCAAAAGTTGCATTTTAATACATGTTATCAAACATAACAGAAAAAAACAAATTTTCAGAAGCTGTACACACTATTTACTGAAAATATTTGTTGAGGCAAATAGAAAAAAATATTGTTACAATCATAATTTTTCTAACTTTGCACAAAATTATAAGCAGATTACATTCTTCATATTAAACATCTTTATATGCACTTTCAATGAACAGTATATATATATATATATATATTTATATATATTTTTTATCAACCATCTTTACTATACCCATTCCTCTTTCCTGCCCCCCGCCTCCCCCATGTCGCGTCCAGTGTTTCTCTATTTCTCTTATGTTTCCCATTCCCACCTCCCTTATTCATCAACATCCACTAATCAGAGAGACCATTCGGCATTTGTTTTTTTGGGATTGGCTTACTTCACTTAGCATAATGTGTAAGCACAAACTTAAAAAGTCAAAGGGAATCAATTTTTTCTATCCAGTTCAAAATTCAATCTCTGAAAGAAACATCTATAAAAGAAGGAATGAATGACATTGCTCATGCTGAATTTGAAGTCAGATCAAAAACTTTTGTATTTAAGAAGATGCTTTACCCCTACCTCTGGTATTCATATTTCCCTTTCAGAACCTGTAATAAATCTAACTATTTATTCATTTTAAATATTTCAAAAATAAATAAAATGAAATCAGAGTGCTACCAAAATACTCCATAAGCAAATAAGGCCAATATTCACTAGTTTAAAATTTTTAAATGAAGCATACTTTATAAATCTTTTGGAAATTTATAATGAGCTTTATAATATCAAAGATTCTGAAAAATCCTGCAGTGAATGACCCTATTTATATGTACTTAATACAGATTTGCTGCATTTTAATTCCTATCATAATTCATCAGTTCTAATCTGTTCCCTATTATAGAATATTTTTAATTTATTAATAGGTTTTCAAAAATACCATATTAAATGTACATGCACAAGTCACCGCCAAAATATGTAATTATTCTTAGATTTAAGCATGACTTTCTTCATCTACAGACACATCCATCTTGTAGTCTATTCTTTCTTCACATTCTGAATAAAAAATTCTTCATTTTGTGAACCGTAATTATTTTTGCCTATAAGGTGATGTTCTTTTATTCAGTTCTGATGCACATTTTAAAACTTTTTTTGAGGGGGTAGTATTTTCTTTCTACCAAGATCTCATTCTTAAAATTTTAAAGAATGGGACCGGGGCTATAGCTCAGTGGCAGAGCGCTTGCTTTGCACGTGTGAGGCACTGGGTTCAATCCTCAGAAGAATGTAATCTGCTTATAAATAAATAAATAAAAGCATTTTTAAAAATTTTGAAGAATGCTAGTCCTTTTAATCTCACCATGTTTTTTTCTCCTCATGCCATAAGTCATGACAAAAAAATGCAGATTATTATAGGCTTTATACTCTTTCTTGAATAACTGGTCCTCAAATTTCAACAACATCCGATATACATGGAGAACAGATTGCAGAGCCCCAACCTCAGGGTTTCTGATTCAGAAGGCCTGACTGGGATGGACCTTGAGACTTGGTAAGGCAGATGCTGAGGCATAGGGACCACACTTGAAGATCCACAGGCTTAGATCTCCTCTAAATAATTTGCTCAAACATGAAAGGCTAAAAGCTGGCTAGCAGTACTTTACCAGGAGTAACAACCATGTCATAATATTTTCTGCCCTGTAGGAGTACAAGCAAAGGCAACAACCCACTTTCTCTTTTGTCAATTGATCTTGATACTTTGAACTGATCAGATGAGTTGACTATTCATGGGACCCATTAAAATTTATGAACTAGCTGTGTTAACTAGAAATGTTTGAATACAGAGATGGTGTTAATATTGAAGAAAAACATTACCAGTCCAGTGTTAGTAAAAAAAGAAAAAATCTTAAATCCATTTCCTATAAGTAGAGTGACATAGCTGAGAAAGAAATTCCATACATTTTCATCTAACTTGCATTTTTTAAATAATACAAAGGGTAGCAAGAACAATAACTGGCATCAAAGGGAGGCAGGTATTTTTTTCAAAACAGGTGCTTTTGAAATTAATACCTAGTATAATTTTAAGGTATATTTCAATATTTATTATCTGAAGTCTTTATTTCAATTTTTATTTCAATATTTACTATTTGAAGTCTCTTGTTCTTATTTTGTTTTTGTTTTTCTTCAATGAATGTCTTTATTGAGGAAGTGGAAGTTATACAATATCTCCTGAATGTCAAACTTTAAAAGATGGAAATTTTTTACCTGATTGATATTCTTTCATGATGCACAAAATAGATAAGTCCTGCTAGCCTTAAGAATTCCTTTGTCTGGTTATAGAGATTTGCCTCATAGGTGATGATCAATTGTTCTGCCTCATGCCTCCTAGGTGATGAGATTTTGGATATTATCTCAACAACAACAAAAACTGAAACATGCCTTTACTTATTTGTGAACATCTTGCTTCTTGAAGTTATGAACATCTCTTGCTTATCTCTTCACAAGAAAATGTAGAACTAGTCTTTCCTTCAGTAATGAGTTTTTAAATCTCATGACTGTATTGCAATGTTCTTTTTGCACCCAAACCTGCAGAGGTGCAAGTCAAGGCAACAGCACATCTTTCTCTTTTGCCTGATGTGTCTGTTAAGACATGAGAACACGTATGTGCATGTATAAGATATCAAGAAAATATAGCATTTAAACACCAGAGAAATAGTGATTCAATTGATGTAAATCATTCATAAAATTTTAGGAATCATCACATAGGTTTCTGTGTACTCTGCCTGTGACTATTTTGCTTGAGCTTTTTATAGAAAACAGGTTATTGTGGTGTATATATGGTTGCCAAGACTGCTCACTAGAGAGCTCTTCTTTGAATATAAAATTCCTTCATGTTTTTCCCTGACCTGTGTCTAAAATTAATCAAAAGCAATTGGTTTAGAAATAAAAGAGATAATAAAATAATTCAGTATCTCAGAAATGTGCAATGACTTTTATCATATTATACAAATGTTTTATGCTCATTCATTTCTATGATATAAAGGTTGTGCCTAGATGAAGAGGACAAGAGAACACTGAAGAACATGAGCAAACTGGTGTAAATAAATTTGAAGCTTACTAACAGGAAGGTCTGCAGAGAGTGTTTGTCTAAACTCAATTTTACAGAAGAGAAATTTCAAATCCAGAGAGATTAACTGATTTTTCCAATGGATGGTTAGTAGTTAATCATCATAAAGATCATAAAAAGAGTGACAAACCAGTCCAGAATGAAAAACTTTTCTGCTAAATAGTCTAAAGGAATATTTAGTTAAGAAGATATGGTAAGTCTCAATAGCATTTTCTTCTCATAAATGATCATAGATTCCAAATATACTCTTTTCTGAAGTTTTTCCCCCAAAATTACATTTTCCTTTTGTTCCTTTTAGTATAACACTCATTCTGCTTCTTTTTTTCTCTGCATCCATTATGGAAGTAGAGAGAGATCCTTGGACATGGAATGGCCAGGTAGGAGACAGAATGTTATGCAATGAATGGGGAAGAAGAGGATGCTTTGGGGAAAACAGACTGGGAGAAGAGTCATGGGAATATAATTTGAGATTGTAGGTTTTAAATGATAAAATTAATCAGTAAACAGTAAGGAATTAGTCACTGTGCTCCAGGAGAGTCTGAAAAGACTTTCACCTATTATTATTCATTTCTTATGTGTACAGACTCGTATTTGCTGTTTTCCTCAATATACAAAATCATACATTCATTAGAGTTGTAAAAGGACTGGGGTCACATATCATGGTAATGAACATACAGCAGAGACTCTATAAATTCCTTATTGATTGGTTGACATAATTTGATGTATGTTTCTTATTTTTGGATTTGAAATTATAGGTTTACTCTAGTTGATTTTCTGAAGGAAATACAAATTCATTATTTAATTTGTTCAACAAACACTAGTTGAGTACCTGTCGTATACCAGATGCCTGTGAAGGCTGGATTCAGTAGTCACAACGATTTTACTGTCTCTCCTATATCCTTCCCCATCATCCTTCATAAAGACATTGCTACTGCTGCTTAAGTAAAAACAGAAATAATGATCATTAACATTTGCTGAGTGCTTACTTTCTCCGGGGCATTACTCTGTGTGCTTTACTCACATAATCCTTACAACAAACGTAGGGAATAGCTACTGTTATTCTCTTCATCTCATAGTTGAGAACACGGGAGTATGTTTATAGCACTACACTGATAAAAATTAAGTGAAGTATCTTGGATTAGATGAGTCTGGGGTCTGGACCCCAGAGATCCAGCTACAGAACTACTTCTGACAGAACCTGTGTCCTACAGAGTGGGCCTCTGCCCTCCAGAAGCCCATACTCTGGAAGAATAGAACACATGACTGAACATGGTAAGTGCAACTGTAAATCAAATGCAGTGAATGCAAAAAGACTGATGTGCTCAGGTCTCCCTGGAGAGGTTGTGGAGGATCTGCAGAGCTGGTAACATGATATTGATCTAACAGGAGATTTTAGCTTATTTGTTAATCAGACCCTTGGGTAATCTGATGAAACTTGCACAGAGAATATTTTTAAATGCATAAAAAAATACATAGACATAAAACAGAAACTAAGCATAGCTATCTATAAAATAAATATTTCATATAATAATTTTCTGTGTTTAATGCATTAAATAACAAGAGCTCTTGTTCTATTAATAATTTTACTAACTGAAACAAGTGAAGAATCTAAATGTTTTTGAGCTTTCTGCAATAACTGTAACCTGTTATGAAAATACCTGTGATTTCTGTTTTGACAAAGTAACAATTTCTGCTAATAATACTAAAGTTTACAGTCTACATCAAATTTTAAGAGATACATTAAATTTCAGCTACAAGTAGCAAACTTAAAGTTATATTCCCCATTCACATCCACAACTATAGTGAATTCTAGGTATGGTCTATTTGGATCCATGAACACCAAGACCCTTATCCACCAAAAAAAAAAAAAAAAAATCTTCCCCAAAGCAACAGATTATTATTTTCACACCAGGGACTGCAAGAATGGCCTGCTGAGAAGCATCATTAAGACTGAAGAGAAAGCAGGTTGCTTTCTATAAACTTTATTCCTTTCTCACTAGAACCAACTTAAAATTTATATGTTCTTGCCAGAACTCTCACAGATTTCAGTGTCTTAGTAATTTTATTTTCCAGGTAAACACTTGATCCCAGTGAAAGTACAGTTTCTACGTAAGTAGTATCCAGAGCATGGGAAGGAAGACCCAACATGTCCAAGTAAATTGATTCCTAGTCATACTGGGAACAGTTTTGCAGCCAATGGAGTACAGGGATTTAGTGAATGTTCAACGTGGGACCTGTAAGGCATTTTGGAAAGACTGATAAGAAAAAGGAAGGTAAGAAAAGAGGGGAAGGGATTCTTGGTCACTCTTTGGAAAGTAAGGTGGCCATTGAAATGAAGTGGGCATCACTGAATTGCAGTATTTGTTTACCCTCGATAGCCCTGCTCTTAGGGTTTGGTGTGTGTTGGGAAGGTTTCCATAGCACATGCAAAGATTCCAAGCAGTTCATTAAAGCTTCTCACCTCTTCCCTGCTCACCCTTATCTTTGGAGGTGTAAATTAGAGAGGCAGATGTACAATCTGGGAAGTTTTCCAGCTACATATTTAGAATGTGGAATGTTCAGCACCGTGGGCGTTGAGCAGAGTGTTTCAGTCTGTCACACATCCAGAATCAGTGCCAAGGAAACCCCCCAAATGGCCTTTGAACACTTGATTCTAGAAGAAAATAGCAACCTCTATCAGGACAGTTCATTGTTTGCTTATTAATTTTGTTGCATAGTGAATAGCCATAGAACATAGTGGAAGAAAAGAGGATTCTTACTGTAGTCTGGAAGCTCTGAGTTATCTGGCAAAATGATATCTATTAGGAGAAAGATTTAAAAGATTCCTTTATTGAAATTTGTAAAACATTCCTGTGCACCAAGAACACTGGATAACAGAAGGCTGAAATGGAATATGAGCATATTTACTTATATTGGAAAAGTGCTTTTGAATTTGAAAAGTGCTTTCATATATTTTAATTTCATATTATCTGTATAAACTCAAATTTACAAAGTAGGTAGATTTTGTTTTTCCAAAATTTACTAGGAAACTAGACTCAGATTGAATTGTCCAGCCAATGTCATGAAGCCAATGTCATGTGAAGTTAAGTCTTAATCTCTTTTTTCTTCAAACTATTCATGAGCTGTCATTTGTTAAGAGAATATAGAGTGAAATAAAGTAGTAGAGAATTCTACACTCACCTGATTTCCCCCACTATTTCCTGAGTACCTAATATGAAGAGGAGTCATCTCAAAGAGAAATAGTCAAGTCTGGAGATTAAGGAAAACTTCATCAAGAACATGAGAGATGGAAAATTGTTCTCAAGAGCTTTAGTGCATACAAATCTGTTTCCACCTCATAGTTATTTCAGCATAATTGAGTTGCTCCAAACTTCCCTAGTTTAAATTTCCTCGGTCTTCCTTTACTCTAGATTGTAAAGGTTCCACTGACAGGGAAAATGTTCTTTTTCTGTCAGGTGAATGGTTCTGAATGGGTTGATACTGCATCATTGCTAAACTCTCAAAACACTAAGGGCCAGTTGCCCACCATGGTGACCTTCTCAAAATGCTCCTTTCAAAGTAACTTTGCTTTCTTACCTTTGTCAATCTCGCTCAACCCCTACTTCTGTTCTCTGGTATAAGAACTTCTTTCAAATTCTGCTCTCTGGGAAAGCCCAGGCTAAAACACAGGGAACTATAATATATGATTCTATGTAACCTAAATTCCTCAGCAAACTGTTAGAAAAGAATTCTGTTATTTATAGTATCAATGCCATATCTTAATAGTGGTTGAACCAAAACACCTTAAAAAAGGTAGGTGAATGCCATATGCTTCCACTCTGAAGGAAACCAGAATCAATGGAGCCCAAGTTTCAGTTGCTCACAATCCATAACACTGTTTCAAGACCGTATTCATACATAAGTTTCTTTCCATCTCCCATAATTAGAGCTCTCAGTACAAAAAATGAAAACACCTTCTGCCCTGTGAGTTTTACCCAGTGCAGATTCAGCCTAAAGGCAGATTCTCTTTCAATTATGTAGGCCCCCAGCTGAGGACTCCACTAATGTGCTCAATTCTATTTTTATCATAAAATTCAGTTTGCCTTTCATAGCCCGATCTATTCCAAGTGAATGTGCTAGGAATTCCCAGTCTCCTTTGCCTCTTTGGCAGCAGAGCACATGAAGCATTGTTCCTGACCAGTCACATGGCCACAGATGCCTTCTCCCACACATCCCCTGCCTTCATTAGGAAGCAAGGCCTTCTGGCTGCCTGGCTGATACTTTACACACTGGCTTTGGGGATGCTGACCACAGTGCTCCCTAAGAACTGAACTCATCTGACCAAATTTACCTAGGAAAGAAATGAATCCCTAAACTTCTATTTAAGTATTAGAAGTTAACTTATATTTTCAAAAATATAAAGACAAGCCATATGATTAATCTGCTTTATGACACCACTCAAAAAAATGTGGAGATCTGGTTATTTAGGTGCTGTCTTAGTTCATGTGTTCCAGAGAAAGTTGCTTTGGCAGAAACATGGTCATAATCTGGGAAAAGAGCATAAAAACTTTGTTGTTATGTTTTCTACTGGAAGAATTTACTGAAACTCCATTTAATTTTTTTAATTCAGCATAAGAACATCCCATTTTAATGTAGAAATAAATACCTGACAAAAATAGTGAGCAATTGTAAAAGCACATATTTGATACATTAAAATTTAGACAATTATGAAATTATAATTTATGGTAATGTGTGCATGTCAGAAAGAAACAAAATCACTCCTCATCTTATTTTCTAAACATGAAATTACAGATTTTTTTCATTATATTTAGGCGAGTATAATCAAATATACTATTTTAAACAAACTATTTTTTTTAAATATTGCTATTTTTAAAAACTGCCACTAGATGGTATGCAAATACTCTTTCTTCAATTCTGGTTCTAGTATTTTAGACTTTTATAATGTAATGTGTACCATGTTTATATGGCGTTCTGTTTGACATTATTCTTATCTTTGCGATTGGGCTTATGAAGAAGGGATGCTGCTTGGATCAGGTTTTTTAGTTATTGTAGACAATTCCATAGGATCAATTCCTGTACATGTTGAAGATGATATTTTGATGTTCCAAACTTAAAATTTTTCCATTTGCACAGTAAACCTAAAAATCAATTGTCAAAAACATTTAAAGATTTCTGCAATTAGCAAATGTGCTTCATATCTTGAAGTACTTTGAACTTGAATAATTAATTTTACATAAAAGGTTTAAAAATACTTATAGGTTTAAAAATCTACATAATTATCAAATATAAATAAGATCTCATGGTCTGTAAAAAGGAAAATTAAATGTTCTTCATATAAATCATCTAATTTATCTTCTGAACTGGGGATTAAATCAAGGGCTTAGTGCATGTTAGGTAAGTGTTCCATTACTGAAGATGCCCTAGCCTCTGTAGTATTCTTAATAGTTAAATGTAATTTTCAAGTAGGCCTATTGAAATATGTGTTATGCATTGTATGTGAAAATTTTTAGTGTTTCCTACTTAACTGAGATTCAAATTTTTTTCACTTAAGTCATGAATGATATTAATGGTCTACTATTCCAATGAGATAATCTCATCTATCATTGCATAATAAATCTATGGTGAGAACAATTCTTTCCAATTTTAATTACTATCTGAAATATCAACCAATTCTAGATCCCCATATTAGACAGTATGTTCACCATTCCACTTTGCTACTTCTAATGCAATGCAGAAGTTGTTTGCAGAAGTAACCTATCAGGAGTCTCAGTCCTCCACCTGGCTCCCAGCTCCCAGCTAGCAGCACTGATGTTTTGCCTGCCATTCTCAATGAGAGGTTAATAAAAGAACAGAGGAGGTGGGAGGAAATGGAGATAAGGTGGGTAAACATAAGAATTCTTCATTCAACTTTCATGCTTAAAATTAATGATCTCCTTGAACATGCAGTATGGTCTAAGGTATTAGTGCAATTTCAGAGAAAGAACATAATATATAGTTATATCATTTAGGTGTTCATATAACCACAATAATTACATACCCAAATACAACTGTATGTGCATGTACACTATAAAAGTAAAAATCTACCTACAAACATAAATACATAAGTAGTAAGGCATAGTCTTATATTTGAAATTGTCTAAACTTTTCTGATCACCCATCCTCGCATCATTCAGACTTCATCATTCTGATCTTTGTGTCAAACTGTTTTCTCTTTTCAACACATTTTTTCTAAATCTTTCATTTTGTAATCTCACATTTGCTTTCTTCATTCTTGTCCAGGGTCACAAAATAATCCCACAGAAAGACAGAGAGTCAGGCAAATTTCTCAAAATATAGAGACCAATCAGCAGCAGCTCTCCTCCTTGCTAATCAATTACAGAAGCCCCCAAAGTCAGTCTTTCCTTTGCCTCCCTTCCAGGTTCAATGATTCCACACACATACAATGTGTAGATGAGCTCACTTTTGGCTTCTCTGTAAGATAGAATCTCTTGGATCTATTCAGCTTAAACTAATTTCTTATGTTCTGAACAATAACTACAGGAGAAGGTCTACTGATCTTTCTAATTCATAATCAAGTTGCCTGTGATCCCACCACTCACTGACAACAAAGGATTTGTTTCTACACCCAAGTCTTCATGCTTTGTCATGAGCCACTCCTGCCACTTTAATACATGACATTTTTTCCTATTTTAAAAATCAAAGAAGCATGAAGCAAACCCTGATGAGTCCCTCCTTTGCTGCTCCATACTTGTCCTCCATAATCAACTTTTATCTTTGATCTCACAGAAAGCATGTCACTATTCCAGCATTTTATTCTTTTCTCTGTAACTACAATTTTACATCTGATTGCAGTCTTCCAAAATCTTTGCAATTCAAGTATTCCCTTAGTGACATCTTTAATGACATTTCTTATTTGCATGAACCTTTGGACTGTATCTTAGTTTCTCGACCAAACTTGCTTTGTAAATTCCCCTTCAGTTTGGAGTCTGTGGATCGCTAACTTGATGCTCCTCCAATCATTCTGACTTTTCTGTGTTTCCTCTTTCTTCCTAATTATAAATATCTCTCACGTATTACTACATTCTTAACCCTTTGCTCTTCTACATATTTCTATATATCGACTTTAATTCACTTACTATTTTTCTATCGTTAATATACCAGTCTATCCGTACCATGGCTAAATCTGCCATTATCTTCTTGGGATGTGGCTCTACAAAAAAAAAAAAAGATCACTATAGAAGAAAAAAGAACACTTAAGTTAGAAAATCGCCACTTCAAAATTGCATATATAAATCATATAATCAAAGTAAATATTAATTTAGGCAAAAATATCAGTGAAAACTAAGTATAGAAAGGAGTTTGGGTGAGGTGCAAGATATTTGCATTTTACAGAGTCTCCCCACGTATTGTTTAATAGTTGCAAAGGAAATTATAGGAGTCATACAGTGTAGAAATTAGCTAGTAGTGCTAAAATTAGCTTAACAATATGTCACAATGATGAACATTGTCTGACTCTATATTTCCCTTTGCCACAATACTACTTAAGACATTTGAACCTCAGCTTCCTTATCAATGAATTGAAGAAACATTTTGTAAATCCAAGTACTCAAAATTGTGACTGAATCATAGTAAATATTCAATAAATGTTTATTTCCCCTTTCAAAATCTTCCACACTCTCTTAAGACAATATTCCTTACCTTTTATGCCATTGCTCTTCAGTATGCTTTCTTCATTCAAATCTTGTGTCTGTTTCCTTTCTCTAGCAAAATTGGCGCCTAACATTTAGTATTGTCTCCTACACACAGCAGATGTTAACACATATTTGCTGATGCCATTGGTGCTTGATTACTGTATATACTATGTTTTGTTTGACCAATTGGAGGAGAAAAGACATCTAATTTAAACTAAGTCTGTTGCTACAGATACCACATTTTCCTCATTTTTGTTTTTATACTTATTCCCTTGGTACTAGAAAATTCTCTTGATCACATCTCTTTTTTAACTGGACTTAGATAACCCAAAAAAAATTAAAAATAGAGTAATTTTTAAACATCTAAATTCAAAGCTTATAAACAACTTCTCTTATATTAAAGTCTATTTTCCAAAACTAAGTTTGGAAGTCATATTTGTAGATTTTTCTGTGCAGCAGAGTATTACCAATTTTAGAACAGAGTTCTTATCTAATTGTATCTAACAGGACAAATTGTTAAGCACAAATACATGATACAATTTAACTAAATGGTTTAAAGTGTCATTTGTTACGTTAAAATTACTTTGGTACCTTATGTTTATTGATTACAACAAATAATATAAAGTAAATGTAGTCTTTACAATTAAATTCCAATTGGGACTAAAATATAATTAAATTAGTAAATTTGAATGCTTGGTTCATTTTAATTTTTATCTCTTTAGAACTTAATCTATTACACTAATATTCATTTTTCAAAGTTAGATTTTTGTTTCAGGGATCAAAAAAGTCTGATTTCCATTTTTGTTATTTATTATATTTAGCATAGAGTTTGTGTTTATGAAAGCATGTTATAATTTGTTTATGTCATAGCATGAAATGAGGAAAATAAACATCTACTCAATACAAACGAAATGGCTGAGTCAATTTAATATTTAGAGTGATTTTCACAATGATTGCTTAGTATTTTAAGAATCTTTTATATAGTGATTTAACTTTGTAGTTCAGAATAAGATTTCTTATTAGACAAAGTCAGTGAACATATTAAAGTAATAAATGTCTCAGAAATTAACTAGTAGTTCTTCAATTTGGAAATCAAATGCTTGCTATAGAATATCAATTCTCTGCATATACAATATGCTACCTTATTTGGTAAAACAAAATTAGGAAAAGAGATAAGCTTTGCAACCTCCTAATCCATAGTACTTTAGCAGCTTTTCCCTAAATTCAAGATTTCCCTGAAATCTTGATAATTAAGTATTAAACAGAGCATAATTAACAAATAGAATATTTTTTTCCTTTTTTTTCAAAGAATTTAAAGAGACAAAGCTATAAGAGAACATGAATTTTATAATACTATTTTTTGTCTAACTTATTTGTAAGTAACTTTCAATGCCAATCAAACAATGAATAAAGGAAAATGAATGGTATATAAATAGTACATTTACCAATATTGGAGATTTGAGAAAATATTCTGTACCCAACTTCTATAACAATAGTATTTATAACCTCTATTCATCAAATTTTAGAATATGTAGAGAAAATTTAATTTAATAGACACATTAAACTGAACAGAATTTGCCTGAGCAAAGAATAGCTTACGAATCTGTGGCCCTCAGGACCAAGAGACATTAAGAGAGCTCCACCCAGCAATGGTGGACAGGCATTATTTATAGAAAGAAAAAAGAAGTGACCTATAGAAACAGCTCTTTAGTTACAAATGTCCATTTGTTTTATCTGAACACCATGTAATAAGGCAGACATGTCTTTACACAGATATGTTGGCTGCCTATGACTTCGGAAGTTTCACTGTTGGGATCAGACAATTTGAAAAAAATATATTCTTCAGTCAGGTTGAAGTTTGTTTACATACTAAATTAAGTTGCAGTGTGTTTTGTGGGAGTTCAAAATATGAAGGTAGGTTTAGGTCAAATTTAATTTAACAATCTGTAGTTGACAAATGAGAAAATAAAGATGTTCAGAGGTTAAGGAAGCTGACCAGGTTATGAGACAAGTATAGGAAGAATTAGAATTCAAAACTAGGTCAGTCTAGATTTAGAGTCCCCTCTTTTAGCCACGACATATACTGCCATCATGGGCATGCTTTTATTTTAAGTGGGAAGATCTAGCAAGTTTTAATTTCTACTGATCTCTTTTCATAATGGCTATATTTTTTCTTCACACCAGAAAACTGTTCAAGAAAAATATGTAACTTTTCACATCATGTCATTTTTAACCTTTCATTGCATAGAAACTATTTGGATGTCAAGCTCTAAAATGCCAATCACTGCATTTGGATCCTCATTTTCCCTTTTTAAAAGTGGGAACAGTAATGTCTATCATCAAAGATTACTCTAAGGATTAAAGGAGATAAAAACTCACAAAATGTATGTGTAAGAAATTATAAAGAGTGATCTACAAATGTGATCATATTTTTATCTTTCTTAGTCTATGAGTATTGATCATTGTGATATAGTTAGGTTTGAAAAAGGAGCTTCAGCTTTTGGCTAAGTAGTACAACAAATCAGTACGTGTAAGTACAGTGCACTAAAAAAATTGTTTTGCCCCAAGAATATGGAACAGACATCATTAATTTAAGGAATTCAAACTGGTACTCTGATATACTGGTTTTTTAAGACTCTTTGGGGAAAACTTGTGTTTCATAATTCATTGAATCTCAGTACACGTGTGCCACTGTTTTAAAGTTAAAAATAAACATATAAAACATGCATTACTCTGTATATGTGATTGTTTGTTTTTGTGTATGGATTAGGTATATCAACTGCATGCCACCTGCCATAATAAATAAGAACTTGAATGATAACTGTATCATACATATTTTTTTCTAAAAATAAAAAATATATATAATGAATATATATATTTAGTCTGCCACTCTGACTGGAGTGGCCATTTTAGAAAGAATATAAAATACATTTTAACATTATTTCAACAAAGAACAACTTTACCACCTGCACATCTGATATCTGAATCATATAGATCTTTCTCTAATTAAATAAAATATAAGTACTTCAGACATTTGAAGAAGAATTCAATCATGAATTGATTATTATGCCAAATGTTCACTTGAGGCAGTTAATATTTAAGAGGTGATATAAGGATTCAATCTGAATTATCTAATGTCCCAGTGTTCCTCTCTTGAGTTAGACCAACAAGAGGAAATACTGGACTAAGTTAGTTTCTCATAAAAAACTTTCAAAGTCAGGAAAGGGGTCACACTCTTCATATAGCCATTTTATGGAAAATCATTCCTCTTCTTTCATTAAAACAAAGTTTCCAACTTTGACATGTAAAGAGCTCGATTGTCATCACTCTCATCTCACATTAAGAAAAAAGCTTAAAAAGAAAGAAAATAACTCTTCAGTTTATTTCATAATTGGTCTCACCAATCTAGAGCCCCCAAACTGAAGAAGCAGGTGAATAAAGAATCTGTCATCCAGCAATCACAAACTCCTGCAGCCTGTAGCTGGCAGAAAGACTTACACAGTAGCTGAACAAATGTAGGAGTTCAGTTGTGAGCTGGTTTCAAAGTTAAACTCCTGGTGGTCCAGTCACAGCAGTTACCCACTCTTTCATTATTTTTACCTCAAGGAACTCCACTGAGTTTTCATGGTGAATATTGGAGAAAAATTCTTACATGATTTAGGCTGGAGAAAGAAAGTAACACGCTCAGAGCATTTAGTTCTCTTTATCAATGGTTTGCCTTCAAGGAAAATTATTTTACTGACTTGGCAAAAGGATGATAAACAAACTATAGGACCATTAGTCTTTCTGTTTCATATTAGTGGACTAATAAAAAATCAATAAGACTCTGAAGGTCACAGTCCAGGACTGATCTCCAAGCCTCCCCAAATGCAGATTGTATAATAGGACTAGATAATTGTTTCCTACTCAATACCTCATACCACTCCATTAAGTTCTACTATAAAAACAGTGAATTGTGTCCAAGAAAATTGCAAGACACTTATTCTATTTAAGAAGGAGTTTTTAGGAAGGCAATGCACAACAGAATAAATAAAACATAAAGACATTAGACAAGATTGGAATTTCTGACACATACAGGGACAGCAAATATTAAACACAGTCTAAATCCTAGCCAGCTAAATGTAAATCTACTCACTAAAAATTTATTTCCTTCGGTATCAGTTACCCAATATATCATATCCAGCATTTAACAACAAAATATTACAAGGTATGCAATAAGCCAGGCAAAGCTAATAGTGAAGAAGCAAAGCAACAATTAGAACAATACCCAAGCATGGAAGAGATTTTAGCTTTACCAGAATAGAAATTTAAAATGACAATCATTATCTACTAAGGGCTTTAGGGGAGAAAGTAGGCAACATGCAAGAAAAGATGAGAATCAAAAGGAAACAGTAGAATTAAAACAAATCCAATAGAAATGAAGAATATTTTTGATAGTTTTACCAACAGCCTGAACATAGACACTAAAAGAGATGCAATAAGTTTGAAGATGTTATTTTAGTCAGCTTTTTCATCAGTGCAACTAAAAGACCTGACTAAGAACAACATAGAATCACAACATATATGCAGTCATACATAAAGTTAGGGTTATTATGACCATCATATTCCACCACTCTATACAACTTACAACTAGAAAATTGATATGTTATCCTCTATCTATGTACAATGAATCAATTTACACTGTTACCATGTAAGCCTAAATAAAACAACAAATACAAAACAAAACAAAAAAAAGAACAACATAGAGGAAGGAATGCTTATTTGGGGCTCACAGTTAGAGGACTCAGTTCATAGATCACTGACCTCATAGCTCTGGGTCCAAGGTGATATAAAAAGAATATCATGGCAGAAGGGCATGGTGGAGGAAAGCAACTCAGGAATGACAACTAGGAAGGAGAGAGAGAGAGAGACAGAGCACTCTACTCACCAAGAACAAAATATAACACCTAAGGCACACCCCCAGTGACGTACTTTCTCTAGTCACACCCTACATGTCTTTACTCATCACTGAGTTAATCCACATCACTGGCTCAATCCATGGATTAGATTACAACTTTCAGAATCTAATCATTTCACCTCTGAACATTATTGCATTGTCTCACATATGAGATTTTAGAGGATGCCTTATATATAAACCATAACATGTCAATAGAATCATCTCACACTGAAATATATGCAGAAAAAATGAATTAATATAAAAAGGAACAAAATGTCTAAAGAAATGGTGCAATAACAAAAAGCACAACAGAACAGAGAATACCAAAAGGAGATGAAAGAAAGGATCAAGAGAGACAATATTATGAACATAGATGCAAAATTTCTTAATAAAATTGGCAAGTTGAATATAAAAACATATTTAATAGATACGCACTATGCAAGTGGGGTTCATCCCAGAGATACAAGGTTGGTTCAACATATGGAAATCAATAAACATCATTCATCACATCAATAGACTTAAAGACAAGAATCACATGATTATATCAATAGATGCAGACAAAGCACTTGACAAAATATAGCATCCATTCATGCTCAAAACAGTATAAAATATAGGAATAGTAGGAACATACTTTAACATTTTAAAAGCTATGTATGCTAAACTCAAGGCCAACATCATTCTAAATGGAGAAAAATGGAAAGCATTCCCTTTGAAAATTGGAACAAGAAAGGGATGCCCTCTTTCACCACTTCTATTCAACATAATCCTTGAAACCCTAGCCAGACCAATTGGACAAAAGAAAGAAATTAAAGGGGTACAAACAGGAAAAGAGGAGTTCAAACTGTCACTATTTGATGCTGACATGATTATATATATATATATAAGACTCCCTCCCCCCCAAAAAAAACTCAACCAGAAAGCTTCAAGAAGACATAAATGATTTCAGCAATGTAGCAGGATATAAAATTAACACTCATAAATAAATTGTGTTTCTACACATCAGCGATGAATCAATATCCCATTGTGTATAGATATCACATTTTTCTTAATCCACTCATCTGTTGAAGGGCATCTAGGTTGGTTCCATAGTTTTGGTATTATGATTTGTGCTGCTGTAAACTTTAATGTGGCTGTGTCCCTGTAGTATGCAGATTGTAAGTGTTTTGGGTTATATCAAGGGCTGGCATAACTGGGTCAAATGGTAACTTTATTCCAAGTTTCCTAAGGAATCTACATTCTGCTATCTATAATGGTTGCACCAATTTACATTCCCATCAGCAATATCTGAGTGAACCTTCCTGCACACAACCTTGCCAACATTTGTTATTAATATTATTGAGAGTTGCCATTCCAACCAGAATGAAATGGAATCAGTGTCATTTTAATTTGCATTTCATTAATTGATAGAGATGTTGAGCTTTTTTTCATATATTTCTTGGCTATTCTTATTTCTTCTGTGAAGTGCCTATTCAGTTCTTTTGCCTATTTATTGATTGAGTTATTTGTTTTTTTGGTGTTAAGTTTTTTGAGTTCTTTGTATATTGTGGATATAATTCCCTATCTTAGGTGCAGATGGGGAAGATATTCTTACATTCTGTAGACTCTCTATTTACGTGCTTGATTTTTTTTCCTTTGCTATAAAGAAGCTTTTTAGTTTGATACCATCCCACTTATTGATTCTTGATTTTACTTATTGTGCTTTAGGAGTCTTGTGGAGGAAGTCAGTTCTTAAGCTGACATGATACAGATTTGGGCCTACATTTTCTTCCAGTAGTCAGAGTCTCTGGTCTAATACCTAGGTCCTTGATTCATTTTGAACTGAGTTTTGTGCAGGGTGAGAGGGATTAAATTTCATTTTATTTAGAGACAAAGTGGTTGCTTAGACTGTGTTGCTTGGGGTCCTGCTCAGTTGCTGAGCCTGGTTTTGAACTTGAGATGCTCCTGCCTCAGCCTCATAAACCACAGGAATTACAGGCAAGTGCAATCATGCCTAGCTTTAAAAATATCATAAAAGAAGAAAAAGTGATATAGGTCTAAAATTAGAGAGGAGAACTTCCTCAACTTGATGATGGACACTATAAAAGTCTTAACGGTGAGAAACTATGTAACTTTTCCCTAATAATGGAAGAAAGCAAGGATGTACCATCTTACCTTTCCTAATAAATGTTATACTGAATATCCTAGAAATATAACAAGGAATGAAAAGAACATGAACTATATGTAGACTGTAAATGATAAAATAAAATTGTATTTGTTCATAGATGATATGATTCTCAAAAGATAAAACAAACAAAACAAAAAGCCCTTCTGGAACTAATAAAACAATTATAGCAAAGATGCACGATACAATGCAAATTGAAAGAAAATTGCTACAATACTAGCAAAGAAAATTGAAATTTTATTTTCAAAACATATATTCCTAGTAAGGTTGCATCAAAAAGAGAAAAATACATGGGTTTATGTAACATAAAATACATTTAAGACACACACACACACGCACACAAACTATAAAACATAAAGAAATTAATGACTTTCCTAAGTGGAGATATATTCCATTTTCATTGATGGGAGGTCTCAATATTGTTAAGTATCATGTCTTAAATTGATCGGCATATTCAGTGTAATTCTAATCAATATACCAGCAAGCTATTTTATAGATATTGACAAAACAGTTCTGAAGCTTACATGGAAAGACAAAAGATCCTGATTAGTCAAAAGAATTCCGAGGGTTAGAGGACTGACATGATCTGGCTTCAAGCCGTATTGCAAAAGCTACAATAATTGAGATGGTGGTGTTTATGAATGGATGGACAAATAGGCCAATGGAACAGAGTAAAGAGCCTAGAAATACCATAAAAATATAAGTAACTGATAAATTGATCAAGGAGCAAAAGTTACTCAAAGAGAAAAGACAGTCTTTTCAACAGAATGCTGGAACAACTGAACGTGTGATTGGGAAAAAAATGAATCTAGAGACAAAGATCTTAAACACTTCACAAGAATTAAATCAAAACAGATGATAGATTTTAAGATAAAACACAAAAGTATAATACTGCTAGAAGATAACTTAGGAAAAAAACTAGATAAATTTGGGCTATGCATGGCTTCTTATGCAACATAAAAGGTACAATTTATGCAAGAAACAATTTATAAATTAGACTTCATTAAAATTCTATTACCGGGGCAGTTCCAAGATGGCGGCCTAGACAGACGCTGTGGTCAGTCTCTCCAGAGCCAGAGATTGAAGTTGTGGAAATACCATATCCCAGCCAGCTTCTGGACATCATCCTACAGCTACCCCAGCAGGAATTTCACTTGTGTGTGTAAGCAGGGCCACCAGGCAGCAGCCGTTGCCACAAGCAGCGTGACTTCAGCAGCAAGCGGCGGTGGAGCTCAGCTACGGCGCCTCAGAGCCCCAGCCCGGGCGGGGCCTGCTTCTACACGGGGTACCTGGCTCCAGCGCCCACCTAACCATGCAGGGCCCCTAGCATTTGCTCCCGTGGACACACAGCCCCAGCCGCTAGCCACTGGGGAGCCCAAATTCAGGGAAAGAGCCGCTCCAGAGACCCCAGAGGAGATAGCCCCACCCAAGGGCTGCTTGGGCCCACTGCACTTCCGTTCCAGAGCTCCTGTGCACCGGCAGGAGCCGCAGAGGGCCCAGATCCACCCACAGGAACCTCCACGGGTGTCCAGCAAGACGGAGACCAGGAACTGCCACCTCGAGCCACTGAGGAGCCCAAACTCAGGGTAAGAGTCCCCCCAGACACCCTAGCAAGAGGCAGCCCACCCAAGGGCAGCCTGGGCCTGCCCCAGTTCTGCTCCAGAGTTCCTGGGGACC